>JANAVB010019798.1:1280360-1782726 GCA_029216955.1 Iris pallida | reverse complement strand
CTTCATCTTCTTCTGACATAGGTTCAGATTTAGCAAAATTAAACGATCGAAGACAGATCGTTTTGTCGTTTGACAACACATTGGATATGACTTTATGATTACAGTGATGATCAGATGATTGAACTGGAGGAGTTGAGGCATTATCCCGTTTTTGTCTGAGATGTTCTCGGAGATCAAAACCATGCCAGGACGAGGAAAGGTTCGAGGAATATGTCTTTAACAATATTCGGAACATGTTCCAATTCTTCAAATGTTTAGTCCCTTGAGTATACAGGGAAGTACTCCTTCATTGGCATAGGTATCAGGATTTTTGTTCCTGGAGGTTGTCTTTGAGGCTTGACCTTCGGCATAGGTTCTTACGTTTTGTCGAAGTCGGCCTATTAAGATATGTTCTTAGATCTGCAAATTCACCCCCAGGAGTTTTTGTTTGAGACACTAACAGTTTTCCCTGTCTGGAACGACAAATTTGGAGAGTCGGGAGGTCCTGGAATTCTGCTATCGGAGTAGGCAAAATACCTCTTTGATTAGTACAAGTACTCTTGTTATAAAGGAAAGAAGAATCCTTGTTTGCCAGAGTTCTTGAATTGATTGGAGCCGAGACACATTGAGATGGATCTTCTTCAGTAAAGACTGAAGAAGACTGAGAAAAGACTAAAGGGCCTTTTCCTTTGTTTTGAGATGAAGGGTTAGCTAAAGAGCGTTTCCCTCTATTATTTTCCAAGTCATGAGACAAGGAAGTTTGAGAAAAGACCAATGGACCTTTTCCTTTGCTTTGAAGAGAAGGAGGAATAGTCAAAGGACTACCTTCAATGGATTGCGCAGGGGCAATAGGGTGTTTGGGAAGAGGAGTAGAATCTCTTCTTTTATCGTGAGAAGCCGGAAATTTAGCCAAAAGGCTATTTTTCTTGGATTACGCAGACTTGGTTTGCGCATGGATGGAAGGTGCACTAGTCATTTGTGCATTAGAAGCTTTGGTAGGAAGTGCATCAGGAGTTCTTGTCTTAGAGTGCTTGGGATGCACTTTAGTTACTGGAGTGCTATTTTGCACAGGGAAAGCCACTGCCAATTGCGCCAGAGTCATAAGAGTCTTCTGTTTTGACAAGGCGGCATATGAAGTAGCTTGCACAACAGTTGCAACAGATTGCGCAGTCTTGACTGCAACAGATTGTGCAGCAGTTGCTGAGACAGACTGTGCAACAGTTGGCACAGCAGTTTGTGCAGCAGTCTGACTAGCAGATTGTGCAACAGTTGGTACAGCATCCTTGGTGGCAAAAATGCCAGATTGTGCAGACTTGGAGACCCAAACTGAGCGCACTTTGCTCTTAGCAGAAGTGGCTACAGTACGGGAAGTGGTCTTGGAGTTGAGCATCGCCTCGTAGGCTGTCTGATTTACCTTAACAACCAGCGTCTTCTGTGTCTTCCCGATAGACGCTACGTCACATTGAGTTGCTACTTCCTCGTCGGAGGAGAAAGTTGTCCCCAGCAGAGTCGCCATTTTGTTTGCATAAACAAAAGTATAGAACTTTATTGATACAAACTGTAATAAAGATTACAAGAATTCTGGAAAAATTACAACTATAGGAATCCAATCTTGATGACGATTGCTTTATCCCTTGGACGATGTGAACTGTGAAGACGAAGCCTTTGAAGTTGAAAACAACTCTGGAAACTGAAGGCAAAAGCCTCTGAAGTTGAAGACAAAAGTCTCGGAAGAATGCAGCAGCACTTTGGCAAGAACTCCTGAACTCTCTGATTTCTGATCTCTGATCTTGACCCCCCCTTGAAATGAAGACTTGAAACTCTATTTATAGAGTTCTAAAAATAACTAACTTTCAGTTATTTTGGACTGTGCAGGATGATTTGCACAGCATTGATTTGTGCAACATTGATTTGCGCAGACAGTTACTGGATCGTGGGCCAACTATCATGGACACATGGCATCATTTGATAGAAATGCGCATGATCGTGCATAAACAGTTGCCACGTAATGAGCAATCGATGGCATGAATGCCACATGTAACTTATCAATTATATTGATGGAGTGCGCAGAGTTGAATTGCGCATACATGGTTTGCACAGACTCAAACTGCACAGAATTGGTTTACGCTGCCAGCTGTCAGCCGCCCTCGAGCACTGTGCGGCGCAGGAAACGAACAGACTCCTTGTTATTCGTGCTGTCAGTTGTCAGAAAAGATTTGATTTGATTTGGTAATGATGACTTCTGCCACGTCAGTCTGTGCAGTTGGAAGTGTGCGCAAAGCAGTATGCGCAATCGGATTGCTGCACAATCTATTGTCTGCGCAATTCATCAAAATGATGGGTTTCTTGATTTCTTGACTTTGTTGATTGATGCAACTTGATTTTTTAGGACCTACAGTTATCCCCCTCGGAAGCATCGGATACTGCATATTTTGTGCGTTTTACGAATCATCACGTATCTCTATGCTTCCTCTGATTCACGAATCGCTTGTGACATATGTACTCTCATGTTCACAGAGCCATCATGAATCACCTTCACGTATCACTCATTTTATGAGCCATGTGAAGTTTCACGAATCTTAACATAACTTGAACAGATCCTTGTGTATTGATTGGGGATGGGGCAGTAGAAATAGACATGTAAATATTATCCAAGTAGCTGTAGTCATGAATCACTCTCTTAGCTGTAGTCATGAATCTCCTATGCCATTCACATGTTTATATTTTACTCTGACTCACTAGTCACTGTTAGTTCTCTATGTATAGTAGATATTTCTATTACAGTTCTCTTTCTCTGTTTACATACTGTATTTCCTTCAGATCCTGTATCTTACTTTACTGCATGATTATATTTTCTAACCTGCTATGATCTGTTGAGATGTACTGTGCTCGCTCCAGTCCTGACTGGACCCGTTGATAAATTTTACAGATAGCCTAGAGGTTGCCTGCTAGCCTAGAGGAGACAGTAGAGGTTGCATAGATAGCTAGGGTTTTTGCTTATAGTTTATTTTCAGTCATCTTGAGTTGTATTTATGGATTACTGTATTTGAGTTTTGAGATGTATTCTGAGTTTGTATCTTAGACACTTAGACTTCTATCTGTTGTATCTTTTTTCGATTTCATGTTTTATCTATCTTCCTTTATGCTCTACCTTAGATGTGATTGAGTTTACATTCTGCTATGTCATCCCCATGCGGGGAGTATAAACTGTTTAGTCTTATACTGTTAGATGCATTGAGACCTAGGACATCGTTCTACCGCCGACACTGCGGCGTAGGCTGGGCGTTGTTACGTTCTCGTGCCCTAACTCTAGGGTGCGGGTCGTGACACGTTTTTAGTGGTGGCCCATGCAGGTCGAGATTCGCATTAGTACGATTTCGTAGTAGCGCAACGACTTAGTTGTACTACTACGAGCCTGCTATAGGATATATAAATTAAGATGTTAGGATGAGAGGATACTCAATCACTGTTAGGATTCCTTGAGAGATTCTTGGGATGACCCTTGAGAATCTTATTTTGAATTCCGATTTAAACTCCTTTTCCTTGTTTTGATTCACCTTTTTCCTTGATTTGAATTTGATTTTGTGGATTCATTGTAGAACTTTGAATCCTGGTATTAGTTGATGATTTTGATAAAATTTTGTAGTTGTTGATTTAATTTTGTATTTAGATTAATATTTTCAAATCCAAGGTACTCAATCACACTTAGGATTCTTTGAGAGATTTCTGGGACGACCCCTGAGAAACTCATTTTGAACTTCAATTGGAATTCCTTTTCCTCTTGTTTGGATTCACCCTCATTCCTTGCTATTGAATTTAAGCTTGATGGGTTCCTCTCGTTTGAACCGATGAGAAGGAACATATCTTCATTATTCTTTCTCGCCATTATTCTCTTGCATTCTTATTTACCTCTTATCTTAAACTCTGTCTCATTACATTAATTACCCATATCTTGTCGTTTCTACCAGATGTACTTCGAAACCCTTGAATCTTTGTATCTTTTGCATGGGGAAGGCTAAGGAAGTGACGTAAATTATGTAGCTCAGAGAAGACGTAACTGGTTATTTTATGATGATCTAAAGGAAATCAAATGTGGAGTGTTCCATATGGAAACTTGAGATAGAAATATGGTAAAGGTCTCGAATAGAATAAGGAGATGTATACTGCCAATCTGGAAACAATTACATTTAGAGAAATTTTGGGGGTTATGAGATAGTTTATAGGTGTATTCAAAACTAATGAGGATATCAGAGGTCAACCTAGTTTTGAGAACTTAGAAAATTTTGGTTATTGATTCTGGGAAAAACTTTTACTCTGAGGCTATATAGAAGGTTAGTAATGGAAAAGAGAAGTTAATTGTGTTTAATAAGGATATTAAACAAGATGTTGTGAGGAAATGACTAGGGATAGAGAGAACACAAAGTTATGGAAGTTTAGAGATTGTTGTGAAATATTTTTAGGAGAATAATATTCAAGGGTGTATGTCGAAGAAAATACGGAAGTTGATTTTATGATGAAAGATAAGTTTTGTAAGGCCTAGAAATTTAAATTAAATAATACGAGGAGAACAATTTGAACAAGTTCAAGGAATTCGTAAACAGGATTTAGAGGTTTTGGGTCAAATTTAAGACAAGGTGAAAGAACTTGGAAATTTAAATAAATGGTTAATGTTGATTCCTAAATGTGAGGGCTGTGCTTCAAGAGTGATGTTTGGAAATTGGGAATTGCCTACGGTAGTCATGGTAAGGGTTTAAGTAAAGGTTAAATTTTCATATGGAGACTGGTGAGGTAAAGATATGATTGGCAAGTTATGACCAGATGAACTTAAGAGTATCAGAAGCAGATGACTAACTCGATCTTCATTATTTTTGTGCATTAATTACCACCTCTTGAACTCCCACTTTCTAATTGAGATCCTTGACGTTCCTTATCGTGACTTTGATATTCGGAATGTAATACTAGCTGTTATCCTCCAACAAATCTTATATGCAAGACCTAGACGAGCTCACCTTCATGTAGGTATATCTTGTCCCACTAAAACCCGTCTTCTTGTACTCTATTTTCTTGATATAATTTTTTGGTCAACTGGCTAAACTATAACCTCTACCATTATACTAAATTTCTTCTTATTTCAATTAGAAATCCAGCCTTGACTCAATTCTTTCGACCCGACATATGATGGTGTTCTGCTTGTTTCCTTAGATGCTTAACCTTGTACCTTATCTGATTACTTGACCCGTTGGTTAAGAAACTTGGACTATATAATTCCTTTCATCATTACCACCCTGATATCTTGTGCTGCTAAATTAGCCTTAGTTTTGCAAGCTTATCTATTTTCGAGCTTGGTCATGACATATTTTATTGGGTGGCCACCCACTAACATATTGTCTAATCAGAACCGGTACATGATGGTTTGATCAACCTATTCTTTGGTTCGCTTTTTCATGTATCAATCTACGAGAATGGAGACATAGTTAAACTTGACCCTAGAGTCTCATTCGCGACAGCCTTGACAATTCTTCTTGAAATCTTTTCATCGCCTATGAACCTCGTATTCGTACTCAATCGAATTAAATTTAATCATGACCTGAACCTCCATTATTGGATGCTCGTGCTCATACCTTGATTCATTGATTTCCCTTCTTGCCCAAATCTTGTTTTATCCCGAAATTGATCAACTTAGATCGTGTCAAGACAAAAATCTATTTGTGATTTATTGTGCCTAAATTTTCAATTTTTGCCATTTTATGGAATAGTAACCTTTTAATAATTTCTTAGTTGCTTGTTAATGACCAATTTTTATATAGGATGGTAGACAGCCCTACAACCTTGATGATTATTGTTCCTTTACCTTCCCAATTAGGACACCCTAGATTGTTTGTGTGTTGATACCATAGTACTGTTTTGACCTAGAATGATTAGTGTACCTAGGTGAGACTTCCAACTACTACGGTATGCCCTGACCTTGTATACTATTCCTTCAAATTGCATGATTTAGATAAATTTTTTTAGACCTTGATTGTTGGGAAATAGGGACGTCACCCCATTAGTATCAGTTGTAGATATATATAGGTTAGTCCTTGATATGGGGATGTGAGTCTATAAACATGTAGCTTATGAGATTTATGAGAGATTATAGTATCAGCCTTGATAGGATATACTAGTCTTTTGGTGAGTATAAATGTGTTATGAGAGATAGGGGCCTATATGTCTTAGTAATGCATCGTTCCTATGGTAATAGAATGTATTAATAGATGGTTAATAGGAAGATAATAGTTTGAGCATACCTATAACCTAAGATCAATTCCTTTTCATCCTTAGTTAAGACCACTTTAAAATAGGTCCAGTCCCTTGGATATAGGTTTCAGTCCATATTTTATTGAAGTTCCATTACCGCCGTACAGCAGAGCAGTGTTGGAGGTATTTCTAGATTGACACTATTTAGATGTAACACCCAGTTTTCCAGATGAAAGTAATTTTAAAATTTTGTAATTATAATTATTATTTATTGATAATTATTTTATATTATGATTTTTGGTAATTTTTAATTATTTTTAAACTATTTAAAATTATGACTTGTGATTTTGACATTTTACTATTGTTTGGTTTTAATTTCGAGGAATTTGTCACCCCCAGTTTTCAGGAACAGGAGTATTTTTGTCATTTTGTATTTTTAAAATATTTTTGAAATTTATTTTATTATTTATGATATTATTTTGGGATTATTTGAGTCGGGTTCGAATTTCAACTCAATCCGACTTGAAACGGGGACCCGGGGGTAGTTTGACTCTAGTGGGACCCACATACTAGTTAGGCATGGCCCACATGATATTAATTTTAGTCCACATGATAGAAATATTTTAGTTAGAGGTTAGACTAATTATTATGGATAAGGTTAGTGTGATTAGAGACTTTAGAATGACTAATTTAGCCCTAACCAATTAGCCCTTTCCTAATACTCATAGAATAGGTTAGTGGGGGCATTTTGGACCTTACCATAATAGGACAAATAGCCCATATGGACAGCCACTTTGGGAGAGGATAGGCTCAAATTCATTTCATTATTCTCATCCACACTCTCTCTCTTGTTCTTCCCCAAATTCCTAGAAAGCAATCCCTAGCAATTTCTCCACCAAATCCTTCCATTTCGCCACCAAATCTTCTTCTTTCCTTCTCTATTCTAGCCAAGGAAGAAGCTACCCAAGTTTGGGAGGATTCGGAGCTCGTTCATGTCCTTTTGGAATCTCTACGTGTCGGTGTCGCTCCAGGAAGGCTTTTCTTCGATTCGATCTACCGGGAGGTATAAATCCCTTCTCCTTTTCATTTTTTCATGCATATATGTCTATTTTGAACCCATAGGAATGACCCCCATTGTTGTATCTCCATTTGTGTCCATTTCGTGTCCATTTAGAGGTCATAGGAGTGTCCTTTGTGTTGTGGTTGTGTCCATGTGGGAAAATCCCAAATTTGGACACACTATGTGTTGTTGTTATGTATGAATGAATTATTACATGTTTAATCTCATATTTTTGTATTGGAGATGTGTTCTATAGTGTCTCATATATATATATTAGTGTAGAGAGTGAGTTCTTGATATATTATGTTATATACTTGTGTTCTTTTGTCTCAAACTACCCAAATCCGTCATGATTTTTATCCACGTTTTTAATTTCAGCCCTAATTTAGAAATGTCATAACTTCTAGCTCAAAGCTCGGTTTAATCTCTCGTTTTTTTAAAAAGAAGCGTATTGAAGTTAGCTTTCCAAAAACATGTATTAATAGGCCTAATTCTTTCTGTATCTTTCTGGAGAATTATTTGAGTGTCAGCTGTACGAAAGACAAACGCGTTCTCGGTGTTTTCGCGATTCCGGGAGTTTCCGGAAACGAAAACGCGATCCGTTTGAAGTTTCGGAAAGCTAACACATAGATCTATAACATACTTTAATCCTAGATTTTAATTCATGCTGAGATGGTACAGTATTGATTATTAGTAGGAGTTACTATTCGGCATATGCATTTTGTGCACCCATGTGTGTAATATAATGTTCTATTTAATTTTAATCCATGTTAATGTATATACATTATGTAATTAAATAGAGAATACAAGCATGAGTAAATGGTTAAATAAATTATGTATGAGATGTAAGTATCCTATCTAATATAAGCATGTATAAGTACGGCTTGTAATGAATATGTAGGTTCCATAGTATGTAATATATGTAAGCAATGCGTAAATGCATGAATAAAAGAATGATATACAATGCATGCATGAAAGTATATAATGAATGCTAGATATAAATGCAAGGTATATATGTAATGATAGATATGAATGCATAATGTATAAATATTGTAAATGTAATATCAGATTTTATATGTAGACATAGAACCAATGCATTAGCTGTATGCATATGGGATGTTGGCTTAATGGCAGATTTCAGATAACATGGTTTATTTTATGTGGTTAGTTACACCAGTTTATGGGATAGCTCACTTTAGTTTATATGTAAATGTGGAACTAAACTGAGAATGAACTTCACCCTCTGCACAAGGACACCCCACTCTATATCAACCACCATGCCATGTAACCCTTCTCTAAATGATTGCTATAATATATATAGATTTATGTAAAATATAGATGCATGTTAGTTATAACTTAAATAGTCTCTACTCTAATGTATATAGATGTATACTTGTAGCCATGCATGTTAAGTATAATACATGTGTAATGTAGATGGGTTAGCTTTGTGCCATGTGTAGTGTAAACTCATAACTAGTGTTGATTTCTCTTTTCATGTACACTTCCATGTTCACACACACATAGCTTTACATGCTAGCTTTCTTTCTCTTATGTGTAATGTTGAATGTGATGGCTTGTGTTTGGCTTGTATAGCCTTGTGATTGGTGTGTGATTGCTAGACTAGGCTTGGTTAGGCCTAGTGAGACTTATCGGACTTGTTGAGTCATTCTTGACCTAGTTGACCTAGTTTGACTAGTGTAGTTGACCAGAGTTGACCAAGTGTTGACTTTGGTCTAGTTTGACCTAGACAGCATGCAGATACATTGTACATTTCATATATCACCCTCTGTATACATCTTGACTTGTGTTGCTCTAACTAGGAGTCAGGTACCTCATCTCGGATAGTATATTTACTTCAGACATTCAGATACGAGGCGAGTACATTCTCTGACCGTTTCATACTTGTCTGGATTTATATTCTTGCTCTAGATTACTGTACTTGATGCTGACACGATCATTATCACGGATTGGTACTATACGGATCTTCTTCTGAGATGTTATCTCTTTGTATTCACTAAATACATATTATGATGTACGTTTCACTTACATATTATATTTATTGAATACCCTTATCATTGTACACTCATTGTGCATATTATACTCTCATTATCACATTGAGCCATTGTACAAGCCATTGTACAAGCCATTGTACAAGCCATTGTATAAGGTAACGTAACTGAATTGGATCCTTGTGTATTGATTGGGAAGGGAGAGTAGAAGTGGTTATGTGATCAATCCTATTGTATATGTCCATTGTACACTCACGTACAAAGGAGTCCCATTTTATTGTACAACCTAACCCGTTTACATAACCATATTGTACTCTAAATCACAGTAGGCTTACAGTTCTTACTTATTATATTTAGATATTTCCTGTTATCAAATCTCTACTGTTTTTTATATACTTCTTTCTTTCAGCGTTTCATGTACCTTACTCTATTGCATGCTTTATATTTCCTAACATGATATGAAATGCGTGAGATGTTTTGTGCTCGCTCCCGTCCTGACTGGACCTGTTGAAAATTTTACAGAGGATGATGAGGAACCCTGCACCCTTACTTGGAGTTTGCCTAGTTGACACTCGCGGCCTGGACCCCTGGGAAGGTTCAGACAGCTGCTCAGGATGATACATTGTATAGTGTAGATAGCATAGACTGTCCTCTCTTTTCATGTTTAAACTGTTGTCTTTATTTTCAGAGTCGTATATTTTATAGATGTTTAGACTTGTTATTTATTTCTGCTGTACCTTTGTTGAGGATTTCTTATCTATTTCCATCGTGCTACATTCTACCTTAGATTGTGATTGAGTTGTACCTCTGTGTTGGCCTCCTTTTGGAGAGTATATTCATGTTATGTAGTTATAGTTCATGACCTAGAACAGCGTTCTATCGCCGACACTGCGGCGTAGGCTGGGCGTTGTCACGTTCTTGTACCCTCACAGTGGGTGCGGGTCGTGACACATTTTTAGTGGTGGCCCATGCAGGTCGAGTTTATGTAGTGGTATTCGAACTAGAGTATCACTACAGCCTGCAGTAGGATTAGGATATTTTGAAGGTACTCAATCACATTAGGAAAAACTCCTTATCAGATCCCTTTTATCTAAATTTGCTGCTTGTTGTTTTTCCTTGAATATAAACTGTCCTCCTTGAATTTCGCTTCATTCTCAGAAATTATTTTTTGTTTGATCAGTTTTCATGATGGTTATGAAGACACGATCTCATCGCTTCGGTTCGAGGGATACTATCGAGAGGCTGGCCACCTCTCGTCCTGTTCATCAGGGCCTCGAGACCGCAGCTTCTGTTGTGCCGACTCAGGTTGGATTTTCTGCTACATTGGAGGTGCACCTCTATCTGTACAGAGATTTTCTTCCGTCATTTCTGATTTCTCTCAGCAGCGGTGATTCATGCAGCATCAACAGCAGACCAGGGAAAACTAGCAGGGCGAGCTATCGTCAGGACAGTCAAGGATGCGCAGACCATTGGAGATCTTGCTGCAAGTTCCATTTTTCTCAATTCCATTCCCGCAATTGTCTTTTATAATTACCTTGAAATCCGATTCCATCTGTTCCTTGTTGATTGATTAATTTTGTCATGTTACTCTTTTGTTGTGTTTGTTTTTTTTCTTCTGAGAAAATCATATGGGCTAGGTCGCCTAAATCATGGAATCTAGAATCCTCGATAGTCGTGTTAGTTGGCATAGTGAGGACATGTAGTCAGATTTTGGATGTATTCTCGGGTATGGGAATTTAAGATTTTCGTCGTCGCATGCGGTAGTGCAAAATTTTAAATACCATGAACCTAGAGGTACGTACCTTAGTCAAGGACTCTGTGATTATCGTAGCCTTGCTCACTAGCATGATAAAAACTCTGGACAACATAATTTTGGACAGACGCATATGATTAACAGATTGTATCTTGAGAAGGTTTAAACATCATACCCTTTTGATTCTTATAAATGACTTAGGAGTAGGGATATTTAGTTTTGTAGAGCTTATTCATAGGTAGTTCCTTCATAGTATAATGGTATGATGACTTGTAGAGTGTGTGTACCCTAGAGGTGATAGTTAGCATTAGTGTTAGAATAGTAATCCATTGCAGATAATTCTCCTGTTATCTATAATACCAACCAGTTACACATAGGATGTTAGTATGCCTTACATCCTTGATGATTATTACTACTTTTCCTTACCTTTTCCAGTGAGGCACCCATGACCAGAGCCTGCCTTTGAGTATAGTTGTAGTTTCACCTAAGACCGAGAGGTCTATTTGCATAGATAGATTGCAGATGATATTGGCATATGGGATATAGGTTAGTTGGTATCTATAGGCCATTGTTGTATAGGGTTATAAACATGTTGTTTAGCCTATACTTGGTTCAGTTTTCCATTTTAGTTAAGTTCCCTTCGTGTTGAGTTTCTTTGTGTTGATCACCTTTATAGGCAGTGTGCAGACCCTTCACTAGATACCATGTCCCCTTGATTCAGAACATTCATCCTTAGCCTAGTTCTAAGCATTGTTTCAGACCCTTATAAGTTTAGTCTGCCTTAACCCTTAGTTGATCAGTTATGTATATATATAGATGATATACTTAGGATATATGTGATGGGTTGTTGTTCTTGAGCATATATATATATATGGTATTTGGTATTCATGTGCTTAGCTTGTAGGTATTTAGTTATAGGTGACTTGATAGGATTGGGAAGTTAAGAGCTAGTCTATTATAGAGTTTCTCTTTTGCTAAATTCTAGTTGCCAACACCTAAATAGCTAGCATAGGTAAAACCCTAAGAAGTTGACCAGTTGATGACCAAGTACTTGGATGTTGAGAAATTGACTAGTGATTGACCCTTGACTATGTTTGACCTAGAAGGGGGTGCGATCATCTTAATTTCGAGGACGAAATTTTTATAAGGTGGGTAGGATTGTAACACCCAGTTTTCCAGATGAGGGTAATTTTAAAATTTTGTAATTATAATTATTATTTATTGATAATTATTTTATATTATGATTTTTGGTGATTTTTAATCATTTTTAAACTATTTAAAATTATGACTTGTGATTTTGACATTTTACTATTGTTTGGTTTTAATTTCGAGGAATTTGTCACCCCCAATTTTCAGGAACAGGAGTATTTTTGTCATTTTGTATTTTTAAAATATTTTTGAAATTTATTTTATTATTTATGATATTGTTTTGGGATTATTTGAGTCGGGTTCGAATTTCAACTCAATCCGACTTGAAACGGGAACCCGGGGGTAGTTTGACTCTAGTGGGACCCACACACTAGTTAGGCATGGCCCACATGATATTAATTTTAGTCCACATGATAGAAATATTTTAGTTAGAGGTTAGACTAATTATTATGGATAAGGTTAGTGTGATTAGAGACTTTAGAATGACTAATTTAGCCCCAACCAATTAGCCCTTTTCTAATACTCATAGAATAGGTTAGTGGGGGCATTTTGGACCTTACCATAATAGGGCAAATAGCCCATATGGGCAGCCACTTTGGGAGAGGATAGGCTCAAGTTCATTTCATTATTCTCATCCACACTCTCTCTCTTGTTCTTCCCCAAATTCCTAGAGAGCAATCCCTAGCAATTTCTCCACCAAATCCTTCCATTTCGCCACCAAATCTTCTTCTTTCCTTCTCTATTCTAGCCAAGGAGGAAGCTACCCAAGTTTGGGAGGATTCGGAGCTCGTTCGTGTCCTTTTGGAATCTCTACGTGTCGGTGTCGCTCCGGAAAGACTTTTCTTCGATTCGATCTACCGGGAGGTATAAATTCCTTCTCCTTTTCATTTTATCATACATATATGTCTATTTTGAACCCATAGGAATGACCCCCATGGTTGTATCTCCATTTGTGTCCATTTTGTGTCCATTTGGAGGTCATAGGAGTGTCCTTTGTGTTGTGGTTGTGTCCATGTAGGAAAATCCCAAATTTGGACACACTATGTGTTGTTGTTATGTATGAATGAATTATTACATGTTTAATCTTATATTTTTGTATTGGAGATGTGTTCTATAGTGTCTCATATATATATATTAGTGTAGAGAGTGAGTTCTTGATATATTATGTTATATACTTGTGTTCTTTTGTCTCAAACTACCCAAATCCGTCATGATTTTTATCCACGTTTTTAATTTCAGCCCTAACTTAGAAATGTCATAACTTCTAGCTCAAAGCTCGGTTTAATCTCTCATTTTTTTAAAAAAAAGCGTATTGAAGTTAGCTTTCCAAAAACATGTATTAATAGGACTAATTCTTTCTGTATCTTTCTGGAGAATTATTTGAGTGTCAGCTGTACGAAAGACAAACGCGTTCTCGGTGTTTTCGCGATTCCGGGAGTTTCCGAAAACGAAAATGCGATCCGTTTGAAGTTTCGGAAAGGTAACACATACATCTATAACATACTTTAATCCTAGATTTTAATTCATGCTGAGATGGTACAGTATTGATTATTAGTAGGAGTTACTATTCGGCATATGCATTTTGTGCACCCTTGTGTGTAATATAATGTTCTATTTGATTTTAACCCATGTTAATGTATATACATTATGTAATTAAATAGAGAATGCAAGCATGAGTAAATAGTTAAATAAATGATGTATGAGGTGTAAGTATCCTATCTAATGTAAGCATGTATAAGTATGGCTTGTAATGAATATGTAGGTTCCATAGTATGTAATATATGTAAGCAATGCGTAAATGCATGAATGAAGAATGATATACAATGCATGCATGAAAGTATATAATGAATGCTAGATATAAATGCAAGGTATATATGTAATGATAGATATGAATGCATAATGTATAAATATTGTAAATGCAATATCAGATTTTATATGTAGACATAGAACCAATGCATTAGCTGTATGCATATGGGATGTTGGCTTAATGGCAGATTTCAGATAACATGGTTCATTTTATGTGGTTAGTTACACCAGTTTATGGGATAGCTCACTTTAGTTTATATGTAAATGTGGAACTAAACTGAGAATGAACTTCACCCTCTGCACAAGGACACCCCACTCTATATCAACCACCATGCCATGTAACCCTTCTCTAAATGATTGCTATAATATATATAGATTTATGTAAAATATAGATGCATGTTAGTTATAACTTAAATAGTCTCTACTCTAATGTATATAGATGTATACTTGTAGCCATGCATGTTAAATATAATACATGTGTAATGTAGATGGGTTAGCTTTGTGCCATGTGTAGTGTAAACTCATAACTAGTATTAATTTCTCTTTTCATGTACACTTCCATGTTCACACACACACATAGCTTTACATGCTAGCTTTCTTTCTCTTATGTGTAATGTTGAATGTGATGGCTTGTGTTTGGCTTGTATAGCCTTGTGATTGGTGTGTGATTGCTAGACTAGGCTTGGTTAGGCCTAGTGAGACTTATCGGACTTGTTGAGTCATTCTTGACCTAGTTGACCTAGTTTGACTAGTGTAGTTGACCAGAGTTGACCAAGTGTTGACTTTGGTCTAGTTTGACCTAGACAGCATGCAGATGCATTGTATATTTTATATATCACCCTCTGTATACATCTTGACTTGTGTTGCTCTAATTAGGAGTCAGGTACCTCATCTCGGATAGTACATTTACTTCAGACATTCAGATACGAGACGAGTACATTCTCTGACCGTTTCATACTTGTCTGGATTTATATTCTTGCTCTAGATTACTGTACTTGATGCTGACACGATCATTATCACGGATTGGTGCTATACGGATCTTCTTCTGAGATGTTATCTCCTTGTATTCACTAAATACATATTGTGATGTGCGTTTCACTTACATATTATATTTATTGAATACCCTTATCATTGTACACTCATTGTGCATATTGTACTCTCATTATCACATTGAGCCATTGTACAAGCCATTGTATAAGCCATTATACAAGCCATTGTATAAGCCATTGTACAAGCCATTGTACAAGCCATTGTATAAGGTAACGTAACTGAATTGGATCCTTGTGTATTGATTGGGGAGGGAGAGTAGAAGTGGTTATGTGATCAATCCTATTGTATAAGAAATTGTATATGTCCATTGTACACTCACGTACAAAGGAGTCCCATTTTATTGTACAACCTAACCCGTTTACATAACCATATTGTACTCTAAATCACAGTAGGCTTACAGTTCTTACTTATCATATTTAGATATTTCCTGTTATCAAATCTCTACTGTTTTTCATATACTTCTTTCTTTCAGCGTTTCATGTACCTTACTCTATTGCATACTTTATATTTCCTAACATGATATGAACTGTATGAGATATTTTATGCTCGCTCCCGTCCTGACTGGACCTGTTGAAAATTTTACAGAGGATGATGAGCAACCCTGCACCCTTACTTGGAGTTTGCCTAGTTGACACTCGTGACCTGGACCCCTGGGGAGGTTCAGGCAGCTGCTCAGGATGATACCTTGTATAGTGTAGATAGCATAGACTGTCCTCTCTTTTCATGTTTAAACTGTTGTCTTTATTTTCAGAGTCGTATATTTTATAGATGTTGAGACTTGTTATTTATTTCTGCTGTACATCTGTTGAGGATTTCTTATCTATTTCTATCGTGCTACATTCTACCTTAGATTATGATTGAGTTGTACCTCTGTGTTGGCCTCCTTTTGGAGAGTATATTCATGTTATGTAGTTATAGTTCATGACCTAGAACAGCGTTCTACCGCCGACACTGCGGCGTAGGCTGGACATTGTCACGTTCTTGTACCCTCACAGTGGGTGCGGGTCGTGACATTAGATGTCCGTTTATTATTCCAGTGTTAGGAAGTGTTACCTTAGATATTGGGTAGGTTAGAGGCTCTAGAAGGAGTACTATCGATCTTAAATTTCGAGGACAAAATTTTTCTAAGGTGGGTAGAGTTATAGCACCCAGTTTTCCAAATGAGGATAATTTTGAAATTTCGTGTTTATAATTATTTTAATAATGATATTTAATTTATGATATGATTTTTGGTGATTTTAAATCATTTTAAAATTATTTAAATCAATGACTTGTGGTTTTGACGTTTTGTTAGTGAAACCCTAGAGACTGTTTGACCTAGAGCCTAACCATGTGATTATGATATTTTAATGTCATTTTTGGCCTAAGGATATTTTTGCATTTGACCTCTTTGAATTATTTTGATATTATTTTATTATTTATGATATTGTTTTGGGGTTATTTGAGTCGGGTTTGAATTTCAACTCAATCCGACTTGAAACGGGGATCCGGGGGTAGTTTGACTCTAGTGGGACCCACATACTAGTTAGGCATGGCCCATATGATATTAAATTTAGTCCACATGATAGAAATATTTTAGTTAGAGGTTAGACTAATTATTATGGATAAGGTTAGTGTGATTAGAGACTTTAGAATGACTAATTTAGCCCCAACCAATTAGCCCTTTCCTAATACTCATAGAATAGGTTAGTGGGGGCATTTTGGACCTTACCATAGTAGGAGAAATAGCCCCATATGGCCAGCCACTTTGGGAGAGGATAGGCTCAAGTTTATTTCATTATTCTCATCCACACTCTCTCTATTGTTCTTCCCCAAATTCCTAGAGAGCAATTCCTAGCAATTTCTCCACCAAATCCTTCCATTTCGCCACCAAATCTTCTTCTTTCCTTCTCCATTCTAGCCAAGGAGGAAGCTACCCAAGTTTGGGAGGATTCGGAGCTCGTTCGTGTCCTTTTGGAATCTCTACGTGTCGGTGTCGCTCCGGGAAGACTTTTCTTCGATTCGATCTACCGGGAAGTATAAATCCCTTCTCCTTTCCATTTTTTCATGCATATAGGTCTATTTTGAACCCATAGGAATGACCTCCATGGTTGTATCTCCATTTGTGTCCATTTTGTGTCCATTTGGAGGTCATAGGAGTGTCCTTTGTGTTGTGGTTGTGTCCATGTGGGAAAATCCCAAATTTGGACACACTATGTGTTGTTTTTATGTATGAATGAATTATTACATGTTTAATCTCATATTTTTGTATTGGAGATGTGTTCTATAGTGTCTCATATATATATATTAGTGTAGAGAGTGAGTTCTTGATATATTATGTTATATACTTGTGTTCTTTTGTCTCAAACTACCCAAATCCGTCATAATTTTTATCCACGTTTTTAATTTCAGCCCTAACTTAGAAATGTCATAACTTCTAGCTCAAAGTTCGATTTAATCTTCCGTTTTTTTAAAATAAGCGTATTGAAGTTAGATTTCCAAAAATATGTATTAATAGGCCTAATTCTTTCTGTAACTTTCTGGAGAATTATTTGAGTGTCAGCTGTATGAAAGACAAACGCGTTCTCGGTGTTTTTACGATTTCGAGAGTTTCCGGAAACGAAAATGCGATCCGTTTGAAGTTTCGGAAAGCTAACACATAGATCTATAACATACTTTAATCCTAGATTTTAATTCATGCTGAGATGGTACAGTATTGATTATTAGTAGGAGTTACTATTCGGCATATGCATTTTGTGCACCCTTGTGTGTAATATAATGTTCTATTTAATTTTAACCCATGTTAATGTATATACATTATGTAATTAAATAGAGAATGCAAGCATGAGTAAATGTTTAAATAAATGATGTATGAGGTGTAAGTATCCTATCTAATGTAAGCATGTATAAGTATGGCTTGTAATGAATACGTAGGTTCCATAGTATGTAATATATGGTGCATATAGTGGTGCAAGAGAATAAATGAATGATGAATGAATGCAAGCATGAATGTAATGTAATAATAGATGTAATGTATGCAATATACAAGTTAATGAGATGTAATGTTCTATGTTAACACAAATCCTATATTACCTCATGTACCCCCTTACACTATGTTGACACTATCACACTTGACATATTGTTCACTTATACTTTGACACTCTTTGATATGTATACACTATGTATGCCCATTTAACCCTTACTTGCCCCTTTGCCATGTTCACATACACACACATAGCCTCTTAAATAAGTATTTATGAATATAGTTAACTTAGCTATGTATGTATATTATATATATGTTAGTATATTGTGTTGTAATATATAAGTTTATATAACCATTTGAAATGCCATGATTATGACCTAATGTTGAATACCAATATATGCATGTGTATATATGTGTAGACATATATAGCTTAAAGTAATAGATTACCTAGTGTATATCCAATGTGAATTCTTGCCTATTTGAGTATTGAATAATTGCATGCTATATAGAGTTGGGTGTATGTTGTCTTGTATAGCCTTGTATTGATGTGTGCTTGCTAGAATAGTCTTGGTTAGGCCTAGTAAGACTTGCTGGGTTAGGACATGACCTAGTTTGACTAGTGCAGTTGACCAGAGTTGACCAAGGGTTGACTTTGGCCTAGTTTGACCTAGATTCATGTATAATGCATTGTAGTACTTTATATTATCCTTCTGGACATGTTGTGACTGATGCTGTTCTAATTAGGAGCCAGACACCTCTCCTCGGACAGTATCTTTACCTTGGACATTCAGATATCAGGCGAGTACATTCTCTGATCATTTCATATCCTGTTTAGAATTATTTTCCTCCTTTAAATTACTTTACTTGATACTGTCACGTTGGTCACACGGATTGGTACTATATGGATCTTTTTATGAGATGTTATCCCCCTCGGGAGCATCGGATACTGTATGTTTTGTGCGTTTCACGAATCATCACGTATCTCTATGCTTCCTCTGATTCACGAATCGTTTGTGACACATGTACTCTCATGTTCACAGAGCCATCATGAATCACCTTCACGTATCACTCATTTTATGAGCCATATGAAGTTTTACGAATCTTAACATAACTTGAACAGATCCTTGTGTATTGATTGGGGATGGAGGAGTAGAAATAGACATGTGAATATTATCCAAGTAGCTGTAGTCATGAATCACTCTCTTAGCTGTAGTCATGAATCTCCTATGCCATTCACATGTTTATATTTTACTCTGACTCACTAGTCACTGTTAGTTCTCTATGTATAGTAGATATTTCTATTACAGTTCTCTTTCTCTGTTTACATACTGTATTTCCTTTAGATCCTGTATCTTACTTTACTGTATGATTATATTTTCTAACCTGCTATGATCTGTTGAGATGTACTGTGCTCGCTTCAGTCCTGACTGGACCCGTTGATAAATTTTACAGATAGCCTGGAGGTTGCCTGCTAGCCTAGAGGAGACAGTAGAGGTTGCATAGATAGCTAGGGTTTTTGCTTATAGTTTATTTTCAGTCATCTTGAGTTGTATTTATGGATTACTGTATTTGAGTTTTGAGATGTATTCTGAATTTGTATCTTAGACACTTAGACTTCTATCTGTTGTATCTCCTTTCGATTTCATGTTTTATCTATCTTCCTTTATGCTCTACCTTAGATGTGATTGAGTTTATATTCTGCTATGTCATCCCCATTCGGGGAGTATAAACTGTTTAGTCTTATACTGTTAGATGCATTGAGACCTAGGACAGCGTTCTACCGCCGACACTGCGGCGTAGGCTGGGCGTTGTTACGTTCTCGTGCCCTAACTCTAGGGTGCGAGTCATGACACCCACCAGTCAGACTTCATTGCTCCTTGTCTCGGATAAGCTGTGAAGTACACGAGCTGAGCATGAGTTGCTAGGACAAACGGTTCGTAGCCTTGATATCTACGCTTGTATTTTATATCCACAAGACCATGCTTGTCAATTTTCCAATCTTGATTTTCAATCGGATCGAACCATTCACACTTGAACAATACGATCTTTGCAGGTTCTCTGCCATTATTATATGACAACTCCACAATCTCTCGCAAGATGCCAAAGAAATCATTTCCTGGATCGACGTCTTTGTAGTTCGAAGACTTGATACACAAACAACTATTTTTCGTGGAATCAAGATCCAGGAAGCTGTCTCTGATCGGAGCATTTGTCGACTTGAACCGAAAACCATTGACACAGTAACTTGGCCATATTTTAACAAAAGTAATTGGTCCCTTGGCAAGAGTTCTAATTAATTCAATCTCGGATGAAATTAGACGATCGACCTGAATATCGAAGAAGAGATAATAAGTTATTTATTGTGCAATTGTATTAGAAGAGGCCAGTAATTATCGAGCTACTTACATATTCGCTCAACCAAGAAGGAAAATGACGTCTTATTTCTTGTTCTAATTCTTCGTCTATTAGGTAGGGTCTAACCAGCCTCAACTCATCATTATATGTGCTGGAAAACAACGAAACAACCGCCGATTAGTACAATAATATTAGCTTATACTATTACATTGAGATGACGTAAACTCATCATCCTGAGTTACTTACCCCTCTTGATTCTCCACTTCATCCTCGTCGCAATTGAGTAATACATACAACTGAGCAGCCCATAGCTCTTCGTGATTCAAATATCTCTTCTTCATTTTCCCTGAAGGCTTTCCGGACGCATTGAATACCTTCACTATTCCATCATTAAATTCTTGATATACGTCGTCGTTTCTCGGAGCCCTCGTTCTATTCGTAGCAACATGAGGTTTGAAATAGGAGAAGCAGAAATTTGTAATCTCCTCGAGAATATAGGCTTCACAAATAGAACCCTCGACCCGAGCCTTATTTTTCACCTTTCTTTAGGTGATTCAAATGTCGTTCGAACGGGTACATCCATCGATATTCGACGGGTCCACCAACACGTGCCTCATAGGAAAGATAAATCGGCAAATGCTCCATAGAGTCGAAGAATCCAGGAGGGAACACCCTCTCTAGCTTGCACAGTGTTACCGCAATGTCCTTCTCTTGCTTTTCTAGACGATCAACGAGCAATTTCTTAGAACAAAGGTCCCTGAAGAATATGCTAAGCTCCGTCAATGGATCCCAAACTGCCTGCGGTAAGAATTCCCAAAATGCAATCAAAATTAACCGCTCCATGAATACGTGACAATCATGGCTCTTCATACCTGTCAGTTTATTTTTCTTGAGGTCGACGCATCTTCTCAAGTTCAAAATATACCCATCTGGAAATTTTAGACCTTGAATTCACCTACAAAGCCTCACTTTATCCTCCTTCTCCAGTGAGAAAATTGCCTTAGGGTGCTTCAACTTCACATTCCCGTCCTCTATCAAATGCAATGCACGACGTCTACATATTTCTTCCAAGTCCAATCTAGCCTTTGGATTGTCTTTCGTCTTCCCCTTTACGTCCATTACAGTATTAATTATGTTGTCAAACACATTCTTCTCGATATGCATGATATCAAGGTTATGTCTAATCAGATTGGTGCTCCAATATGGAAGATCCCAGAATATACTCCTCTTCGTCCAGTAATGAGTGCGACCAAATCCGTCACACTTGTAGCCCATAGCAGGCTGCTCAATAGCTCTTGGTAAATCTTTTACCTCTTTTCATATCGTGTATCCGGGCCACCTTGGCGGGGGATTAGCCTTCTCCACAACGCCAGCACGAAAAGCATTCCTGTTCCTCCGGTACGGATGATCCTTCGGCAGGAATTGTCGATGACAATCGAAGAAGCACGGTTTGCCTCTGTGTTTCAAACGGAAAGCCTTAGTGCTGTCCATGCAATACAGACATGAAAGACGACCATGCGTGCTCCATCCAGATAACATTCCATAGGCCGAAAAGTTGTTGATGGTCCACATAAGTGCTGCCCGCATCTGGAAATTTTGTTTTCTAGATACATCATACGTGTTGGAACCTACTTCCCACAGATGATTCAACTCATCAATCAATGGCTGTAAATACACATCGATGTTCCTTTTCGAATTGTTCGAACCTGGAATAATAACGGTGAGGAACATATACGGAGTCTTCATGCACATCCAAGGCGGTAGATTGTACGGGGTGACGATCACAGGCCAACACGAATACTGGGATCCCGAAAGTCTGAATGGGGTAAAACCGTCGGAGCAGAGACCCAATCTGACATTACGCGGATCAGAAACAAAATTTGGATACTCTCGATCAAAGTGCTTCCATGCTTCTCCATCAAATGGGTGATCCAACACTCCTTCGGTATGTTCCCGCTTATGCTAACTCATGTTTTCTGCAGTTTCCTTCACCATAAACAACCGCTGCAACCGCGGCGTCAACGGCAAGTAGTACAACGAAGAGGTAGGCTTCCTGGCACCGACAGACTTTCCTCTACCACATGTCTTGTAGCGATCGACACCACAAAATCTGCAGACATCTTCATCCTTGTCGTCTTTGTAGTACAACATGCACCCGTTGCGACAGGCATCAATTTTTTTGTATCCCATCCAGAGCGATCTAACCATCCTCTTAGACCGGTAGAAGTCTTTAGGCAACTTCGCACCCTCAGGCAATATTTCTATAAGCAACTCCATAAGACGGTTGTAGCAATCTTGCGATATGTTAAAATCGGACTTGATGCTCAACAATCTTATAACCACCTCCAACGGTGAATGATCCTCACAACCAGGATATAATGAAGTCCTTACATTCTCCAGCAACTCCATGAACTGTGCAGCATCGGGGTTCGATGGCTCCTCAGGTGCATCATGATCATTCGGATCGAAACTAGGCCCGGCCGCGTCAAAAACCATGTTCACCAACCCATCGTCGTAAGGAGCGTTATTGTGGACATCCACATAAGGCTCGTACTCCGATGCTAAAGACACAAGTTCTCTGTGCTCGCTCCACTGATAGTAATTCGGCGTGAAACCCTTCGAGTATAAATGATACGTGACATCCACTTCTGGATGATATTTCAAGTTGCGATATCTCACACACGGACACTTAATTTTGGTACCGTCCATGTACTGAGGGAACGCCTTGGCAAACTGCAGGAACTGGTGTACACCCTCTATAAATTCATCCCGTACACCGCACATGTCATCAGGATGACGGTTGTACATCCACGAACGATTCCGCAGATAGTAATTCAGCTCCATGTCCATTTAAGGATAACTCTGTAAGATAGATACATGCACATTACAGTCAGTGAATGAATGTTAAGGCAGTTTAGATATGGGTGCACAATTTAGATAGAGGTCAGTAGAGAGTGACAGTTTAGAAAAAAATGAGATTATTGGTGAGGTATAATTATACTTGTAGGAGTACACGACACCAACTGTCCAATATCGACCCTTTGGATCTACAAGAGTTACTTCACTCAGTTTGTCAAGACAAGTAAAACTTTTTAAATTAATACCCAATATCGACCCTTTGGCCTGTGCTTGAGCAGTATCCTAACTCAAACTATCTATCCTAACTAATAAATTAATATCCTACTTTAACATCTACTAACTCTAATATTCCTTCTAACATAAACTAATATCCTAATCTTAACTAACCCTTTAACTGAAACTAATATCTAAACAATGCTAATCATGAACTAACACCCTAACCTAGAAGTCCACACTTCTCAAGCACGGGCCATAGGCCAAGTTATAAGGCAAAATGCAGGCAACTGCCTGTAGCTACAAGGCAAAACCAAATGTTGACGGTATATATAAAAAGTTTACTTGTCTTGACAAACTGAGTGAAGTAACTCTTATAGGCCCAAAAGGTACTCTATACACTCTTACTTATGCAAGCCTTTTAAGGCAATCAGCGTTATGCTAGATTTCCGAAAAAATCTATAACTCTGATAGGCCCAAAAGGCTTGGCATAAGTAAATTTAATTTCTAGAGAATGGTTCAAAACACTGTACCAATCATACCTATATTTCTAAGATACTCTATACACTCTAGGTACTAGGACTGAACTAACTCTCTAACACTCTAATGACACTCACTCACATATACCCACTCTTACTTAGGAATACTAAGATCTGACACATACTAAGATCTGACACATACAGAAAAGAGAATAGCAGGGAGTTTCTCTCCTCTAGACCCCCAATTTATAGGTACAGGCTAGAGCACTGTCAGCCATAGATGATGCTCTGATTTTCAAAAAATCATGCGTCGATGACACTTCAATTAAAAGTGATGAATCATGCACCTTGATTCATGTGACATGCGACTGTTAAGTGCAAAATAGATGCCTCAATTTTTGCGTCAATGCGCCAACATCGCTCAAACTTTCAAAAAGATTGTCTGTTCATGTTGGTTTACCCCTTTTTTTGGTACTTCAACAACCTCATTTTTCGCTTAAAAACTTATATTGTATATATGAGGATGGAAAGGGAAGAGGGAGAGTGGGCCCCTTATAGAGAGCTTAGTCATGTTTTAAGGGGGTGACTTATCACACAAGTGTCCATGACATAAAGGTGCATGGGTGCTCACGCGGGTAAATGTGTTTTTTCTCGCCCGCAGTAATAGAACAAGCACGCACGTGCGAGCATTTATAGATCTGGTGCGCCCCTAGTGGTTGTGTTTCTCAAGAACATAAACGCGTATGCGGGTGGGTTTAGTACGGGTGTGCGACTAGCGGTACATAGGTATATGTGCTCACCCATGACTAAGAACAAGAGCAAACATGTGCATGCCCAAACAAAGATAACGTTTATGATCGATCATAAAAATGACCTTGGATGCGCTAAAATCAATCGAGAATCGAATTAAAACCGATTTAGATTTTTTTCCTATTGAGTTAAAAACCAGAACTTACAAGTCTTAGTCTTGGGTTCTTAGCGACCATCTTGCTAGAGTTGTTACTTGGTCAAGAGGATGTTACTTTAATTATCTTATTTTTTGATGGGCTCATCTTTAGACTAATAGGTTATGTTCCCAAATGTTGATCCTCAAAATCATGCTAGGTATCGTGAAGTATACCAATTCTTAACGTTGTTATTATTATTATTATTATTATTATTATTATTATTATTATTATTATTATTATTATTATTATTATTATTTACACACCCACCGACACTCTAAACAGTTACTAACACTCCGACATGAAAACTACCCTAGTGGTGATTACCAAGTATGTTTTATTTTCTTGTAGTGGTGTGTGTGTGTGTCGTGTGTGTCGTGTCTGTGTGTGTGCATGTCGTGTATGTCGTATCGTGTCTGTGTCAGCACGTCAGGAGGAGGGAGTTAGGGTCAGGGTTTACCTGCCTTGGTCGGAGTTGGGTCAGGGTCGTCGGGGCTGGAGCAACGGTGGAGACGGGTTGGCGTCGGAGTCGGGTCGGCGTCGACGAGGAGAATCAACGGTGGAGGGGGGACGCCGGAGGAACGGGGGTCGCCGCAGGGAAGGGGGTCACCGTGGGAAGGGGGTAGCTGGAGGGAGGGGTCGCCGGAGGGAGGGGTCCCCGGAGAGGAGAGAGAAAGGGGGAGAGAAATTTGGGGAGCGGAAGATTGAAAATTTTGGGTGAAAGAAAATAAAAGATCGATCGGGTGGAACCCTATATGAAACGTTTTTGCGACGTCCACAAAGAACGTCGCTAAATGTCGCTATTCAATAAAAAACTAGCGAAGACCCTAATATGGAGTCGCAAAATGTCGCTGAGTTAAACAAAACAGCGATATCCTGCGACTAGACCGCGACATCAGCTTTCCAAAGCATAATGTGTGACGCTAACGGTCGCTAAACGTCGCTGATAGTGACGTTCAGCAACGTTTTTATACAACGTCGCTAAATTCATAAATATTACCGACGTATATGACTTGCGTCGCTAAATTCGTCGCCAATATAACTTATTTTGGTAGTGAATAGTAAGGCATCCCAAACATTACATATCCAGCTGATCAAGAAGCTAGTCGTTACAAAATGTGAGGACTAGCAAGAGTTTAGTCATACGTGATCAACCCAAGGATCTGTCAATCATGTTACAGCCCGTAGGCAGACAGTAAATAAAGGTGCAATACGAGCTAACACGTGCTCGCCGGCTAAATGCCTCAAAAGAATAATTTTTACAATAGAGTGGGAGGACAAAAAGAAACCCACTCGTTGCCAGGGTTACGCCTGGTGGTCACCATCTGGCTGGAAGACAGGTGGATCCTCTGAAGCTGCTCCGAAATCTGGCCACATAAAATCAGCTGGGTCAGATCCCAGAAAGAGCAAGTGCCACAAAGGAGGCTTCACTTAAGAACTAAAACTAGTATAACAGAAAATATATTAAAGCAGTTAAAAAGAACTTAAAGTAAAAGAATAACAACAGTCATAATGGAGTGCGAGGAATCCATTCAAGTAGCCAGGTCACAACCCTTAAACCAAACAAGGACCGGGGTTGTAACCCTTCACCTGAATAGAACTCCGTTTTCAATTCTTGTTGGTAAGGTAAAATATTACAAGCGCGACATGGGGTGCAATAATACACTAAACGAAGAGAGGACTCAGAACTGCTCCGGGAGCCAGGTTACAACCCTTAAACCAAACAAGGACCGGGGTTGTAACCCTTCGCCTGAACAGAACTTAGCCCCTGATCTTTATTGTTGAAAGTGACAATCATGCGATCAAGCTTGCAATAATCGAGCACTGAAACTACACCATACAATCGCTCCCGGCCAATCAGTGACTACGGCTTTCTACATTAGCTAACTAGGGTTATCATAACATACAGTGAGATGTTCCTCCACCCACAAGTCCTGCAGCTAATCCAGGTTATCCAGGCGACTTGGGTTCATTAAGCAGTGCCTCGATATTTTCCATATATCAGTGAAACTAGACTTGTGCCCTACTCGTCGGCAGGCTGCAAGTCCACAATAGTGGTCGGGATAACGGGATCGCCTGTAGTTGGGGAAAATCTCTAATGACTACTGAATTATTCTAGTTATTAGCCTTAGCCATTTATAGTAGGTACCCATGATCGTGGTACTCAGGGATCCCTATCCTAGACATGATGCAAACATTACTGGTTCAATTGTACAAACACAATCATCCACGGTGTCCAGGCCATTCAATCTTCTCATGTCATGTTCACTGTCAGGAGTGCGCCACATCGGGCCACTATCATGTCATGTCATTTGTCAAAAGTGCACCACAACGAGTCACCATCGTGTCAGGAAACATACATAAATTTAATATGGCACCAACATACGTTTAAGAATTTAATATTAATTGTGCATACGGCTACAATTAATGCTAAGGCCATGCGGCCACAATTAATTAATGGCCAATGGACATGCGGTCACCATCAACAGATGGCCACGCGGTCATAATTAATTAGTGGCCAATGGCCATGCGGCTAGGAATTGTTCCCATGCGGCCAGCTTATAAAATGTTAAGGCCATGCGGCCACAAATATTATGGAGCCATGCAATATATGGAGGGGGAGCATATGCGGCCAACATATAAAAGGAGCCATGCAACAGTGCATATACGGTCAAAATATATAGGCCATGCGGCCATGAATTAAATAGTAGCCATGCGGCTGATTATTTAATTAAATGGCCAAGCAACACGTGCTCATGCGGCCAAAAATATATAGGCATGCAAGCTACTGCTTGCATGCATGCAAATTAAATATGTAACATGCAAGCAAATTAAATATGTAACCATATACGGCTCACTAAAGAATTCTCATACGGCTACAATGGTTTCCCAAGCAAGAATGCATATTCTAATGCATTCAAGAATGCATATGCGGCTCACTTGTTATTTAAGCATGCAAGCATGCTTGCTAACCAATGCTTTAAATAATGGTTCTAACCAATGCAGTAACAATGCATGCAACCAATGCATTAAACAATGCATTAAACAATGCATGCAACCAATGCATTAAACAATGCATGCAATTACATGCATTAACTACTGTACGTATGCATTAAGTAAGGCATCTAACAAATGCATTAAATAATGCATTAAATGGCATGCGGCTGATGCTAAATGCATGCTTGCATGCATGCGGCTGACTAATTGTTCCTTATGCGGCTCACTTGGGCAAATGGCCTGATGCGGCCATACAAGTTATGCAAGCAAGCAAAGGCTTGCCAAAAAGGCCATTCGGCCACAGTGGAAGGGGAAAACACTATGCGGCTAAACAAGTGGCCAAAGGCCATATGCGGCTCATAAATGAAATGCCATACGGCCACTTAAGGAAATGCCATGCGGCCACTTGAGGAAATAAGCATGCAAGCCATTATTAATAAGGAAATAATCAGTAATGCATGCGGCCACTTAAGGAAATAAGCATGCGGCCACTTAAGAAAATAAGAAAATGACATTATTAATAAGGAATGCATGCATGCAAGCTACTTATTAATAATACAAGCAAGCTAGTAATGCATGCATGCAAGCTACTGATTAGTGATGCATGCAAGCTACTGATTAGTAATGCATGCAAGCTACTTATATTATCACCCATGCAAGCTACTGCTTGCATAAAGCATGCAATCTTGCTTGCACATAAGCAGGCAAAATATAATTAATGCTAAGGCCAAGTAATTATTTAATAGCTAATGGCAATCATTTAATGCAAGCAAATATTTAATGCATGCATGCAAGCATTTAATGCTTGCAAGGCCATGCGGCCAAGAATAGCTAAGGCCTTATGCGGCCAGAAATAAGAAATGGCCATGCGGTCAAGAATGGCATATTCGGCTCAGGCAAGTTGCATGCAAATGCATGCAAGCTTGCAAGCAAATATTTAATGCAAGCAAATTAATTAATAGGCCATGCAACCTAAATGGCCCTAGCCGCATAAGCAAGAAAGGCCATGCGGCCAGAGTTAGAAAATACTCATGCGGCTCAGAATGCAATTAATGGCTCCCACAGAGAACATGTCCATGAAAAATACCATGGCCTCCATGCTCCTCCAAACCACAATAGGAACCCAAATCCAGATGTCACGCCCCAGAACCAGAATATTGGAGAGCGGGGACAGACATAGCCAGCTACGTATATTGAAATGGATTCCATCTCGCTATACGGTCACGGCTGTCTAGGATACATGAGGGTTTATCTACAAGCCAACAGTCTCTTATGGTCATGAACAAGCCTAGTGTCTCAATCGCAAGCAAGTAAGTAAAAGTCACAAGATGTATGATCATTAAATATACAATAGTAAGGCGTCCCAAATATTACATATTCAGCTGATCATGAAGCTAGTCGTTACAAAATGTCAGGACTAGCAAGAGTTTAGTCATACATGATCAACCCTAGGATCTGTTAATCATGTTACAGCCCGTAGGCAGACAGTAAGTAAGTGCAATCGAGCTAAACAGGTGCTCGTCGGCTAAACGCCTCAAAAGAATATTTTTACACTAGAGCGGGAGAGCCAAAAATAACCCACTCGTTGCTAGGGTTCCGTCTAGTGGCCACCATCTGGCTGGGAAGTCGGTAGATCCTCTGGAGTTGCTCTAAAATCTGGCCACACAAAACCAGCTGGGTCAGACCCCAGAAAGAGCAAGTGCCACAAAGGAGCTTCACTTAAGAACTAAAACCAGCAATCAACACAGGAATATAAATAATATAATAAAAGACAGGAAATATAAATAGCTGGTAAAATTGGAAATAAGAAAAATATGCCAGGATGATATACGACGAGATAACCATGGAACTATTCAGATAGCTAGGTTACAACCCGTAAACCAAACAAGGACCGGGGTTGTAACCCTTCGTCTGAACGGAGCTTGGTTTCTCACCATTTATCAAGAAAATCAATACAAGCATGCTGGTCATGTAATAGTCTGGAACAAGATCAGGGCAAGACTAGACTTGTTAGACTCCATCCAATCATTTCACGGCCAAGCAAGACCTACGGCTTGATACTTTAACTAACTAGGGTTATCACAGTCCTAGTTACTAACAAGATGCAGTGAGATTATTCCACAGCCACAAGCCCTGCAGACCATCCAGGTTACCCAGGTCGAAATTAGGGGTTAAATTCAGGTGGGTACACCGTCCAGAAAACGCATGTACCCTTAAGTAGCTTGAAGGGTGCAACACATGACAGTGTGCTGAAAATGTGCCCTACTCGACGGCAGGCTACAGATCCCAAGCGCGCCCAGGTAACGGGATTGCCTGTAGCTGGAAAATCTCTCCATGACTAATGTATTAATCTAGTTATTAGCCCTTAGTTCATTTCAATAGGTACTCCTGACCGTGGTACTCAGGAGTCCCATCCTAGACATGATGCAAGACATGACTGGTTTATTTATACAAGCACAATCACCCACGGTGTCCAGGATTAATTATACAGGTCATGTCATGTCAGGTAGTCGTCGCAACAGCTATTCGAGATAATCATGCCAGGTAATCATGTCAAGTGTACTAGTCAGGAGTGCGCCACGACGGGCCACTATCAGGTCATGTCATGTTACTCATGTCAGAAGTGCACCACTACGGGTCACTATCGTGTCATGCTCAATTATCAATTCCAAATATATCAAGTAAATTCATGATTATCAAGTTCAGGACAAAAGGCGTAAGGATATAAAATAGACGTTAAGTATCTAATAAAATATCAATATACAGGGCTATAAATCCAGGATAAGGAAAATAAAACCAAACTGACATGCTAATATAAGATCAAAGTCTGCCAAAGGCCATACGCTCAGGTAGGCATACGCTCAGGTAAGCATACGCTCCCAAAAGACAGCGTAAAAGGCAGCGTATGGGGGTCACAAAGCTCTCGGATTGAACCAGGGTGACAAGATAGGCTAGCGTACGCTCAAGCCAGCGTACGCCTTGCTCGCTCAAGCTAGCATACCAAGGCACGCGTACGCTCAAGCTAGCGTACGCTCAAGACATGCTGCCAACAGGCAGCGTATCAAGGTGAGCGTACGCTCACTAAAGAGCAGCGTACGAAGGCACGCGTACGCTCGCTAAAGAGCAGCGTACGAAGGCTAGCGTACACTCGCTAAAAAGCAGCGTACGAAGGCTAGCGTACGCTCGCTAAAGAGCAGCGTACGAAGGCTAGCGTACGCTCGCTAAAGAGCAGCGTACGACTCAGCGGCATAAGCTAAAAAGCTAGCTCACTGTTCACAGTCTTCTCCAGAGGGCAAGAACAGCAAGAACTGCAAGAACTCCAAGGATGGAACCCAAAACTCCAAATGCTCATAACTTGGTCAAAACAAGTCTGAATCCAACTTTTCAAAGGTCAAAATTGGGTAGAATAAAATTATCTACAACATGGAACCATCCAAACTTGAAAACAAGGAAGTTTAATAGATCAAAACACCAAAAATCCGAAAATAGCAAAACTCTAGATCTACAAGAATTAAAGCCTCAAAATAGAAAATGACAAGTTCTAATGTGGTTTAGAATTATGAGAAGAAGCTAATGGAACCATAAAATGAGTTCTCTTGTGGAAGCAAGTTGCACTTGCCTAAGGGTTGGGGAGTTGTAGGGAGGAAGGAAGAAGAAGAAGGAGAAGAAATAAATGAGAGTTATGGAGGAGAGAGAAGGTTGGTGGGGAAATAAATATCATGGGTTGGTGGTAGGTAGGGGGTTCACCTTGGTCCATGATGAACCAAGCATTGGGCCGGCCGAACCAAGCCAACCCAAACCGAGAGTTAAACCAAGCCGAGAGCTAAACAAGGAATCAAGCAATACAGAATAAAATACGTATACGTATCCCAAAATACGTAATACGAACATAGGCATTACAACTCTACCCACCTTAAAAGAATTCCGTCCTCGGAATTTATTTAAGAGGCTAGAGGGACAAGAACAAGCTATACTATTCACAGGCAAGCTATACTAGGCAATCAATCAATCATGCAAGCAAAGAATTGATGGCATGAGGCATAAGAAAGACATTATACCTCACGAGTCAAACAAGTCGGGATATCGTGATCGGATATCATCCTCACGCTCCCACGTTGACTCACCCAAAGAGTGATGATCCCAAGCAACTCGGACTAACTTGATAGTCTTGTTCTTGAGGATCTTCTCTCTCCGGTCCAATATAGACACGGGCCTCTCCTCATACGAAAGGTTGGTACCAACAACCAATTCCGAATGATCCAGGATGTGGCTCGGGTCCGGGATATACCGCCGTAATTGGGATACATGGAACACGTCATGCACCTCGCTTAGCGACGGTAGAAGAGCGAGACGATAGGATACATTTCCTACTCGCTCCAGAATGTCAAACGGTCCTATATACCTAGGACTAAGCTTGCCTCGTACGCCGAAACGAATGACGCCACGGTTAGGCGAAATCCTCAGGAATACATGATCGCCGATCGAGAACTCGAGAGGGCGCCGATGAGAATCGGCCCAATGGTGCTGGTGATCTTGGGCAACTCGAAGATGATCTCGGACTCTCCTGACCACCTCAACTGTCTGAGCAATCATTTTTGGACCAAGCATCTGCCTCTCTCCAACATCATCCCAGGCTAACGGGGATCTGCACTTCCTGCCATACAGTGCCTCGAACGGTGCCATCTGGATACTGGCCTGGAAACTATTGTTGTATGAGAATTCCACCAGGTGCAAATGATCTTCCCATGAACCACCGAAGTCAAGCGTGCAAGACCGCAACATGTCTTCAAGAGTCTGGATCGTGCGCTCCGACTGGCCATCTGTCTGCGGGTGATATGCTGAACTGAACTGGAGGCGAGTTCCCAAACTCTCCTGCAAGCTACGCCAAAAGTGCGACGTAAATCTTGAATCTCGGTCCGAGGTAATACTGACGGGCACACCGTACAATCTGACAATCTGTCTGAGGTACATCTCCGCTAGCTGAGCTGTCGACTGACCAACTCTGAATGGAAGAAAGTGAGCCACTTTCGTGAGCCTGTCAACTATAACCCAAATAGCATCTCTACCAGCTGGGGATCTAGGTAGTCCAGTCACAAAATCCATGGTCACATGCTCCCACTTCCATTCTGAAATCGGTAAGGGCTGAAGAAGTCCAGCCGGTCTCTGATGTTCGGCTTTAACCTGTTGGCAAACCAAACACCGAAAGACAAACCGAGCTATCTCCCGCTTCATGCCGTTCCACCAGAAATGCTGCCGGATATTACGGTACATCTTTGTACTGCCGGGATGGATGGAATACTGCGAACTGTGCGCCTCTGACATGATCTCCTGCCGGATATCTCCGCTGGGTACACAAAGACGCTTACCATGCCTAAGTGTACCATCCTCATGAATACATAACTCTGGTCTTCGTCCTGCTTCGCACTCTGTTCTGAGTCGCTGAAGCTTGAAATCTGCCGACTGCGCCATCCGGATCCTCTTGACTATAGTGGACTGAACTTGCATACTGGCCATCAAGGCCATACTGGAAGGAAGAACAACTTCTATACCCATCTTCTGAAGATCCGCTAACAATTCTGGCTGCGCTGTTAGGAAATAAGCTCCGGCTCTCCTGCTTAATGCATCCGCAACAACATTGGCCTTCCCAGGATGATACTGCAGGTTGACATCATAATCCACAAGAAGCTCCAGCCACCTTCTCTGACGCATGTTAAGATCCTTCTGGGTGAAAACATACTTCAGGCTCTTGTGGTCGGTGAAAATCTCTATCCTATCTCCGTACAAGTAGTGCCTCCACAACTTAAGTGCAAACACCACTGCTGCCAGCTCCAAGTCATGGGTTGGGTAATTCCTCTCATGATCACGAAGTTGTCGCGACGCATAAGCTATTACCTTCCCATGCTGCATCAGAACACATCCTAAACCTCTGTCTGAAGCATCACAGTACACTGAGAATCCCCCGGTTCCATCTGGAAGCGTGAGAATGGGAGCTGTTATCAAGCCTCGCTTCAACTGCTCAAAAGAACTCTGACATTCTGCTGTCCAAGCAAACTGCGCATCCTTGCGGGTCAACTGTGTCAATGGCGCTGAAATTCGAGCAAAGTCTGAAACAAATCGCCGGTAATAGCCAGCCAATACGAGGAAACTGCGAACTTCTGCAACTGTGCTGGGCACTGGCCATGACTCAATAGCCACAATCTTCTGGGGATCCACTTCTACTCCTTCTCGAGAGATGATATGACCCAAGTACGAAATACGATCGAGCCAGAACTCGTATTTACTGAACTTGACATATAACTGGTGCTCTCTAAGGATCTGAAGAACTATACGAAGATGCTGCTCATGCTCCGCCTCACTCTTGCTGTAGACCAGGATGTCATCCAAGAACACAATCACAAACTGATCCAAGTAAGGCATGAAGATACGATTCATGAGGTCCATGAATACGGCCGGCGCATTGGTTGCTCCAAAAGGCATAACAAGGAACTCCCAATGCCCATATCTCGATCTAAAAGCTGTCTTCGGGATGTCCTGCTCTCTGACTCTGATCTGATGATAACCTGAGCGCAAATTAATCTTCGAGAATACTGAAGCCCCCTTGAGTTGATCAAATAAGTCATCTATCCTCGGAAGAGGGTATCTGTTCTTGATTGTCACTGAGTTCAAGGTACGATAATCAACACATAACCTGGACGTACCATCCTTCTTTTTCACAAGAAGCATCGGGGCTCCCCAAGGCGATCCACTAGCACGAATGAATCCCTTGGTTCTGAGCTCTTCAATCATCTTGTACAATATCTCCAACTCTGATGGTGCCATCCTGTAGACTCTCTCTGATACTGGGGCTGTCCCGGGAATCAAGTCTATAGTGAACTCGATCTTCCGCTCCGGAGGCATACCTGGAAGTTCTTCTGGGAAAACATCTGGGAACTCCTCGACTATCCTGGGCAACTGAACTGCTGCTACTGCCATCCGCAATATCGGAGGAGAAGGCTCAACTGCTCCTCTGGAAAAGGAAAACTCCGGCTCGCCTGGAATGCTAAAAACAACCATACCAATATGGCAGTCTATCCTAGCATACTGGTTCCTCAACCAATCCATCCCTAAGACCACATCATAATCGGCCATCGGGAACTCTATCAATCTAGCGGGGAATTCTCTACCGCTAACTACGAACCAATACGAGGTAAATACTCTATCTACTCCCACAAGTCCGTTACCAGTAAGTATATTAAACCTTACTGATAATGACTCGGGCTCCAATCCTACCCGTGTCGCGAATCGTGCAGACATAAATGAATACGATGCACCAGAATCAAATAAAGCTGAAGCTGGGAAGGAGTTGACGAGAATAGTACCTGCCACTACCTCTCCTGGTGCCAATCCTTCCTCCATGGTCATCACCATAGCCTGACCATGCCCTCGGGGTGCTGGTCCCCTCTGCTGATATCCTCGCTGCCTATTCTGACTCAAGGCCTGGGCTTGAGTATACTACTGGGGTTATTGCTGCTGGAATACATGGGACTGAGGCGGCAAGGGCCTCGGCAATGGATACTGCTGCTGCTGCTGCTGGACCGGTGCGGGTCCTCTCACCGAAGAACTAGAAAGGTTGGACGAGGATGAACCACCCCTATTCGGGCAGGATCCAACCCTATGGTCTGGTGCTCCACAAACCAGACACAATTTCTGTGCCCTGCGACATTCTGCCACCACATGGCCTGGCTTCCCACAATAAGAACATCCCACTACGGAAGACTGCTTCTGCTTCTGCTGCTGCTGAGGGTACGTCGGGGTGGAATGCTGAACCGACGTTACTGAGGCCGCTCGCCTCGGAGCTCCAATAGTCAAGGCCTTGGCTGCCGGGGCTGGTGCTGAAGACTGATTCATCTGGCCGTGAGATCTCTTCCGACCTCCGACCCTATCCACAATCCTCTGGAAGGTATACTCATGCCTCCGGGCTGCTCTTAAGACTGCATCAAAAGTCTGATGCTCAAACTGCTCGACTGCCAACAAGATCTCCAGGTGAAGTCCCTGCTGGAACCGCTGGGCTCTATCATACTCGGTTGCCACCAAGGTGGGAGCAAACCGACTGAGTCTGGAAAACTCGGCCGCATATCCGTCGACCGTCCTGCCTCCTTGCTTCAAATTTGTGAACCTCGTCTGTAGATCGTACCGAGCCACGGCATCGAAATACTTGGTCTGGAATCTCTCTCTGAATACTGCCCAAGGAATGGGTGCTGCTAACCCAACGGCCTGTGCTGCCCACCAGCTGCGGGCAAGATCTAACAACTGCAGGCGCACCACGGCTATCTTCTCGTTCTCTGGAGTCTTGGCTGCTTCTAGAATCACTTCTGTGTCCTGAAGCCATGCATCTGCCGCGATAGCATCTTCACTACCGTCGAAGAATGGAGGGTTCAAGCGCTTGAAGCTGTTGGCCGCGCTGTTCCCTGGATGACCACCTCTAGTCAAAGCATCAGCCACTGCCTGTTGCAAGGCATCTCCACGACGATCTTGAGAAGCTATCAAGGTCCTGACGAGTCCTACCAAAGTACCCTCATCAGGCTCTACAGGCTGAACTGGCTGGACTGGGGGCTCTTCTCCAATAGGCTCGACTCTGGAGGCTACTCCGGAATGCTGGGCTTAATCTTCGGGTTGCTGCTGGTCCGCGGGAGGTGCTCCGCCTTGCTGATCGGTAGGACCACGAACAATACCGCTGAAGAAGACGACATAGGGAACAATAAGGAAGGACCAGGACAGATCAACGATACAAGCATATGATCAGGACAAGAATCCAGGGATTTAGAAGATACGAGCAGGGATCAAGGACGAATACTGATTGAGACACCTATTCGGTAACCCTCACATATCTTGATTTACAAGACCTGTATGGGCCACCACTTAAACCATGTCACGTCCCAGAACCAGAATACTGGAGAGCGGGGGCAGACATAGCCAGCTACGTATATTGAAATGGATTCCATCTCGCTATACGGTCACGGCTGTCTAGGATACATGAGGGTTTATCTACAAGCCAACAGTCTCTTATGGTCATGAACAAGCCTGGTGTCTCAATCGCAAGCAAGTAAGTAAAAGTCACAAGATGTATGATCATTAAATATACAATAGTAAGACGTCCCAAATATTACATATTCAGCTGATCATGAAGCTAGTCGTTACAAAATGTCAGGACTAGCAAGAGTTTAGTCATACATGATCAACCCTAGGATCTGTTAATCATGTTACAGCCCGTAGGCAGACAGTAAGTAAGTGCAATCGAGCTAAACAGGTGCTCGTCGGCTAAACGCCTCAAAAGAATATTTTTACACTAGAGCGGGAGAGCCAAAAATAACCCACTCGTTGCCAGGGTTCCGTCTAGTGGCCACCATCTGGCTGGGAAGTCCGTAGATCCTCTGGAGTTGCTCCGAAATCTGGCCACACAAAACCAGCTGGGTCAGACCCCAGAAAGAGCAAGTGCCACAAAGGAGCTTCACTTAAGAACTAAAACCAGCAATCAGCACAGGAATATAAATAATATAATAAAAGACAGGAAATATAAATAGCTGGTAAAACTGGAAATAAGAAAAACATGCCAGGATGATATACGACGAGATAACCATGGAACTATTCAGATAGCTAGGTTACAACCCGTAAACCAAACAAGGATCGGGGTTGTAACCCTTCGTCTGAACGGAGCTTGGTTTCTCACCATTTATCGAGAAAATCAATACAAGCATGCTGGTCATGTAATAGTCTGGAACAAGATCAGGACAAGACTAGACTTGTTAGACTCCATCCAATCATTTCACGGCCAAGCAAGACCTACGGCTTGATACTTTAACTAACTAGGGTTATTACAGTCCTAGTTACTAACAAGATGCAGTGAGATTATTCCACAGCCACAAGCCCTGCAGACCATCCAGGTTACCCAGGTCGAAATTAGGGGTTGAATTCAGGTGGATACACCGTCCAGGAAACGCATGTACCCTTAAGTAGCTTGAAGGGTGCAACACATGACAGTGTGCTGGAAATGTGCCCTACTCGACGGCAGGCTACAGATCTCAAGCGCGCCCAGGTAACGGGATTGCCTGTAGCTGGAAAATCTCTTCATGACTAATGTATTAATCTAGTTATTAGCCCTTAGTTCATTTCAATAGGTACTCCTGACCGTGGTACTCAGGAGTCCCATCCTAGACATGATACAAGACAGGACTGGTTTATTTATACAAGCACAATCACCCACGGTGTCCAGGATTAATTATACAGGTCATGTCATGTCAGGTAGTCGTCGCAACAGCTATTCGAGATAATCATGCCAGGTAATCATGTCAAGTGTACTAGTCAGGAGTGCGCCACGACGGGCCACTATCAGGTCATGTCATGTTACTCATGTCAGAAGTGCACCACTACGGGTCACTATCGTGTCATGCTCAATTATCAATTCCAAATATATCAAGTAAATTCATGATTATCAAGTTCAGGACAAAAGGCGTAAGGATATAAAATGGACGTTAAGTATCTAATAAAATATCAATATACAGGGCTATAAATCCAGGATAAGGAAAATAAAACCAAACTGACATGCTAATATAAGATCAAGTCTGCCAAAGGCCATACGCTCAGGTAGGCATACGCTCAGGTAAGCATACGCTCCCAAAAGGCAGCGTAAAAGGCAGCGTATGGGGGTCACAAAGCTCTCGGGTTGAACCAGGGTGACAAGATAGGCTAGCGTACGCTCAAGCCAGCGTACGCCTTGCTCGCTCAAGCTAGCGTACCAAGGCACGCGTACGCTCAAGCTAGCGTACGCTCAAGCTAGCGTACGCTCAAGACATGCTGCCAACAGGCAGCGTATCAAGGTGAGCGTACGCTCACTAAAGAGCAGCGTACGAAGGCACGCGTACGCTCGCTAAAGAGCAGCGTACGAAGGCTAGCGTACGCTCGCTAAAGAGCAGCGTACGAAGGCTAGCGTACGCTCGCTAAAGAGCAGCGTACGACTCAGCGGCATAAGCTAAAAAGCTAGCTCACTGTTCACAGTCTTCTCCAGAGGACAAGAACAGCAAGAACTGCAAGAACTCCAAGGATGGAACCCAAAACTCCAAATGCTCATAACTTGGTCAAAACAAGTTCGAATCCAACTTTCCAAAGGTCAAAATTGGGTAGAATAAAATTATCTACAACATGGAACCATCCAAACTTGAAAACAAGGAAGTTTAATAGATCAAAACACCAAAAATATGAAAATAGCAAAACTCTAGATCTACAAGAATTAAAGCCTCAAAATGGAAAATGACAAGTTCTAATGTGGTTTAGAATCATGAGAAGAAGCTAATAGAACCATAAAATGAGTTCTCTTGTGGAAGCAAGTTGCACTTGCCTAAGGGTTGGAGAGTTGTGGGGAGGAAGGAAGAAGAAGAAGAAGAAGAAATAAATGAGAGTTATGGAGGAGAGAGAAGGTTGGTGGGGAAATAAATATCATGGGTTGGTGGTAGGTAGGGGGTTCACCTTGGTCCATGATGAACCAAGCATTGGGCCGGCCGAACCAAGCCAACCCAAACCGAGAGTTAAACCAAGCCGAGAGCTAAACAAGGAATCAGGCAATGCAGAATAAAATACGTATACGTATCCCAAAATACGTAATACGAACATAGGCATTACAACTCTACCCACCTTAAAAGAATTCCGTCCTCGGAATTTATTTAAGAGGCTAGAGGGACAAGAACAAGCTATACTATTCACAGGCAAGCTATACTAGGCAATCAATCAATCATGCAAGCAAGGAATTGATGGCATGAGGCATAAGAAAGACATTATACCTCACGAGTCAAACAAGTCGGGATATCGTGATCGGATATCATCCTCACGCTCCCACGTTGACTCATCCAAAGAGTGATGACCCCAAGCAACTCGGACTAACTTGATAGTCTTGTTCTTGAGGATCTTCTCTCTCCGGTCCAATATAGACACGGGCCTCTCCTCATACGAAAGGTTGGTACCAACAACCAATTCCGTATGATCCAGGATGTGGCTCGGGTCTGGGATATACCGCCGTAATTGGGATACATGGAACACGTCATGCACCTCGCTTAGCGACGGTGGAAGAGCGAGACGATAGGATACATCTCCTACTCGCTCCAGAATGTCAAACGGTCCTATATACCTAGGACTAAGCTTGCCCCGTACGCCGAAACGAATGACGCCACGGTTAGGCAAAATTTTCAGGAATACATGATCGCCGACCGGGAACTCGAGAGGGCGCCGATGAGAATCGGCCCAATGGCGCTGGCGATCTTGGGCAACTCGAAGATGATCTCGGACTCTCCTGACCACCTCAACTATCTGAGCAATCATTTCTGGACCAAGCATATGCCTCTCTCCAACATCATCCCAGGCTAACGGGGATCTGCACTTCCTGCCATACAGTACCTCGAACGGTGCCATCTGGATACTGGCCTGGAAACTATTGTTGTATGAGAATTCCACCAGGTGCAAATAATCTTTCCATGAACCACCGAAGTCAAGCGTGCAAGACCGCAACATGTCTTCAAGAGTCTGGATCGTGCGCTCCGACTGGCCATCTGTCTGCGGGTGATATGCTGAACTGAACTGGAGGCGAGTTCCCAAACTCTCCTGCAAGCTACGCCAAAAGTGCGACGTAAATCTTGAATCTCGGTCCGAGGTAATACTGACGGGCACACCGTGCAATCTGACAATCTGTCTGAGGTACATCTCCGCTAGCTGAGCTGTCGACTGACCAACTCTGAATGGAAGAAAGTGAGCCACTTTCGTGAGCCTGTCAACTATAACCCAAATAGCATCTCTACCAGCTGGGGATCTAGGTAGTCCAGTCACAAAATCCATGGTCACATGCTCCCACTTCCATTCTGGAATCGGTAAGGGCTGAAGAAGTCCAGCCGGTCTCTGATGTTCGGCTTTAACCTGTTGGCAAACCAAACACCGAGAGACAAACCGAGCTATCTCCCGCTTCATGCCGTTCCACCAGAAATGCTGCCGGATATCACGGTACATCTTTGTACTGCCGGGATGGATGGAATACTGCGAACTGTGCGCCTCTGACATGATCTCCTGCCGGATATCTCCGCTGGGTACACAAAGACGCTTACCATGCCTAAGTGTACCATCCTCATGAATACATAACTCTGGTCTTCGTCCTGCTTCGCACTCTGTTCTGAGTCGCTGAAGCTTGGAATCTGCCGACTGCGCCATCCGGATCCTCTTGACTATAGTGGACTGAACTTGTATACTGGCCATCAAGGCCATACTGGAAGGAAGAACAACTTCTATACCCATCTTCTGAAGATCCGCTAACAATTCTGGCTGCGCTGTTAGGAAATAAGCTCCGGCTCTCCTGCTTAATGCATCCACAAAAACATTGGCCTTCCCAGGATGATACTGCAGGTTGACATCATAATCCACAAGAAGCTCCAGCCACCTTCTCTGACGCATGTTAAGATCCTTCTGGGTGAAAACATACTTCAGGCTCTTGTGGTCGATGAAAATCTCTACCCTATCTCCGTACAAGTAGTGCCTCCACAACTTAAGTGCAAACACCACTGCTGCCAGCTCCAAGTCATGGGTTGGATAATTCCTCTCATGATCACGAAGTTATCGCGATGCATAAGCTATTACCTTCCCATGCTGCATCAGAACACATCCTAAACCTCTGCCTGAAACATCACAGTACACTGAGAATCCCCCGGTTCCATCTGGAAGCGTGAGAATGGGAGCTGTTATCAAGCCTCGCTTCAACTGCTCAAAAGAACTCTGACATTCTGCTGTCCAAGCAAACTGTGCATCTTTGCGGGTCAACTGTGTCAATGGCACTGAAATTCGAGCAAAGTCTGAAACAAATCGCCGGTAATAGCCAGCCAATCCGAGGAAACTGCAAACTTCTGCAACTGTGCTGGGCGCTGGCCATGACTCAATAGCCACAATCTTCTGGGGATCCACTTCTACTCCTCCTCGAGAGATGATATGACCCAAGTACGAAATACGATCGAGCCAGAACTCGTATTTACTGAACTTGGCATATAACTGGTGCTCTCTAAGGATCTGAAGAACTATACGGAGATGCTGTTCATGCTCCGCCTCACTCTTGCTGTAGACCAGGATGTCATCCAAGAACACAATCATAAACTGATCCAAGTAAGGCATGAAGATGCGATTCATGAGGTCCATAAATACGGCCGGCGCATTGGTTGCTCCAAAAGGCATAACAAGGAACTCCCAATGCCCATATCTCGATCTAAAAGCTGTCTTCGGAATGTCCTGCTCTCTGACTCTGATCTGATAATAACCTGAGCGTAAATCAATCTTCAAGAATACTGAAGCCCCCTTGAGTTGATCAAACAAGTCATCTATCCTCGGAAGAGGGTATCTGTTCTTGATTGTCACTGAGTTCAAGGTACGATAATCAACACATTACCTGGATGTACCATCCTTCTTTTTCACAAGAAGCATCGGGGCTCCCCAAGGCGATCCACTAGCACGAATGAATCCCTTGGTTCTGAGCTCTTCAATCATCTTGTACAATATCTCCAACTCTGATGGCGCCATCCTGTAGACTCTCTCTGATACTGGGGCTGTCCCGGGAATCAAGTCTATAGTGAACTCGATCTCCCGCTCCGGAGGCATACCTGGAAGTTCTTCTGGGAAAACATCTGGGAACTCTTCGACTATCCTGGGCAACTGAACTGCTGCTACTGCCATCCGCAATATCGGAGGAGAAGGCTCAACTGCTCCTCTGGAAAAGGAAAACTCCGGCTCGCCTGGAATGCTAAAAACAACCATACCAATATGGCAGTCTATCCTAGCATACTGGTTCCTCAACCAATCCATCCCTAAGACCACATCATAATCGGCCATCGGGAACTCTATCAATCTAGCGGGGAATTCTCTACCGCTAACTACGATCCGACACGAGGAAAATACTCTATCTACTCCCACAAGTCCGTTACCAGTAAGTATATTAAGCCTTACTGATAATGACTCGGGCTCCAATCCTACCCGTGTCGCGAATCGTGCAGACATAAATGAATGCGATGCACCAGAATCAAATAAAGCTGAAGCTGGGAAGGAGTTGACGAGAATAGTACCTGCCACTACCTCTCCTGGTGCCAATCCTTCCTCCATGGTCATCACTATAGCCTGACCATGCCCTCGGGGTGCTGGTCCCCTCTGCTGATATCCTCGCTGCCTATTCTGACTCAAGGCCTGGGCTTGAGTATACTGCTGGGGTTGTTGCTGCTGGAATACATGGGACTGAGGCGGCAAGGGCCTCGGCAATGGATACTGCTGCTGCTGCTGCTGGACCGGTGCGGGTCCTCTCACCGAAGAACTAGAAAGGTTGGACGAGGATGAACCACCCCTATTCGGGCAGGATCCAACCCTATGGTCTGGTGCTCCACAAACCAGACACAATTCCTGTGCCCTGCGACATTCTGCCACCACATGGCCTGGCTTCCCACAATAAGAACATCCCACTGCGGAAGACTGCTTCTGCTTCTGCTGCTGCTGAGGGTACGTCGGGGTGGAATACTGAACCGACGTTACTGAGGCCGCTCGCCTCGGAGCTCCAATAGTCAAGGCTCTGGCTGTCGGGGCTGGTGCTGAAGACTGATTCATCTGGCCGTGAGATCTCTTCCGACCTCCGACCCTATCCACAATCCTCTGGGAGGTATACTCATGCCTCCGGGCTGCTCTTAAGACTGCATCAAAAGTCTGATGCTCAAACTGCTCGACTGCCAATAAGATCTCCAGGTGAAGTCCCTGCTGGAACCGCTGGGCTCTATCATACTCGGTTGCCACCAAGGTGGGAGCAAACCGACTGAGTCTGGAAAACTCGGCCGCATATCCGTCGACCGTCCTGCCTCCTTGCTTCAAATTTGTGAACCTCGTCTGTAGATCGTACCAAGCCACGGCATCGAAATACTTGGTCTGGAATCTCTCTCTGAATACTGCCCAAGGAATGGGTGCTGCTAACCCAACGGCCTGTGCTGCCCACCAGCTGCGGGCAAGATCTAACAACTGCAGGCGCACCACGGCTATCTTCTCGTTCTCTGGAGTCTTGGCTGCTTCTAGAATCACTTCTGTGTCCTGAAGCCATGCATCTGCCGCGATAGCATCTTCACTACCGTCGAAGAATGGAGGGTTCAAGCGCTTGAAGCTGTTGGCCGCGCTGTTCCCTGGATGACCACCTCTAGTCAAAGCATCAGCCACTGCCTGTTGCAAGGCATCTCCACGACGATCTTGAGAAGCTATCAAGGTCCTGACGAGTCCTACCAAAGTACCCTCATCAGGCTCTACAGGCTGAACTGGCTGGACTGGGGGCTCTTCTCCAATAGGCTCGACTCTGGAGGCTACTCCGGAATGCTGGGCTTAATCTTCGGGTTGCTGCTGGTCCGCGGGAGGTGCTCCGCCTTGCTGATCGGTAGGACCACGAACAATACCGCTGAAGAAGACGACATAGGAAACAATAAGGAAGGACCAGGACAGATCAACGATACAAGCATATGATCAGGACAAGAATCCAGGGATTTAGAAGATACGAGCAGGGATCAAGGACGAATACTGATTGAGACACCTATTCGGTAACCCTCACATATCTTGATTTACAAGACCTGTATGGGCCACCACTTAAACCATGTCACGTCCCAGAACCAGAATACTGGAGAGCGGGGGCAGACATAGCCAGCTACGTATATTGAAATGGATTCCATCTCGCTATACGGTCACGGCTGTCTAGGATACATGAGGGTTTATCTACAAGCCAACAGTCTCTTATGGTCATGAACAAGCCTGGTGTCTCAATCGCAAGCAAGTAAGTAAAAGTCACAAGATGTATGATCATTAAATATACAATAGTAAGACGTCCCAAATATTACATATTCAGCTGATCATGAAGCTAGTCGTTACAAAATGTCAGGACTAGCAAGAGTTTAGTCATACATGATCAACCCTAGGATCTGTTAATCATGTTACAGCCCGTAGGCAGACAGTAAGTAAGTGCAATCGAGCTAAACAGGTGCTCGTCGGCTAAACGCCTCAAAAGAATATTTTTACACTAGAGCGGGAGAGCCAAAAATAACCCACTCGTTGCCAGGGTTCCGTCTAGTGGCCACCATCTGGCTGGGAAGTCCGTAGATCCTCTGGAGTTGCTCCGAAATCTGGCCACACAAAACCAGCTGGGTCAGACCCCAGAAAGAGCAAGTGCCACAAAGGAGCTTCACTTAAGAACTAAAACCAGCAATCAGCACAGGAATATAAATAATATAATAAAAGACAGGAAATATAAATAGCTGGTAAAACTGGAAATAAGAAAAACATGCCAGGATGATATACGACGAGATAACCATGGAACTATTCAGATAGCTAGGTTACAACCCGTAAACCAAACAAGGATCGGGGTTGTAACCCTTCGTCTGAACGGAGCTTGGTTTCTCACCATTTATCGAGAAAATCAATACAAGCATGCTGGTCATGTAATAGTCTGGAACAAGATCAGGACAAGACTAGACTTGTTAGACTCCATCCAATCATTTCACGGCCAAGCAAGACCTACGGCTTGATACTTTAACTAACTAGGGTTATCACAGTCCTAGTTACTAACAAGATGCAGTGAGATTATTTCACAGCCACAAGCCCTGCAGACCATCCAGGTTACCCAGGTCGAAATTAGGGGTTGAATTTAGGTGGGTACACCGTCCAGGAAACGCATGTACCCTTAAGTAGCTTGAAGGGTGCAACACATGACAGTGTGCTGGAAATGTGCCCTACTCGACGGCAGGCTACAGATCCCAAGCGCGCCCAGGTAACGGGATTGCCTGTAGCTGGAAAATCTCTTCATGACTAATGTATTAATCTAGTTATTAGCCCTTAGTTCATTTCAATAGGTACTCCTGACCGTGGTACTCAGGAGTCCCATCCTAGACATGATGCAAGACAGGACTGGTTTATTTATACAAGCACAATCACCCACGGTGTCCAAGATTAATTATACAGGTCATGTCATGTCAGGTAGTCGTCGCAACAGCTATTCGAGATAATCATGCCAGGTAATCATGTCAAGTGTACTAGTCAGAAGTGCGCCACGATGGGCCACTATCAGGTCATGTCATGTTACTCATGTCAGAAGTGCACCACTACGGGTCACTATCGTGTCATGCTCAATTATCAATTCCAAATATATCAAGTAAATTCATGATTATCAAGTTCAGGACAAAAGGCGTAAGGATATAAAATGGACGTTAAGTATCTAATAAAATATCAATATACAGGGCTATAAATCCAGGATAAGAAAAATAAAACCAAACTGACATGCTAATATAAGATCAAGTCTGCCAAAGGCCATACGCTCAGGTAGGCATACGCTCAGGTAAGCATACGCTCCCAAAAGGCAGCGTAAAAGGCAGCGTATGGGGGTCACAAAGCTCTCGGGTTGAACCAGGGTGACAAGATAGGCTAGCGTACGCTCAAGCCAGCGTACGCCTTGCTCGCTCAAGCTAACGTACCAAGGCACGCGTACGCTCAAGCTAGCGTACGCTCAAGACATGCTGCCAACAGGCAGCGTATCAAGGTGAGCGTACGCTCACTAAAGAGCAGCGTACGAAGGCACGCGTACGCTCGCTAAAGAGCAGCGTACGAAGGCTAGCGTACGCTCGCTAAAGAGCAGCGTACGAAGGCTAGCGTACGCTCGCTAAAGAGCAGCGTACGACTCAGCGGCATAAGCTAAAAAGCTAGCTCACTGTTCACAGTCTTCTCCAGAGGGCAAGAACAGCAAGAACTGCAAGAACTCCAAGGATGGAACCCAAAACTCCAAATGCTCATAACTTAGTCAAAACAAGTCCGAATCCAACTTTCCAAAGGTCAAAATTGGGTAGAATAAAATTATCTACAACATGGAACCATCCAAACTTGAAAACAAGAAAGTTTAATAGATCAAAACACCAAAAATCTGAAAATAGCAAAACTCTAGATCTACAAGAATTAAAGCCTCAAAATGGAAAATGACAAGTTCTAATGTGGTTTAGAATCATGAGAAGAAGCTAATGGAACCATAAAATGAGTTCTCTTGTGGAAGCAAGTTGCACTTGCCTAAGGGTTGGAGAGTTGTGGGGAGGAAGGAAGAAGAAGAAGGAGAAAAAATAAATAAGAGTTATGGAGGAGAGAGAAGGTTGGTGGGGAAATAAATATCATGGGTTGGTGGTAGGTAGGGGGTTCACCTTGGTCCATGATGAACCAAGCATTGGGCCGGCCGAACCAAGCCAACCCAAACCGAGAGTTAAACCAAGCCGAGAGCTAAACAAGGAATCAGGCAATACAGAATAAACTACGTATACGTATCCCAAAATACGTAATACGAACATAGGCATTACACCAGACTCCCGTAGGTTAAATTTGGATAAAATAGAATTCTCTACATCATGTAACCATCAACTAGCAAAATATGCAAGTTTGATAAATTAAAACTCATAAAAACCGAAAATACCACAAAGCTAGATTTATAAGAAATTAACCACGGAAATAAAAAATGCTAAGTTCTAAAGTGGGTTAGAAACACATGAGGAAGACAGTAGAACAATAAAAAATAGGGTTCCTCCATGAAGCAAGATGCACTTGCCTAAGCTTCTCTTGGTAGGTGGAGAAGTTAAGAAGAAGAAGATGAAGAAATAAATGAAGAGTAAAGAGGAGAGAGAAAGGGGGTTGGGTTTATAAATGAGGGTGGTGGTGGTAGGTAGGGATTCATGCTAGCCCAAACCCAACCCAACCAAACAAAACCGAGCCAAGCCAAGCCACACCAGGATGAGCCCAAAATAAGCTAAACCAGGATCAAGACAAGCATGACAAGTCTAACTACAGGTCGGGATTCCGTACACGTATACAAAATACGTAATATGAATCACGGGCATTACATATAGCTCTATCCTTCAAGAAATCTGGATCGATGACCAAATTCGCAAAAGAAGAATATGTGCTCTCAACAATTGTTTGCCGTGGATCATTTGCATTACTAAGTAAAACATCACTTGGAATATCGATACTTGCACAACCATCATTATGACCTCCAAGTGTTCCATCTCCTATACTTGCAATCCATTCAGAAAACCGTTTGAGCTCTTCACTTTCAGATGTTATGCTAGAACCTTGAAGTCTCATGTTTTTCGTCAACCTCAAGACTTTGCAGTTTTGCCAAATATAGGAAGAATTTATAGTTGCATGAACTATATCTTGTCTACTACCTTTCGGAATTACAGGCAATATTTGACGAAAATCTCCTCCGAAGACAATTGTTTTTCCTCCAAATGGTGTCTCAGAACTGAGTGGATTGCTAAATTGCATTATATCTCTAAGCGATCTATCCAACGCTTCAAAGCAATATCGGTGCATCATTGGCGCTTCATCCCAAATTATAAGTTTGTACATAACAATTAGTTCTGCAAGTTGACTTTCTTGTTTGATATTACATATTGAATCCTCATTTACATTTATTGGAATAGCAAACCTCGAATGAGCTGTTCGTCCACCAGGCAACAAAAGTGATGTTATCCCACTTGAAGCAACATTTAGAACAATTTCTTCCTTAGATCTCAACCATGTAGATAATGTTTTCCAAATGAACGTTTTTCCAGTACCGTCATATCCGTATAAAAAGAAAACACCACTATTTGTAGAATTAACAACATCCATTATTATGTCGTAAACATATTGTTGTTCATCATTCAAGCGAGCAAGTAGGTGTACGTATTCTTCTGCTAGAGCCGCTCTATCATGATTTAATTCATCATGCACCAATCTATTTGTAGTATTTGATAAGGAGTCCATGTTTGAAAATTGTATTGATGGAAATTCTCGCAAACTTCTACCACAATTCCTCAATAACTTTTCAATCTCAACCAAAGCGTAATTTTGAATGTCATCCTCACTCATAAGCAAATCTAGAATTAAAGAGAGAAAGAATATGTTATAATTAATTTTAAAGCTATATTAACGATCAAATAATATGCAAAACATAAATTAAACTTAAAAATAGGAAAGAAACATTTTACCTTGGTCGTACAACGCAATTCGTTGATTATATAAAACATCATCCGATAAGTATGTCCAACACTTTTTCCAAAGTAATTCAGGCCGACTTACAGAGCCAGATGACAATAATGTCACAAATAAATTTCTCAAAGAATATGCAGATGCCCAATAACTTGCCTCAATAATACCATCAATATACTCATCATCATCCTCCAATAATCCTAAGACATAGCAAGCTTCAGGATATGAATCGTAATAAATACCATTGACTTTCTTAATATCATCATAGCATTTAGGTCCATGGACGATATTGAGAAGACATCTTAAATGGTACATCTCATCGCAACCAGGTGGAACATAAAAAATTTGACCTAATGAGAAACATTTTTTTCTCGGAGTCCACTCTCTAGTCTTCTGTTTCCAAACAAACTTTTGTAGAAATTCTGCATATGTCAGATTTTTTGCCTCTGGATATCGCTTATTAGCTTCAAACCAAGCTAAGAACATGCTTTCATTCACACTGGCACGATCAATAATGGTATCAATAGCATCTGCGTCTGAGAAAATAATAGGCTGCTCGTCGGGTAAGTAAAAGCTAAGTCGCTCAACATGAGGGTTCTTATATTGGATCTCAAAACCAAACAATCTCCATGCTGCCTCACAAGCAGAAATGTATATACAATCGTAATACATGTTAATTTCATCAATTGGTTTTTTGGGTTCCTCCTCGTCTGTAGTTCTATAGAAGGATGCAGTTACACGATCATGTCCTTTATTCACATACTTGAACAAATATTTTATAGATCGAGACAGATTGCACCATTCAACATTCATATGACCTCCATACTTCAACAATAGATAACGATTATGAGGCACTACAAATCGATTATCTAGTTCAACACCATTCTTTAAAACCATTCTTCCATCATCTTTGCGTCTATATAATGGATATCGGTCTTCATCAACCAAAGTATTTTCAACAAATTTTTTTGGAAAATGCTTTGAGCAATGACCATCTGACATACATGGTGAATTCTTTCTTGCAGTACCACAAGGTCCATGTATCATAAAATCTCGCACTGTATTGTAATAGATAGGATCTGATTTTTTATCAGGAATTTCTGCTGAGATTATCTGATCAATATATTTACCTGATGGAAACTTATCTTCTTTGGCTAGGAACAATAAAATATGAGCATGCGGCAACCCACGTTTTTGAAATTCGACCGTATATATAACTGAAAAACAATAGTAAACAAATAAATATTAAATTTATTAATAAAATACATGATTAAGTACAAAAAATATGGCAAAATCGTTACCAGCTCTAACTGTTCCAAATATTTTATTATGCTTCAGATCTTTGATCAGCCCATCCAATTTTACCTTGAAAACTCTACATAATATATCTGGTCGATCTTCAGGATGAAGACCATTTTTTTCAACATATCTAAGTATTTCAGGCCATTTGGGGTTGCATGTAAATGTTATAAACAAATCTGGGTAACCAACCCATCTGCATTTGCCATTGCATCTTGATAATTTTGAATCATGTACCGAGCACCTCCTGTAAAAGAAGATGGTAGAATGACTATTTTTCCTTGAGTAGTCGGATCTGTTTCACCTCGTAATAATGCATCTGTAAGACCTTTATACATCTCACACCGTAATTATTTCTGATACGTTCGAATAAATTTTAATCTTGCAGATTCAACCATTGTATAAGCATCAACCAAAAATTGTTGCATAAGTCTTTTAGTAGCAAATATGATAGAAGGCTCATTATCCCTTTCATGCAGTCTATAAGCAAGCCATTCTCTAATACTTACTCTCCTTCTTCCACCATTACCTCTATTTGTTGATTCAAATAATGGAATGTCTTCTCTATAACCATCTTCACCGTAGGGAAAGATCATGGGGTATTGTAATGCTAAATAAGAAGCATATAACTCATTTATTCGTTGTAGGTTTCCAGCTTGTGTTTCAACCATAATATCTATATCACCTAAGCATTCATCAAGATCTCCAACTATCAAAGCAGCAACCTCAGAAACTGTAGGTAAATTATACTGTCGTCCATCTCCATGTCTCCTTCCTATCAATTTCAATCGAACGCTTGAATTACCTCCTTCACACATTTTTTTGCGAGCCATTCTAAAAGACTTTACTAATACATTATTTTGATCCAACATATCCTTCAAATCACGTACAATTTTTGCATGCAAATTATTAATATTACCGTTCTTCCTAAAAATAATATTAAAAAAATAAGATAACTGAATATATTAATAATCAATGATCAATATATAATTGTACATATCTTGGAAAAAAATTTGATAAATACCTAACAGCTTTCATTCTGTTTTGAATTTCATTTTCTGTATCATAAATATATAGCTGTGCAAATTTTGGACTTGAACCTTCAACGAGTAATAAACTTCATAATAGATGGTAGTTTTGTCCATGCATTCTAACACTACAAAAATTTGTCAGATTAGCGACGTCTAAATACGTCGCTAATCTCAGCGTAAACGTCGCTAAATCAATTTAGCGACGTTTAGGGCAACGTTTCAGGAACGACGGAAAAAAATGTGTCGCTAAACGAGAAAACGTCGCAAAACGTCGCTAGGACGACGCCATTTTGCGACGTTATTAACGTCGCTAATTAGCGACGTGATTTGCGACGTTTGTTCTTTGATGCTAATCAGCAACGTAAAAGGCGACGTTATCGCGTGGTCGTCGTTTAGCGACAGTTTTACGACGTTTTGGCGACGACGAGCTGACATCAGATTTGGTGCCACGTGTTGCCACGTCATCATTTAGCGACGCTTTTAGCGACATTTACTGACGTCGCTAAAATGTAGCGACGAATACTAATGTCGCTAAAAACGTCACTAAATTAAAAAAATATATTAAAAAATAGGTTCCAGAGTGCAAATGATGCTGAAGCTGGAGCTTGAGCCAAAATACAGAATACAAAATACAAAATACATAATCCAATCCCTGGGTTCGCCGACCCCCTCGGTGGAACACTCAACACCGGCACGCATAATACATTCCAGAATATACAAAAAATATAAAGAAAAAATACTATCCGCAACGAACAATGTCAATATATAATATCCTCAACAAACTAAATCAATATCCGCAAATACATACAAACTCAGTATCCTCAACGAAAAAATTGAATATTCCCAAATACGTACAAAGTCAAAATACAAAATACAGAATCTAATCACTGGGTTCGCCGAAAATACGAAAACAAAGATTGACACACAGTTCTAATTCATATGTGTTTTAAGTGTGAGAACGGATGGCTCAGAACACAACCCAAAATTTATTCTAGCATACATTAGTGTGAATCATCTATGTTCTGTACATATGGTGTAGTATACGTTCTTATCGAATCTAGTATCTCGTATTTGAAGAATGTAACAGAATCAAGATGAACTCACATAATGTAATACTAAAATATCATCTACTACTATATAAGATATAGTGATAGGTTGTCGTATCATCATTGCCGAGGGATGAGGGTCGGAGGACAGTCAACTTCATCTACGGCTACATAGTTACATGAGCTAGTCGTCGTGAAACGTCGCTATGACGTCGCTAATAGCGACTAATTTAGCGACGTTAGTATGAACGTCGCTAAATTCTAATTATATTCCCCCACCAATTTATTTCCCCCCATTTTACTCTCTCATTCTCTCTCCTCCCCCCCTCCGGCGCTCTCACTCTCTCCGGCGCTCTCACAGTACTAATTCATATCTATTTAAGTGTGAGAACGGATGGCTCAGAACACAACCCAAAATTCATTCTAGCATACATTAGTGTGGATCATTATGTTCTGTACATATGGTGTAGTATATGTTCTTATCGTATCTAGTATCTGAAGAATGTAACAGAATCAAGATGAAATCACATAATGTAATACTAAGACATCATCTACTACTATATAAGATATAGTAATAGGTTGTCGTATCATCATTGCCGAGGGATGAGGGTCGGAGGACAGTCAACTTTATAAATCTACGGCTACATAGTTTCTGCCTCGCCAGTCGAATGGCTGCAGGGACTATGTCCTGATCACCATATCGTACCGTAGATTAATACAAATGGAGCTGGAGCCTGAGCCAAAATACAGAATACAAAATACAAAATCTAATCCCTGGTTTCGCCGACCCCCTCGGTGGAACACTCAATACCGGCACGCACAATACATTCCAGAATATACAAAAAATATAAAGAAAAAATTACATCCGCAACGAACAATGTCAATATATAATATCCTCAACAAACCAAATCAATATCCGCAAATACGTACAAACTCAGTATCCTCAACGAAAAAACTGAAGGAAGGATCAGTGCTTTCTAGTTCTCTTCCATCCATCCATTCCTCCGTTCTGATCAAGCCTCTTCCTTCTCCTCTAATCCACCATGGCTCTGGACCCATATGCTCCTCCCTACTTCCCTTCTTCTTATATGACTCTCTCAGCCACATATGATATCCAGCTCAAGTGTAGAGGCGGGGGAGAAGGAGTGGACAGGAATAGGAGGTCGGGAAGCAGCACAGCCGGCGGCATGACCTGGAGGAAGTACATAAGTTTTTTTCAACATCCGTAGGAGAACTATAAGGATATATCTTTTCACAACATGTCACCTTGTCAAAGATCCTTAATGTGAATATCATGTTACCGCGGTGTCGGAAGACTAACATGTCATAATTTTCTAAGCCGTGTGCTTTGACATAATCCTCCCAACTCTTTCCTCCGATGTAGTAATTACTTCAATATGAGAAAGTGATTCCTTACTTGGATTGATGGAAACACTTTCCCCCATAATTTTCCTTCCATTGAGAATTACTTTCCTTTTCTCCTCAATTCCTTGGACACCCAAACATAGGAAAGTAAGGCCTCGTTTGGTTCACGGAATGGAAATCAATTCCCATGTATTTTTCATGGGGATGGGAAAGTAGAATTTCTATCAATTTTTTTCCTATGTTTGGTTGGTGTAGGAAATGAAAGAAAAAATATATCATTGTTCCAACAATATCCAATGTCAACATAATTATAATGAAGAGTTAATTGGTAAAATAGATAATAAATCAAGGCTACTTTTGTCATAATGTTTGGTAATTAATGTTGGGAAAGGAGGAGGAAAAATGAATCCCATGGGTCATGAGAGGAACCATTTTTCCTCATATTTTTCCCCATGTCAGGAAAGTGTTTCCCAAATTTGTGGCTACCAAACAAAGGAAAGGAACAAGTTTTCTTTTCGGATTCCTTGAATCTGTGAACCAAACGAGGCCTAATCACTTTCCTTTTCCAACCCGGAGATTCCGCGAACCAAACCAGGCCAAAGTCTACTTAGATTATAAACTTGGTACCCTTATACAAAATAATTCTAAAATATACGTTGATAAATATTTTAGTGGGTAGAAATTGCAATAAGAATTATCTAAATGATTTGTAATTTTCTAATAAAGTTTTAATATAAAATAAGAGTTAGATTTTGAATTACCATAATAATAATATAATATTTTAATACAAACATAATTTTAGAAATGTTTTAGTACAAGTAAACAAAGACGGAAAAAAAAATATTCTACACAATTTTATATATTTAAAGTGTTGTAAAATATTTTATTTGACAATATTGTAATGTCTTCTTTTAGTTGATGGCGTTGTTTAGTCTCATGTTGTTATTTTTATAGTATTTTCTCATATACAGATGTTCAAACTAACTCTAATTTGTAAATTAATATATAGTCTTGATATGCACCGGAAAATTAATGATTGAAATATAGTGTATATGTAATTTTGAGAAAAATTGGATGGCCTACGACACACCCACGTTTGTAGTTTATACTCCACTAGTAAATGCACTGCACGTGCTTTGCACGCATAATAACGTATAAAAAGAATATTATTCAATTATAATTAAATTGTTGGAGTGGGTGGGGTTCCCACCTATGTGGAGAATACCCCGGAGAGCGACGAGCACGCCATCCGTGTGTCGGAGAAGCTTGGGGAGTGCATGGATTTTATTTTGGTACATATATAGTAAGGAAATATATGATTGGATTTCCATATTTACTTCAATCATATATTTAATGGAAATCCAATCATAATTAGCTTACCATAATTGGAAACCCAATAATATGGAAATGTAACTCCCTTCCCGATTTTTTTCTATTTTTTTTTATATTTTAATTTTGTGTTTAAAGAGTATTTGTATTAATCCTTTTGTCAAAACGATTTTCAAATTAAATGATATGAAAATGCTAAGTTGTTTTAAATAAAATATTTTACTAAGGGCGTTGGTTACTACTTAGATTTTTTTATATAAAAAAAAGAAAAAACAAATTGATTTCGAAATTGATTTGAGATTATAAATATCTTATAAGTATTTTTTTAGTGAAATATGTTTTATCAAATATTATTTTGAGATAATCAATCATCGTTTCAACTTAAGAAAAATATGTTATCTTTTTGAACTATCTAAAATATTTTGATTGGCGACGGAATTTGTCAACTATTTTTTAATATATTTTGTATTAAAAAAATAATGGTATGCTTGAGTTTCTATAGAGTAGTTATAAATATATTTTTTCTAAATTATTTCTAGTTTAGTTTTTGAATGTACGTACGAATCATGTTTAAATTATTTTAATATTAATTATTAATCAAAGTTATTTTAATTACCAAATATTATGATGAGATTTAATTTAGTCCTTGACTAATATATATATATATATATATATATATATATATATATATATATATATATATATATATATATATATATATATATAATATATATATATATATTAGTTTGATATTTATAGAAAAATATTCTACAAGCTATTTGATATTTGATATACTTAGTACTTATTTAATTTATTATGGTTATTGTATCAATTTGTAAATGCTACTATTATTAAGCATAGGAATAGAGGGTTTGTAAAATCCTATATTCCAGAGGGCCTTAGTGCAATATTCCTAATTCAAATTCCTGCATGCCGACCACTAATTGATTTAAAATCGAATTTGGTTTGGGGATCAGAATCAAATTCAACTCGATAAGGGATTTGATAAGGGATGAAGGATTTAACTATATCTAATCAGATTAAGATCCTAATCTCTTTTGAATCCATGTACAACCAAAACCCTACCTATAAAAGAGAAGAATTAACTACTCGACCCTCCCTATCTATCATCTCCCTATTCTACAACAACCATCCATCACCATCCTCCCGTCACCGACACCCTCACCCCCCCATCGGCAGCACCATGACTCCCGGCCATCATCACTACTACCATTTTCTGTCCCAGTAGTCGTGTCCTCGTGTCCGGACCCTGTGTCCGTGTCATACTCTATTCCCAATTCATTACAGCATCATCAAGTCATCCTTCATGTCCGACAAATAGACACGATCCAATACACAACAAATCCAAATCAAATTCTAAACCTTCGTGTCCTCACTAGACCGACGTTCTTCAGCACCAAGTCCAGTCCGGCCATCCTCGGACCGCTAGTGCCCCGATGCCACCTTGCCGACGTCCATCGCTCTCATCCTCCCTGTCGATCCCGACCACCAAGTCACGCCGCCTCTTTCCCGGTCACCGCTGTATTCTCCATCTTTACAGCCACGCTCAGCCGACCCCTGTTCCTACTCTCTGCATCAATAGCCATCACCTGCGCCTCCACAAACCAGCACCCAGCCGCCATCGTAGTCCTCATAACCGTGCCACCGCGTCCCCACCGACGCGCGTATCCCGCACGGCCAGTTCCTACCGGACCGCTGCCTCCAGCACGATCCTCACGGCGCGCCTTCGTCGGACACTGGTAGCCGCCGCCGGGTGAGCGCTCGTGCTCGCGCTTGGACGCCGCCTCCATGGCCGATCTGCAGCACCCCCGAAGCACCGTCTCCTCCTCGAATCTCCGGCCGGTCAAGCGCCAACACCAGCTAGAACTGCGTCGGCTCCGTCTTTTCCAGCAGTTGAGCGCAGCGAACACTGGTGGCCTCCTTCCCCACGGTGAGCGCCCCGTTCCGAGGTGCATCGCCTCAGCCGAGGCCGCGTCTCGACTGCTTGTGCTTGAGAGCACAGCGTTCGACGCTGTCCGGAGCGCAAGGCGCCTCCGGCTTGCCGCCTCTGCTGGATTCGCCAGCCGTCGATCATGGCTGCTTCCTCCTCCGGCCGTGCCGAGACCTCCGCATCGTCGACCGCGTGCGCCAGTGGCAATCCGACCAGAACCGACCAGTACTCGGTGAGCCAGCCCTTCCATTCTTCCTTTTTCTTCCTACAGCTTCTTTTCCTCTCCCTTCCATTCTCTCTCTTTCCCAAGTTCTCATATAAAATGACTGGAGTAAAGGAAGAGCACGGGAAACGAAGAGTAAGTTTAATATTTACTATTATTTTATTTTTCATATTCTTTGCATAATCAGCATAATTGTATATATATATTGTATTGTTTATGTTATTATAAAAATGTATAAATACTGTATTATTGTTAGTATTAGTTATGTGTACTATTTTAGTAAAAGAATATATGTACATATGTATAGTGAATAATTTCCTAAAAACTTAGGTTGTAACCAAATATATTTTGCCTATAAGCTAAATATTATTCTATTATTTTATAGTATTTTTATAAATGACTCTCGACCTAAAAATATAAGTTATATTATCTAAATTATAGCTTGACCTAAAAACGTATTTTCTATCTTCTAATAGCTATCTAGAAATAATTTGCCTAATACAATATAGTTTCTAAAATTTTATAAATATTTTTCAAAATAGATGCATATATTACTTATGAATTTCTCTTTAATCATAAATCCTAAATCGTGACTAATTGTATCCGTAATTACTTGTGACCTTGGACTTCTGCATGTCTATTCTAGGCTAACCGGACTCTGTTAGACCCAACAAGATGGTTGTTTCACCAGCTAAGGACCCCAGACAAGTGCACTTTCTGATTGCTTTCGATTCATAGTAGTCTTTTCATTTCATGTTTATACATATATCTTGCTGCTTGTTGACACGCTCGTCACACGGAGTAGTCGGGAGGGAAAATATCTTAGTAGACATGTGTACTACCCAGAACTATCCCATGATGTCTATTCGTGAATAATAGCACCTGTACACGACACGTGCAGGTGCCGGATTTACCCGCTCGCCGTTCACATGTCGAAACAGATATTTCAAACCACCTAGATAGATGTCTTTTATTAGTTTTTCCTTGTTTTTTTCTCTATCGTGCTATGTCATCAGTTATCTTCCAGTTTTGATATCTCATATGTTATTTTCATGTCTTGTTAATTCTATTGTGTTTTCGTATTGCCTTCGGTTTGTGTACTTGTTCCATTCCTGACTGGAAACCAACATTTTTCAGGTTAGCCGTGGATTCACTTAGCTTTGGAAAATTCGGGTGTATTTGCAGGCCAAACCTAGAAATAGATAGCAGTGATATTATTTTCATTGAAGGTGCAAGAACATTGTATTTTCTTTTCAATATAAATCTTATAAATGTTGTAATAAATTTAGAAATATGAATGAGCAATAAAGTTTATTTTGAGCATTTATTTCTTGCGGGCTTGACAGCGTTCTACCGCCGACTCTGCGGCGTAGGCTGGCTTGGACACGTCTCGTATCCGAAAAAGCAGGTGCGGGTCGTGACAGGAAAGCTACTATATGAAGGGTCCAATCATAAATATATAATCAAAGTAAATATGGAAATCCAATCATATATTTTCTTACCATATATGTACCAAAATAAAATCCATGCACTCCCCAAGCTTCTCCGACACACAGATGGCGTTTGTCGCTCTCCGGGGTATTCTCCACATAGGTGGGAACCCCACCCACTCCAACAAATTTCCCCCTTCACAACTATATGGAGGAGGTCGTCATCCCGACGATCTGCCTGCAGTACTCAAACTTCCCCCTCGGAAGAACCTTCGTGAGCATGTCCGCTCCATTGTCATCAGTATTAACCTTCTCAAGCGCCGCATCCTTCTTCTCAACCATATTCCATATCCAATGATACCGAGTCTCGATGTACTTGGACCGACTATAAAATGTCTGGTTCTTCACAAGGTGAATAGCACTTTGACTGTCGCAAAGAAAAGTATAATGCTTTTGCTTCAGTCCTATTTTCTGCAGCAGCTTCTTCATCCACAGCAACTCCTTGCAAGCCTCCGTCGCCATAATGTACTCTGCCTCTGTCGTCGACAAGGCAACACACTTCTGCAATCGCGACTGCCACGATACCGCTCCTCCAGCAAACATCATCACATAGCCCGAAATCGATCGCCTCGTGTCTACATCTCCAGCCATATTAGCGTCAGTATACCCAACCATCTTCGGCTCGTCACCACCAAAAGAAAGTCTCCAATCGGCAGTGCCCTGAAGGTATCGTAGAATCCAATTGACCGCACTCCAATGTACCCTTCCAGGATTTGAAAGGTACCTGCTAACTGTGCCAACTGTATGAGCGATGTCTGGCCTCATACATACCATAGCATACATAAGACTTCCCACAGCTGAGGCATATGGAACCCGCTCCATATCTTCTTTTTCGTCCTCGGTAGATGGACACTGCTCCTCGGTGAGCTTAAAGTGAGCCGCAAGGGGGCAACTCACTTTTTTTGACCCGTCCATACCGAAATGCTAAAGTATCCGGTGAATGTACTTCTTTTTGGACAAATATAGCAGCTTGGACTCTCTCTCTCAGCTGATCTTCATCCCAAGAATAGTCTTCACTGCGCCCAAATCCTTCATAGAGAAGGCCGCGCCCAGTTGGCGCTTCAACTCCGCTATCCTAGTGGCATTCCGACCCACTAATAGCATATCATCTACATAGAGCAATAAAATAATAAAATTATCCTCGGCAAAATACCTCACAAATGCACAATGGTCCGACATCGTCCGTGCATAACCATGCTCTCCCATAAACGACTCGAACTTCCTGTACCACTGCCTCGGAGCCTGCTTCAGACCATACAAGCTCTTTCTCAACCGGCAGACCAAATGTGACTTGCCCTTCTCACAGAATCCCTCTGGCTGCTCCATGTACAACTCCTCCTCAAGATCACCGTGAAGGAATGTCGTCTTCACGTCCATCTGCTCGACCTCTAAGTCGAGACTGGCTGCTAATGCTAGCACCACCCGAATAGACGAATGCTTGACGACAGGCGAAAAGATCTCATCATAATCCATGCCTTTCCGCTGACCGTAGCCTTTGACTACCAGCCTCGCTTTGTATCGAGGGCGAGTAACATCATCCGTCTGCTTCACTCTAAAAACCCATCGATTCTTCAAAGCCTTCTTGTCCTTTGGCAACCGCACCAGCTCATAAGTGGAATTAGTGTGCAAGGAACTCATCTCCTCCTGCATGGCCTCCATCCACTCTTGCATGTGTTCGTCTTCCATAGCCTCTGCAAAGCTTTCGGGCTCTCCCCGTCAGTCAATAGCACATACTCATCCGGTGAGTATCTCATAGATGGTCGACGATCTCTGTCGCTTCTTCTCAGTGGAGCCACTGGTGCTGGCTGTATACCAACTGTAATGCCCTGCTCCGCACGGTGCATTATGCTGAGTCGTTGACTCGAAGAGTTACGTTGACCCGATTACGTATCGATGCGAATCAATACAAAGTATTAAGTTGTCCCAAGGAATGCATCGAACTAAGTCGATGCGAAGAGTTGCCTTGTCCCAAAGAATGCATCGAGTGAATCGATGCGAAGCGTCGCGTTGCCTCGAAGGATAAGTGCGTTGAGACGGCTCGAAGATTCTAAGAAATCGAATCGACCAAGGCGCAAGTTCGAATCGATGCAAGTATTGATTTTAGTTGGTTTCATGTGCAGGCTATACGTTTACGCTAAAATGTTAGAGGTCGATCTTTTGCCTTATTCAGTAAGGGGTCCGCAAAAGCAAATCGTCGCCTTGCGACGGACGGAAGAGTTGGCACGGTAAGCCCAAATCGGCCGTATAATTCAATAAGCATGAAGTGCTCGAATGGCTAAGTCAGGAGAGTGGCCGTGCAACAAAGTTATGAAATCGAGCCGCATCGGCTCGGCGAAACGACAAAGGCGTATCGACTCAAGGTGGGAGGATTGACTTCTTTTTTACTCCTTTATTCGATAAGTCAAATATATCATTGTATGCTGAGTTAACCTATCAACGCCACGGGCGTGGCTCGATAGAGATATAAACGTAGTGCGTGTCGAACACTAGATAGAACAATTGAAATGAATCGTTCGACAAACGTACGAGTCGCTATGGAACATTGGATATCGCAAAGGCGAGCGCCTCGGTGCGCAAGCCACGGACATTGAATGCTAAGTCATAGAACATCGGAATACGGTCGGAACGTGTCTACGTACACGGGATAATAAAAGATGGCTTCGTTGTGAAAGAATACAGTTGTGGCATGAATGTGACGGAACTGTCGGATATGACATAATGCCTCGAAAGGTGTTCGAGACCTTCGGGTCGTTCGGTTGACGAGCATTGAGTTGAGGCATGATGCCATTGAAACATTGAAATGAAGAATGAAACGTAAGAACATAGAAAGTTAACGGAGAAATGCGAGATGATAATGCGGCATGGTGCCCTTCGAAATATTCATAGCCTTCGGGCGTTCGTTGAGAACATTCGGGCGTTGTGCCAATTGAAATAGAGATAAGCGAACTTGCTTGGTTGTTTGAAAATAAGATGCGTTGCATGGTCAAATGGACTTAAATATATAAAAGCCCGTGCATGGGTATTCCCTCGAACGCGGCGCGCCAGGGCGCTGGGACCGTTCGGCCTAGGAGGGATTCGTTTACGGTATTGTTGGTGCACTTCATTTAGATGGGTAGCGACCGTCTGGTGAATGTGATAAGCCACTTGCTGCGATTATTTCGGTGGCCTCTGATGTTGGTTAGCAACCGCACAGAGTTAACATCGTCTTATGTTTCGATTCGATAAATATAAGTCCATTCTAGTCCGAAAAGCTAGTGACCTTCATATAGATAAGGGCGATGGGTTTGCAAGTGCAAGGTATGCGTATATCCTGCATGGACAAATTTTGAATAGAGGGCACTTATAACATGACAGGGAAAACGGATAGGCGTATTCACCTTGCGTCGGTTGCAAGGACGGGTGCGTCGATATTGTAAGTTGTGCCACGAATCAAACACGAGATTGCTTATCTGTTTACTTATACAAATTGAATAACATGCCTGCCATGCTTTACGCTTTCGAATATGCCATAAAATTGACCCTAAGGAGAACATAGCAAGATCATAAGCTAAGTTGCATTATTCAACATAAATATTAAAATGTCGGTTTGGAAAGATGATCTTTGCTTCAGTACATGCGAGGACGAACGTACTGATCCCCCACCAGCTTCATGCAGGGTGCAGGGAATGGATTGCCCGCGGCGAAGCGTTGCTTGAACGCGTTAAGGCTTGGAATGCCGAAGCGTATTGAAGCGTGCGATCGCTTGACGCTCGGACTCGCGACAGAATTGATGCGGCCGAGATATAGAAGGCATGATGTATGGAACGGCGAAATCCTTTGTGGGCAAGAGAGAACCTGAGTGTTGTAGCCAATCTGGCGAATTCCGTTAGGCTATCGAAAGCCTTTGTAATCTGATTTCGAAGATCAATAAAGAGATTTGTTTCGTATACTCTGTTTTCCTTTCGTTGTGAATATCAACTCAAAAGATAACCATTTGAGAACTTATCATCTTGCCTTGCACGAGCGCAACTCCAGGCTCGTCGGCATCACGCCCCAACGAAGACGATAATTCGGGTGATTTTGGGTCGGGGCGTGACAAATTGGTATCAGAGCTCTAGGCTCAATTTCCTCTGGACGCTTGCTTCATTTCAGTTCTAAAAGTTGCCCACCACCAATCGAAATCACTCTTGACTCTATTCGATGCCGCACTGGATGTTCCATACAATAAGTCTAACACAAATCATGTAATTTTGCCGCCTGTTGTTTGGAAATTACATGGTGTTAGATGGAAAAGTTGGAAAAGGTTTGTTGCTACAAGTGCAACAAGTTACGAGATATGAATTCGAGAATTTGTTGCCGTAGATGCAACACGTCGTGAATTGTGGTTTGAGATATTCGTTGTTTACAATGAACGATACAAGAAATGTTGGTTGTATTGATACAATGATAGTCGTGGAATGTTGCTGCAGCAATTGCCACGCGTTGATTGTAAACGATGCGTTGAAAAGAAATAAAAGTTGATATGGAATGTGTCGAACGGATTCACATATCGATTTCGAATGTGCGTTTGCGATGAAAAGCGGTAAGTCAATATCGAATGTGTTGAAACGGATTTGAGCATTGACTTTGAATGTCGGAAAGGAAATGTTGCACGATGTGCAATACGTATCGAGAATAAATCGAAGCACGAGGTGCGGTAAATATCGAAAATAAATCGTTGCACGATGTGCAATGGGTATTGAAAGTAAAATATTGCACGTGGTGTAACGTATGTCAAAAAGTAAAATTATTGCACGTGGTGCAACGCGTATCAAAGTAATCGCTGCACGAAGTACAACGGATATCGAGAATGAAATTTTGCACAAGATGCAACGGAAGAAAGCAAAAGTTATAAATCGAGAAACAAAATCGGTTCTGTTGCGCACCGAGCTTGCGTTGGCAAATGAATGCATTGGACGAGCTGCGTCGGATTTTGATTAATCAATGTTACGGTTGTGATCAAGCACGATCACTGCGGAAATCATGAGTTGGAAGAGATCGTTGGTTCGTAAAGTGTACGTTGCGACGAAAGTAACTTAATTTCTGGGTGGTATATGGCATACCACCGATGCAATGAATGGCTCGATTCCGAGTGGTATATGCAATACCACATGTGCGATAAATTGCATCGACGTTTTGTGAGAATTACGGAAGGTTTGTCCGCAACGGACGGGATAGCACCGAGACTCGATTGAGAATTTGTACGACGGCATGTTGATGCAAGTGTTCTTCGATGATCGGTTAGAGCGGTAAGGCGGGACTTGTAACATTGAATGATACGTCGATTGAAAAATTTATGATCGAATCGACGGGATAGGAAACTCGAAACGTTGAAATCGAACCGCACGACTTGCGAGCTCGATAAAAATGTTGGGCGATACAAATTATAATCGAATCACACGACTTACAATTTTGATAAGAAATATTGGGCGATGCGAATTGAAATCGAATCGTACGATGTGCGACTTCGGTGAAGAGTTGGTTGACGCGAGTAATCATGCCTAAGAAATAGTTGGTTACGTTACGACGAAACTCATTTGAGTACGACTGAAAACACGCGAAACTTAGAGGGCGAGATTGTATGACTTGAGGGTTCGATGTTGGATAATCGGTAACTCAGTTACGCGATCGAAGTATAGCGAGATGCGGCAAATCGGAGAACGAGTCGATGCGTATGAAAAAGTTCGTTGCGAACTTGGATGTATGCGATGCGAGTTAAGTTGACGTTGAAACGGATTCAAAGTTGACCTTACGTTATCGAAATGGATACGGCGTATCGAGATCGATACGTAAGGAAACGTAAGTGATGTGAGAATGCAAAAATAGAGTGTGTCTCGTGCTATGGAATTTTGTAAGTAACGATACGAGAATGAACGAACTTGGTTAATCGTAAATTTTGTGATTAATCAAAAGACGAGACTATAAGTCATCGACGATTGTTCGATGCGTATCGCATCTCGTGTGTCGACCGTGAAATAAGATAGACTCGAATTCGATACGAGTAGATGTTTCGTAAATTACGGAATCATCGACGATAATGCATGACTCTACTCGGAGGATAGTTGCGCATCAGTTGCGCCGATAGAAATGGTTATGTACGGATTAGATAGTCGTATAGAAATGGTTATGTCGGAACGTAATTTGGCTCCGAAATAAGATATAGCATGGTTCGTAGTAAACTGTCCTTCGGTGATGATCCACAATTATCGAGCGTAGCTTCGTGTGAAACCCATTTTCTGTGAATTAAATTATATTTAGTATTTTTAATATTATTATTATTATTATTATATTATTTTGAGTGTTAAAATTATTTCAAAATTAATAAACAAGGATTTTTGGATTCAAACCCAGACCCGAGTCCGAACCCAGACCCGAGCCTGAGCCCGAACCCAATCCCATTTCTTTCTTTCCCTAAAAATCCTGATTTGGTTAATTATATAAAAAAAATAACCGAGATCGGTTTCGTATATAAATATATAGTTAATAATTCTACTATATAAATCTTTGTTCTTTCCACTTATTAAAACACTTACTGATATTAACAAATTTCGAATGGAATGAATTCCAATTCTCTGTGCTCATTAACTCATTCTTTAACACATTGCTTTCATTAACTCATTCTTTAACACATTTTTTTATTAACTCTCATTCACTCACTCACCAGCAAAGGAAAAGCTTTTGCTTTTCTTCCTATTGTTCCAGACCGACTTTTCTTTTTCCCTTCGGCCAACGGACGTCTCCTCTCATCCCGAAACCTCCGGCGACCCTACGGCTCCCGTAACCCCAGGTTTCACCCCTATAGAAAGCCCCTACTTCTTCTCCCCACTCCCCATTTCCTCACAACCCTCTCCTCTCTCTCTCTCGCCCACGACACCCCGCCGGCTTTCCCCCTAGCCGGCCTCCTCCCGACGTCGCCGTCGCCGCCCCTGTGCGCCGCGGCCGAGCTTCCCGACAACATCCGACCGTCTAGTCCCCTTCACGCCTCCTTGCGCGCCCTCCGGGCCGAAACCCGCCGGCGACCCCCTGCCGACAGCACCCCGCGGATCCGCCCCTGGCCCGCTGTCCCACCGGCGCCCCGCCGACGGCCGCCCGTCCCCCTCGCGCGCGCCCCTTCGCGACTCCGCCGACCTCCTCGACCGACTGCCAGAGCTTCGGCGCCCCTTTGGCCAAGCACCCCCGCTGTTCCAGCGTTCCCCAGCGTGCCTTAGCCGCGCGCCTCTACCTGCACGGTCTTCCGACTCCCTGTGCGCCCTGGCGCAGCATCTCTCTGGCCAGCGCTCTTCCCGACTCCCCGATCTGCTGATTTTGGCAGCGACGCTGCTGTTCCAGCTTTGATTTCGGGGATTTGTCGCTGTTCTGGACTATTCTTTCTTTCTATTTATCATCTGAGAGCTCTAGCCGAGCAATCCGAGGTATAACCCCTGTCCCGCTATTTTATTATTATTTGTCGATGATGAAATGGTCCCCGATTCCCTTTGGGAACTCGGTTTTAGCGACATCGTAATTTTTGGGACTTTCGGAAAGGTCCTGTGAATTATTTTGGATTCTCGAAATATTTCGGGAATAGATATTTGGTATGTTTTAGTTTTCCGGAAATTTCCGGGAACGTGCTGTGATTTGTAGAATTGGAATCGGACTTCCGAAATTATTTCGGGTCGTCCCGATTATGCTGTGGATTGGCTGTGGATGTTTTATATATATAAAATGCGGGTTTTTCCCTGGTTTGGGACTTGCAGGAATTATCGGCTCTATTTTCCCAGTTTTGGGGTTGACCAAAACCAGAGGAGATGCTGCCCGATTTTTTCGTAAATCCTGAATTATTTTCAAAATGAATTTAAAATGATTTTCGGAATTTATTTGATATTTATTTTTGGGTGACGACCGTATCGGTCAATGGACCCGGCTAAGTGCAAACGATACCGGCCCTGCCCGGACGTTGAGGCAATTAGCCAAGATGAGGATCGGACCATTATCTGAGACTTACTATTTATCTTTATTTTTATTATTTATTTTCTGTTTAAATTCTGTTTATATTTTAATTTTTATTTCAGTTTAGGACTAACGGCAGTTTATCTTATTTCAATTTATGTAAATAAATTGTAATGGGCATAAGCCTAGCTGGCTGGTCTGTGACTGTAATAGCTTAGAATTTTTTTGTCTTTTCTGGTTTTGCGAGTTTTTATTATTTAACGATTAAATTGACTAAAAGTATTTTCATATAAAATTAATTAATATTTTTTCATCTAAAAATTGACAAGTTTATTAGTAATTAAAAGTCACGTATTTCTCACTAAATAAGAAAATTAGCTTTATATTTATATTTATAAAAATTACCAAGTTTTCATAAATAATCTGGCAGCGACGATGTTTTCCGAATTCAAAGTTAAAAATGACATTTTTCCTCGTATTAAATCAACGCACTAATAATCGTATTTTTCGTGTTTGGTTAATTAAAGAATTAAAAATTGGACTAGGACACAAATAGAGATTTCAACTAGCGTAGCTAGATTGGTAAACCTAAAATCTGAGTCAATTCTCAATTGTAGGGTTTCGAGGACTGTACTAGCATCACCCCAGAATCAACAAACGAATCCAGTCAATAAAACAAAGGCAAGTACATTTTGTGTTAGTTTACAATTATTTAGTAATCGTTTTATTGCAAGTTTAAACCATGATGCAACACGGAACTCTCTCTGAGAGCACTGACTGTAACTACTGTAACTATTGGGGACTGGGAGAGTAGTGTAATGAGTATGACCACATCCAAAGTAGTATACTGACTGTGTTAGCTTACCCCTCATACACACGGGGATAAGCCATATCGTATCAATAGGATACAACTGTACAACCCAAGCCGGTCATATTCATTGTCTATTCACATCACAGAAACTGTAACTGTTTTAAAACTGTAACTACTTAGTTGATTTTCAAAACTGTTTAAAAGTGCATAATTCTATTATTATTTCAATTGTTAAATTAGCATGAATTGTACTTTGCTCCCTCCTGACTGGAGACCCAACATTTTAGGTATCACTGATGAGGCTTTGTTCCGCGATATTTCCCGAGGTCCCAACTAGAGGATGATGATCTCGAGACTGATGAGCTGGTTGCATAGATTTTTTTTTCTTTTAAAATTTATGATGTTTGTGGAAATAATGTATCTCAGATGTATCTTTCATTTTATTGTAAAAAGTTTTAAACTATTCGAATTATTAAAGTTGTGGCAATTAGACTGTGTTGTTTTATTTACCTGCATGAGTTACAGCTTACTGCCGCCATCTCATCAACGGTGCAGGCTGGACATGATCCGATTCGACCCAAAAAATTGGGACCGGGTCGTGACATATTTTTAGTGGTGGCCCATGCAGGTCTGAACAACAACTTAGGAAAACATATTTAGAAATAATTAGAACACTAGAACATCAATTTGTCACAACATAGGACCGAAATATATTAAATAAATATTTTTGTTTGATTATAGACTGGTAGGATACCTTGCTTATGTTTGCATCCTAAACCTTCCATAGAATGACCATTGACAAGACCAATCTTGCAGGCGATGAGGTGTCATCTCCGGATCATACCCCATCTCCTCAACCAAGTCCAGGGTTTATTTCCCTCGCAGCTGATTGATCGTCCCCATAATGCATCCAGTGAAGTTTTCACTACACTAGCGATTCCTACCTCTTCTCAAACTGAGTTGTATTTCCTTGGGGAAGTACCCATTCCTGTTGCTCCACCAGTACCAGCAAACACCTCCCAAATGGTTGCCCTATTTCAAGTAATCATGGAGTCCCAGAAAGCTCAAGATGAAGCCCAGCAGGAACAGATGAATATCACGAGAGAAGACATGAAGAACGTCAATGATGTAGCCTTAGCTATCTTAAACCAAGTTGGAGCGGAACCTCACCCTAGGAGGGGTACCCCTGAAATCTAGAAGACATTTTGAGCCCTATCCGGCAGTTATATCGTAAGAAGCTATTGGTTTGTGACTACTGTAAAAGGCCTGGTCACCAAGCCAATATTTGTCGTAAGAGATTGGGAAATGTTTGGTATGTGGATCTGCTGAACATCGGGTAAAGGATTGCCCCTTATCTTTCCATCATACCAGAATACCTATCCCAGCAACACCTGTTAGGCCACAACCTAGGGACTCTCTTCCTATCCAGCAGACCATGCCTCCTATAATAGGGCATGATGCATACTCGAGGTTCATAGAAGATGAAGCAGTTGGAGACTGCTCATGCAAGAGCCAGAACCATGAAGAATAGTACCTAGGACTGCTGAATAGCATTATCTATTTTTGGAAGTTGTAACAGGATGTCTTTAGAACAATCATGAGAGTTTTGCTATAATTCTCCACATGAATAAACTTCTTAGTTACACCTTCATGGTAGATGTTTTCTCTGATAATTTTCCCGGATTATCCCAGATCTAGATATAGAGTTCACTATTGACCTAGTCCCCGGCTCTCCCCTATTTCTAAGGGATGCTATAGAGTCAACCCGAAGGAGACCAAGAAGATGAAGGACCAGATCAATGAAGGCTCTAGGATTTATTCAGGAAGGAACTTCACCTTAGGGAACACCTATCTTGTTTGTGCCCAAGAAGGATGGAACAACGGATGTACATCGATTACCCGATACTAAAGAACAAGTACCCTCTGCCCGGATCGAGGATCTGTTTGATCTGTTTGTGTGGAGTTAGGGTATTTTTGGAGTTTGACTTAAGATCTGACTACCATCAAATCAAAGTCAGGAAGGAGGACATTTCCAAGACGGCGTTCAAACACCAAGTATGGGTAGTTTCTTTGGTCATGACGTTGGACTGGCAAATGCTCCTGCTGTGTTCATGAATCTCATGAACAGAGTTTTTCATGAGTATTTGAATCAGTTTATCTTCTCCATAGATAACATTCTGATATATTCAAAGACTGAAGAAGAGACTTACCACTACACCAATCCTTGCGCTACCCGCAGGAACCGGTGGTTTCTCAATTTACAGTAATGCCTCTGGAAAAGGACTGGGTTGCGTTCTTCCACAACATGGAAAAGTAATTGCTTACACATCTAGGCAACTACAGACTCATGAGAAGAATTATCCCACACCTAATTTGGAATTTGCTGCAATTATCTTTACTTTGAAGCTATAGAAGCATGATTTTATGGAAAGGGAGTGAAAATATATACGGACTACAAAAGTCTGAAATATGTCTTCACTCAGAAAGAGCTGAATGTTAGACAAAGAAGATGGCTGAAGCTGATGAAGGATTTCAACATCGACCCGCTATACCACCCGGGTAGGGCTAATGTGATCGCTGATACACTTAGTCGATACCAGTGGCGATGTTCTTAACCAAGGAGTGGCACCTACTAGAAGACGTCGAGAAGTTTGGACTGGAGGTTATACTACCTGGAGATAGAAGGACGGAGCTGGATGCTGATTCAGTATTGATGAAGTTCGAGGCTGATGGACAAAATCAAGGGGACGTAGTTTCAAACGAGGCACTTTGCAGGCTTAGAGATCAAGTGTTGGCAGGAACACTTGAGGGTTTCTAAATTGATCAGCAGTGGAACTCTGAAGAATGGTACGAGGCTTTGCGTATCGGCTGACAAACGGAGGAACGAGTTGATGAAAGAAATGCACCAGTCGCAGTATTCCATATATTCAGGAGCTAATAAGATGTATCAGAATATGCCTCCATTGATTGGTGCTATGGAATAAAAAAGGACAATTCCAGGTATGGGATTAGATGTGAATTTGTCAACATGAGGAATTTAGCAAGAGAACAACAAGTTTGTTGCAGCCGCTGGACAATTCAGAGTGGAAGTAGAAGCATGTAACAATGAACTTTGAGTAAGGATTGCCTTGTTTCCAAGGAGGGAAGGGCACCAATTGGATTATAGTGGACCGACTGACTAAGTCAGCACACTTTATTCCCTTCAAGGTTAGTTTATTCACCGAGAAGTTGGCAGCATTGTACGAGAGGCACCCCTACCGGATTTATGGAGTACAAACCAGCGGACAATCAAAGAAGATAATCCAGACGCTTGAAGATATGTTAGATCTTGTGTTTTGGAAATTGGAGGGTCTTGGAGAAGATCATTTAAAATTGGTAGAGTTTCCTTACAACAACTACCAAGTTAGCATCGTCAATCAGTGGAGTTTGAAGAAGGAGATAGCATCTTTTGTGAAGATTTTTCTCCTACCAGAGGAACGATCAGTGTTAGCAGAGCAGGAAAGTTGAGCCAGCTCAGACGCTACATTCTGGATCCGAGTCCCATATTGGATAATTCAGAGCTGAAGATTGGACTCAAATTTTCAGTGCCAGAGAAACCAGTTGCAAGCGTAGTCAGAGGTGAGAAGAAGATCAAAATTTGAGCCATCATTTAAACTGCTATTTCTTATCTTTTCATTCTAAACTTGACTGATGCTGCTAAGTCAGCCTAGTTTTGTAAGCTATCTCTTTATCAAGCTTGATCATGACAGTATTTTATTGGATGCACCCATTAATATATTGTCTAATCAGAACCGGTGCATGATGGTCTGATCAACCTCGTGTACTTTGGTTCGCTTTTATATATTCTTGTTATACGTGGATGGTGTTATAGCTAAATTTTGTCCATAAATATCTCATCCATAACTGCCTTGACAATTCTTATTGTTGGACCTGATTTATGGGCGCAGTACCTGTACCTGCTCGATTTGTTGTAACCCTACACTACCCTACCTTTAATTTCGAGGACGAAATTTTCTAAGGAGGGAAGATTGTGAAACCTATTTTCTGTGAATTAAATTATATTTAGTATTTTTAATATTATTATTATTATTATATTATTTTGAGTGTTAAAATTATTTCAAAATTAATCAACAAGGATTTTTGGATTCAAACCCAGACCCGAGTCCGAACCCAGACCCGAGCCTGAGCCCGAACCCAATCCCATTTCTTTCTTTCCCTAAAAATCCTGATTTGGTTAATTATAAAAAAAAAAAAAACCGAGATCGATTTCGTATATAAATATATAGTTAATAATTCTACTATATAAATCTTTGTTCTTTCTACTTATTAAAACACTTACTGATATTAACAAATTTCGAATGGAATGAATTCCAATTCTCTGTGCTCATTAACTCATTCTTTAACACATTGCTTTCATTAACTCATTCTTTAACACATTTTTTTATTAACTCTCATTCACTCACTCACCAGCAAAGGAAAAGCTTTTGCTTTTCTTCCTATTGTTCCAGACCGACTTTTCTTTTTCCCTTCGGCCAACGGACGTCTCCTCTCATCCCGAAACCTCCGGCGACTCTACGGCTCCCGTAACCCCAGGTTTCACCCCTATAGAAAGCCCCTACTTCTTCTCCCCACTCCCCATTTCCTCACAACCCTCTCCTCTCTCTCTCTCGCCCACGACACCCCGCCGGCTTTTCCCCTAGCCGGCCTCCTCCCGACGTCGCCGTCGCCGCCCCTGTGCGCCGCGGCCGAGCTCCCCGACAACACCCGACCGTCCAGCCCCCTTCGCGCCTCCTTGCGCGCCCTCCGGACCGAAACCCGCCGGCGATCCCCTGCCGACCGTACCCTGCGGATCAGCCCCTGGCCCGCTGTCCCGCCGGTGCCCCGCCGACGGCCGCCCGTCCCCCTCGCGCGCGCCCCTTCGCGACTCCGCCGAGCTCCTCGGTCGACTGCCAGAGCTTCGGGGATTTGTCGCTGTTCTGGACTATTCTTTCTTTCTATTTATCATCTGAGAGCTCTAGCCGAGCAATCTGAGGTATAACCCATGTCCCGCTATTTTATTATTATTTGTCGATGATGAAATGGTCCCCGATTCCCTTTGGGAACTCGGTTTTAGCGACATCGTAATTTTTTGGGACTTTCGGAAAGGTCCTGTGAATTATTTTGGATTCTCGAAATATTTCGGGAATAGATATTTTGTATGTTTTAGTTTTTCGGAAATTTCCGGGAACGGGCTGTGATTTGTAGAATTGGAATCGGACTTCCAAAATTATTTCGGGCCGTCCCGATTATGCTGTGGATTGGCTGTGGATGTTTTATATATATAAAATGCGGGTTTTTCCTTGGTTTGGGACTTGCAGGAATTATCGGCTCCATTTTCCCAGTTTTTGGGTTGACCAAAAACAGAGGAGATGCTGCCCGATTTTTCCGTAAATCCTGAATTATTTTCAAAATAAATTTAAAATGATTTTCGGAATTTATTTGATATTTATTTTTGGGTGACGACCGTATCGGTCAATGGACCCGGCTAAGTGCAAACGATATCGGCCCCGCCCGGACGTTGAGGCAATTAGCCAAGATGAGGATCGGACCATTATCTGAGACTTACTATTTATCTTTATTTTTATTATTTATTTTCTATTTAAATTCTGTTTATATTTTAATTTCTATTTCAGTTTAGGACTAACGGCAGTTTATCTTATTTCAATTTATGTAAATAAATTGTAATGGGCATAAGCCCAGCTGGCTGGTCTGTGACTGTAATAGCTTAGAATTTTCTTGTCTTTTCTGGTTTTGCGAGTTTTTATTATTTAACGATTAAATTGACTATAAGTATTTTTATATAAAATTAATTAATATTTTCTCATCTAGAAATTGACAAGTTTATTAGTAATTAAAAGTCACGTATTTCTCACTAAATAAGAAAATTAGCTTTATATTTATATTTATAAAAATTACCAAGTTTTCATAAATAATCTGGCAGCGACGATGTTTTCCGAATTCAAAGTTAAAAATGACATTTTTCCTCGTATTAAATCAACGCACTAATAATCGTATTTTTCGTGTTTGGTTAATTAAAGAATTAAAAATTGGACTAGGACACAAATAGAGATTTCAACTAGCGTAGCTAGATTGGTAAACCTGAAATCTGAGTCAATTCTCAATTGTAGGGTTTCGAGGACTGTACTAGCATCACCCCGGAATCAACAAACGAATCCAGTCAATAAAACAAAGGCAAGTACATTTTGTGTTAGTTTACAATTATTTAGTAATCGTTTTATTGCAAGTTTAAACCACGATGCAACACGGAACTCTTTCTGAGAGCACTGACTGTAACTACTGTAACTATTGGGGACCGGGGGAGTAGTGTAATGAGTATGACCACATCCAAAGTAGTATACTGACTGTGTTAGCTTCCCCCTCATACACACGGGGATAAGCCATATCGTATCAATAGGATACAACTGTACAACCCAAGCTGGTCATATTCATTGCCTATTCACATCACAGAAACTGTAACTGTTTTAAAACTGTAACTGCTTAGTTGATTTTCAAAACTGTTTAAAAGTGCATAATTCTATTATTATTTCAATTGTTAAATTAGCATGAATTGTACTTTGCTCCCTCCTGACTGGAGACCCAACATTTTAGGTATCACTGATGAGGCTTTGTTCCGCGATATTTCCCGAGGTCCCAACTAGAGGATGATGATCTCGAGACTGATGAGCTGGTTGCATAGATTTTTTTTTCTTTTAAAATTCATGATATTTGTGGAAATAATGTATCTCAGATGTATCTTTCATTTTATTGTAAAAAGTTTTAAACTATTCGAATTATTAAAGTTGTGGCAATTAGACTGTGTTGTTTTATTTACCTGCATGAGTTACAGCTTACTGCCGCCGTCTCATCAACGGTGCAGGCTGGGCATGATCCGATTCGACCCAAGAAATTGGGACCGGGTCATGACACTTCGGGGCAGCTGACCCTAGAAGACTTGACTGCCAAATCAAATTGAATGTTGCAGACCGTAAGATGACCCATGCGATATCGCGTATGAGATTGCATCGATAACAAATACAATGTGGTGCATGTTGACGATAAGTCTAGGCGATCGAGAATTATTGGAACAACTTTCGATTGAGAATGATATAGTTAGATTTGAGTATTTGTTGGATGAATATTTGAATGGTTATGTTGGTCGACGATCAAACTAGAAATTCACCAACGAACTTGGTGATTCGGATAGGCGATTGCGAGAATCGTGCTATGCACGAGAGGGAACGATAAGGGAATGACTTACGAGTCATGTCGTTAGATTCGGATTCACCTTGCAATTGAGCTTGTGTGAATTGAACTTATGTTCGATGTTGCGAGACGGATAAGTCGGGAATTTGGCTAGTGAATTTCCTACTCGATAGGGATCGAACGTAAGGCGCATCGTAGAGACCTTCGTGTCAAGGCGATCGTTGTCTTGAGCACCGTCATCTTGATGTAAACTTTGTGTCGGATAGATTGTGGCCTTTGTGCAATGTCAATTTAAACTTACGTCGGAAGGATTTGAGTACGGTGTCTAGGTAAGTCACCTAGCGGACGTAGTCCTGAATGTTGATGCTTTTGCAAGTCAACAAAAGAGAATCATATCGAGATAGGATACGAAGTAAAACATCAGAAATCGTTGGATAGTGACGCCGAACGCATGGCGTTGCGGAGACTCGTTCTGATCGGATGCACGACGGCTTGACGCAGCGCATAGAAATGATAGTCCCGATAAAACATACAAAGTGAGAAATGCGATTTTTTAATCGCATCGTGTGCCTTGACTTATGTTGGACGATCGCGTATGTATCAATATGCATGTGCGCTGGAATTGCGAGAACAAGTAATAGAGCCAAGTCCGATCGAGAATACGAGATGGTAAGTGATTGAGAATAAGAAGTTACATGTTTGCGTTGTTCCGATATCTTACAACTGAGCTTGGCTGAAATACATATATTGGTAGGACGCCTAAAATATGTGTATGATTCCGAACTAAGTTGTACGATCCAAACGATAGTGAGACGAGATCGTGGAACGATCTAATGAAACCCTTGGAAATTTAGTATTGGTTTCGGTTCGGGACGAACCTTGTTTTGAGTGGTATATTCTGTAATGCCCTGCTCCGCACGGTGCATTATGCTGAGTCGTTGACTCAAAGAGTTGCGTTGACCCGATTACGTATCGATGCGAATCAATACAAAGTGTTAAGTTGTCCCGAGGAATGCATCGAACTAAGTCGATGCGAAGAGTTGCCTTGTCCCAAAAAATGCATCGAGTGAATCGATGCGAAGCGTCGCGTTGCCTCGAAGGATAAGTGCGTTGAGACGGCTCGAAGATTCTAAGAAATCGAATCGACCAAGGCGCAAGTCCGAATCGATGCAAGTATTGATTTTAGTTGGTTTCATGTGCAGGCTATACGTTTACGCTAAAATATTAGAGGTCGATCTTTTGTCTTATTCAGTAAGGGGTCCGCGAAAGCAAATCGTCGCCTTGCGACGGACGGAAGAGTTGGCACGGTAAGCCCAAATCGGCCGTATAATTCAATAAGCATGAAGTGCTCGAATGGCTAAGTCAGGAGAGTGGCCGTGCAACAAAGTTATAAAATCGAGCCGCATCGGCTCGGCGAAACGACAAAGGCGTATCGACTCAAGGTGGAAGGATTGACTTTTTTTTTACTCCTTCATTCGATAAGTCAAATATATCATTGTATGCTGAGTTAACCTATCAACGCCACGGGCGTGGCTCGATAGAGATATAAACGTAGTGCGTGTCGAACACTAGATAGAACAATTGAAATAAATCGTACGACAAACGTACGAGTCGCTATGGAACATTGGATATCGCAAAGGCGAGCGCCTCGGTGCGCAAGCCACGGACATTGAATGCTAAGTCATAAAACATCGGAATACGGTCGGAACGTGCCTACGTGCACGGGATAATAAAAGATGGCTTCGTTGCGAAAGAATACAGTTGTGGCATGAATGTGGCGGAACTGTCGGATATGACATAATGCCTCGAAAGGTGTTCGAGACCTTCGGGTCGTTCGGTTGACGAGCATTGAGTTGAGGCATGATGCCATTGAAACATTGAAACGAAGAATGAAACGTAAGAACATAGAAAGTTAACGGAGAAATGCGAGATGATAATGCGGCATGGTGCCCTTCGAAATATTCACGGCCTTCGGGCGTTCGTTGAGAACATTCGGGCGTTGTGCCAATTGAAATAGAGATAAGCGAACTTGCTTGGTTGTTTGAAAATAAGATGCGTTGCATGGTCAAATGGACTTAAAGATATAAAAGCCCGTGCATGGGTATTCCCTCGAATGCGGCGCGCCAGGGCGCTGGGACCGTTCGGCCTAGGAGGGATTCGTTTACGGTATTGTTGGTGCACTTCATTTAGATGGGTAGCGACCGTCTGGTGAATGTGATAAGCCACTTGCTGCGATTATTTCGGTGGCCTCTGATGTTGGTTAGCAACCGCACAGAGTTAACATCGTCTTATGTTTCGATTCGATAAATATAAGTCCATTCTAGCCCGAAAAGCTAGTAACCTTCATATAGATAAGGGCGATGGGTTTGCAAGTGCAAGGTATGCGTATATCCTGCATGGATGAATTCTGAACAGAGGGCAATTATAACATGACAGGGAAAACGGATAGACGTATTCACCTTGCGTCGGTTGCAAGGGCGGGTGCGTCGATATTGTAAGTTGCGCCACGAATCAAACACGAGATTGCTTGTCTATTTACTTATGCAAATTGAATAACATGCCTGCCATGCTTTACGCTTTCGAATATGCCATGAAATTGACCCTAAGGAGAACATAGCAAGATCATAAGCTAAGTTGCATGATTCAACATAAATATTAAAATATCGATTTGGAAAGATGATCTTTGCTTCAGTATATGCGAGGATGAACGTACTGATCCCCCACCAGCTTCATGCAGGGTGCAGGGAATGGATTGCCCGCGGCGAAGCGTTGCTTGAACGCGTTGAGGCTTGGAATGCCGAAGTGTATTGAAGCGTGCGATCGCTTGACGCTCGGACTCGCGACAGGATTGATGCGGCCGAGATATAGAAGGCATGATGTATGGAACGGCGAAATCCTTTGTGGGCAAGAGAGAACCTGAGTGTTGTAGCCAATCTGGCAAATTCCGTTAGGCTATCGAAAGCCTTTGTAATCTGATTTCGAAGATCAATAAAGAGATTTATTTCGTATACTCTGTTTTCCTTTCGTTGTGAATATCAACTCAAAAGATAACCATTTGAGAACTTATCATCTTGCCTTGTACGAGCGCAACTCTAGGCTCGTGTGGCATCATGCCCCAGCGAGGACGATGATTCGGGTGATTCCGGGTCGGGGCGTGACACCAACAGCCTCATTCCCTTCAGGAACTGCCTTCCCGGCATGCTCATCCTTCTGAGGGACACACTGACCACCATCAGCAGGCTGATGATCAAGGTTGGAAGCAACTCCATATACTGGCTCCCCTATAATGGGATCCTCTGCGATGTCCTCTAGAAACTGCTCGAAGCGAAATGACTCTAACTCAGGCAATTCCTCAGCCTCAGAAGGCGTCTCGGAATCCTGAGTGTTGGTCATGGTCTGATCCTCGACGAACACCACGTCCCTGCTTCTGTAGAGCTTTTTTCCCACCGGGTCATAGAGTCTATAGCCAAACTCATCCCGACCGTAGCCGACAATGATGTATCGCCTCGTCTTCGGCTCAAGTTTGGTCCTCTCGTCCTTCGGTACATGCACGAAGGCCTTACAGTCAAACACTCGCAGGTGATTGTATGATGGCTCTTTGTCGTACCATACTTTGTCAGGCACATCACCCTGCAAAGGAGCACTAGGAGACAAATTAATAACATAAGCGGCTGTGAGAAGAGCCTCACCCCAATAACTGTCCGACAAGTTTGCTTCTGACAGCAAATACCGTACCATCTCCATCAGTGTCCTGTTCATGCGCTCCGCTACACCATTGAGCTGAGGTGTCTTTGGCGGAGTCTTCTGGTGTCGTATCCCCTGCTCTCTGTAATAAGCATCAAAGGGACCGATGTATTCGCCGCCATTGTCGGACCGAACACACAATAACTTCTTGTCCGTCTCTCTTTCAACAGAGGCCTGAAACTCTTTGAAAGTAGGCAGCACCTGGTCCTTGGTCTTTAAGGCATAGACCCAAACCTTTCTGGAACAGTCATCAATAAAAGTTACAAAGTAAGAAGCACCACCAATAGATTTTACCTTCATAGGACCGCAGACATCCGAGTGAATCAACTCGAGCAACGCCGGCTTCCTTGAACTTGGGTAACTTTGGAAAGACATCCTATTTTGCTTCCCAGCTAAGCAGTGCGTGCACTTCTCCAACTTTGTAGACTTGAGCCCTGGAATCACCTTCCTGTTCACCAAGTAGCTCATCCCCTTCTCGCTGATATGGCCGAGCCGCCTGTGCCACAACTCGGTAGACGCATCACTGACTGCGTTCACCTCATGTGTCCCCTGTGCGCTCCCCTCCATATACTAGAGACCGGACTTCTTGCTTCCTCTGGCAATCACCATCGAACCTCTGGAAAGCTTCCACTGACTATTTCCGAAGAGACTGAAGAATCCCTCACCATCCAACATTCCAACCGGCACCAGGTTGAAACGGATATCAGGGACATGACGAACATCTTTGAGAACAAGAACTGCACCCGTCTTCGTCCTCAAATGCACATCTCCAACGGCAACCGCCTTTGACACATTTCCATTGCCCATCTTCAACACTCCACAGTCGCCTGTCGTGTAAGTGGCAAATAGTGCCCTGTTGTGAGATACATGCGCTAAAGCCCCTGAGTCCACCAGCCAAGAATTGTCATCGCAGGCGGGGTTTGTGATAACCTTATCACCTACGACGATCACATCGCCTCCATGTATCGAAGCCGCCGCTGTAGTGTTCTCATCTTGCTTCCCCTTGTCGCCCTTCTTCTCTCTCTTCCAAGCGAAATAGTTTCGCTTGATGTGGCCCTTCTTGCCACAATGGTAACACTCCGAGTCCTCGTACCGACCCTTGGACTTCCCTCTGCTCTTGTCTCTGCCACCACCTGGACCCCTGCTTTTGCCCCTTCCGCGGCCCTCCGAAACTAGTGCCTCTGAGTGATGGGATGTGGATGAAGTGCCCTGAGAACGTCTCCGCATCTCTTCAATCAGTACCCCGCTCTTGGCAAACTCCAGACTGACCACGCCTTCCGGAGGAGAAGCGATCATAGATACTCGTACGGTCTCCCACGAGTCTGGCAATGTACATAGCAACCAAAGTCCTTGAACCTCGTCGTCGAACTTGACTCCCATAGAGGATAGCTGGTCCACCACGCCCTGGAACTCACTCAAGTGATCTGTAATGGATGCACCATCTTTGTACCGCAGACCCATCATCGTCCAAATCAGGAATAATTTGTTTACCCCGGTCTTTTTCGCGTACAAAGATTCCAGCTTCTCCCACAACGTCTTCGCATGCTCAATATTGGCAACGTGGTTGTACACGTTCTCGTCAACGAACTGCCGCATGTACCCACACACCTGTATATGCTCGAAGTTTCAGTCCTCATCGAATTTGTCACTAGGCTTCTCGGATGCAAATACTGGAATATGCAGCTTCTTGACGAACAACAAATCCATCATCTTGCTCCGCCAATAATGGTAGTTGGTACCGTTCAGGTTCACCATGCGCACCGGCTTCTTGTCCATCTCTGCTTCCTGGTTTAACTGTCAACTTCTGACACTTCTTTGAACCCAAAGCTCTGATACCACTCTGTTGGGAACGAAGTGCGAAAACCGTTCCCCCAAAGCAGAAAGTCCTGCGAGAGAATCGAGCAAAAGCACACAAACCAAAAATGCCAAACACAATCGCAGACACAAAAATTTTTGACGTGGAAAACCCTTGCGGAAAAAATCACGGGACGATCGGAGTCCAACCCTGAAGAACCTCCACTAATGGAATAAAGAGAATACACCCTCTACAAGCTCCTCCCGATCCAACACGGATCACCACAACTCACTTGAAAGAAGAAAAATTTTGATTGCGGACTCCGAAGATAAATATCTCTTCTAACTCATGTGGTTAAGGTGCAAGATATTTTTTTTATTTGGTTGAGCTCGATTCTTCATGTTGACAAATTTAACTTTTTTCAACCATTTTTTACATAATTTATTTTTTTTAAAATAAAATGGACCGTGATATAATGACGGCTTAGACGGCTCACTTTTGAGCCGTTTTAAAGCCTCATTATATAGTGGAAGATATCGTACTTTTTGTAATATTAACCAACTTTATGCAATTCTTTCACAACCATAAATATAACGAAAATTTTCACTGAAAGCATAAAAAATTTATAAAATTATATGTAAAGCACAATGTTCTGAACAATTGCATACGGAGCATAAGAACGCCCATCCGAAGGGCATTTTCATTTAAATATGAATAAATTTTGACGTCCGTAAGCGAGTAAACGGAAAAAAGAAATTAAGAAAAAAAATTTAAAATAAGAAAAACGTCCATCCGAAGGGCGTTTTCGGCTGACCTGTAATTCTCTCGGGTGCCGTGCCCCCTTAAAAAAATATATAAAATATGGAAAACGTCCATCCGAAGGACGTTTTCGTCTGAACAGAAAAAAAAATGGAAAACGTCCATCAGAAGGACGTTTTCTTCTGACAGAATATAGAAAACGTCCATCATTAACTGCAGTAGAGCGCCGTCATTGCCCTTGGATATAATAAATGAGGTGGAGTGACTTGTTATTACATTTGTATCCGCACAAGTGTCGATAGTGAAAAGTACAAAATTACAATTAGCTGGGAAATGGATATAATAAATGAGGTGGAGTGACTTGTTATTACATTGTGTCTTGTCTGTCATCATCACCATCCGCAACCGTCCAAAATCTCTCCCCTTTCTTTTCGTGGTTCCCACCGGGTTAAAATTTGAACGACGACCCGTCCGTAAATAAATGCGAAAAACAGGGGCTGTGTGTGTCTCCCTGTCCAAAGTGGGCGCGTGGCACGAAGCAGTGGCAGCGAAGCGGGCGCGTGGCACGAAGCAGCGGGCACGTGGTAGGCGCGTGGCAGCGAAGCGGGCGCGGCAACCGATGGAATGACAGACGAAAACGCCCTTCGGATGAGCGTTTTCCATATTTTATATTTTTTTAAGGGGGGCACGGCACCCGAGAGAATTACATGTCAGCCGAAAACGCCCTTCGGATGGGCGTTTTCCTTATTTTAAATTTGTTTTTCTTAATTTCTTTTTTTCGTTTACTCACTAACGGACGTCAAAATTTATTCATATTTAAATGAAAACGCCCTTCGGATGGGCGTTCTTATGCTCCGTATACAATTGTTCAGAACATTGTGCTTTACATATAATTTTATAAATTTTTTATGCTTTCAGTGAAAATTTTCATAAATATAATCAGGACTATTCTTTCATAAGAGTAATCATCACAAAACTTGTAAGTATGACATAAACTTACGTCCTAACTCAACCTACATCATAATCCAAAAAAATCAAAGTCAATGTTTCTTCCTACCGAACTTATGTCCTAGTCCTCTTTCATTTTATATTTCAAATTTATCCAGTTCTAACCCAACCTTTTATTTTACTGAACTTATGTTAATATATTGACAAATGTACAATTCATATAGATACTTTTACTGCACACTTATTAATACATTTTATTTTTATCAAAACATATGCCTAAATGATACATGTTAATTAATTGATAAATATATATTTTAGATGGATACTCCCGCCATCGTATTTATAATTAATGCAACATTCACTTAAAATGTATATTGATAAAAATATAATCTTGTTAACATGTGCCATTGGGGCACATGATAATACTAAAAAATAAATATTTTACATGGATACTCGAATAATCACATTTATCAATATATTTTTTACTTAAGATTTATGTTAACATATTCCCTTATGCCATAAAAACACATGATAATATATCGATAAATATCTCTTATATGAGTACTCCCGCAAGCACATGCATTAAATAAAAAATATTAGTAAAAAAAATATGCAATTATCAATGTAAAATGTGCTTGTGTAAATATGAATATAAATACACATTTATCGATATATTATCGTATGTTTTTAGCATGTTAACATAACTCTTAATTTTATGCTTAACATACTACTCAATTCTACAATCAAAAAAGTAACTAACCCTATACACTTAAAAGTAACTCACATATATCTTTACATACTTTCTAAATTTTCTCTACTATGTAACATAAAGTGGGTCGATGGCTAGAGATAATGTTTTCATTACATAAATTAATAATAATAATAATAATAATAATAATAATAATAATAATAATAATAAATACTCCAAATGACTACATTTTCAATGTTACATGATGACCTCAGACTAAAATCACAACAATGGAAGTATTTGTAGAATAGTAAAATTTAATTAGAGTCACATGATGATTACGTCACACACACTAAGTTGTACTATAGACTTTAAAATTTCCACCTTCACAATGTATAACTAATTTGTAAAATGGTAAGACTAAATTTGGATCCCAATTTCTAAATTATAGAATTTATATATTTTTTTTGGAAAAAAGAAAGAAGGATGATATATAAGTCTATATACATTCCTCTCGTTTAGGACTCGAGATTTATTTTTTTACTGTTCTCATACAAATTCAACCCATTATATATTAATTTATTTGATTACAAAATTGGGACAAAAGATGTATGTTTGAGCTCCATCTACTATTGATGCTATTATTATTAACATAAATTCAATTAGAGCATCAATAGTATATGGAGCTCCAAAATGCATCTTGAGGTCCAAATTTGTAAACAAAAATAAATATAAAATGGGTTGGATTTGTATGGATAGTAAATAAATAAATATTGAGACCCAAATAAGATGAATGGATATAAACCTATGTGTCCTTTTTTTAAGAACAATATATGATGCAGAATTTAGAAATTTAGGCTCCAAATTCAAATTGAATATTATACAAAATGAGTTATAAATTTTGAAGCCTAGACAATAGCTCATGCAAGGGACGATACTATGATGACACTCTAATTGAAGCTCCTCTAGATGGGACACAACTATTGTCGACCTTAAAGTCCGTTTTTGTTTATCCACCAAAACTAGAATGTTTGTTCACCATCTAAAAAAAAAAAAAATTACACGTGTCAAATCCATTAGTCAAAACTACTTTGAAAAAAAAAAAGGACTAATTGACCTTAAGGGCTCCTACATTATAAATTTAGAATAAAGAAATAAGGGTAGAAGACGCCCAAAAAGTGGGCCCACCTCTACAAATTTAATGTCATGAATTAAAATAAATTAAAAAACGCGTTTTGCGCATCCAGGGAATCGAACCCTGGTCAGTACCGTGGGAGAGTACTATGATACCACTACACCAGATGCGCTTCAGTGATGCAAGTTCATCCCGACGTCTTCTTTAGCTTGGTCAACGTCAAAATTGAAACAAATTAAGTTTGTCCCCCTAGTATTATTGTTTTTCTATTGTTATGGAATTCAACAATTACATACTCATTTCTGTTAGGTTGAAAATACGCAATATAAAATTTAAATTTTTTAATTCTCAAACTTGGTTCAGACATAAATGGGAATCTTAAGTTGTTTATTTTCACAGTTAAATAGCTTTCATTAATTTTATAATACAATTGTTATTAAAATTCAACTGGTGTCATTATCGTACAATAATTGTATTAATGCACTCAAAAGTAAAAATATATTCAGTCTTGGTTTTTATTTTCCCAACATCTATGGAAAATTGAAGTCCCCTATATTCTTCCCCAAATTTTAATTACAGAATAACCAAACGTGCATAAAGAATTCAAATATCATTTTCAAGCCTCAAAAACTTGAACTAAATAGCAACTTAGAGTTTTCTAATTATCATTGATAGATAAAAAATAAATAAATAAATATTATTGAGAAATTATGTAGTTACTATCAAACAAACAATTTGTCTCAAGCCAATCACCTATAGCTCAAGTGCCTAACGGGTGAGGGATCCTCCATGTGGTTGCTGCGGGTTCGAGTCACGAAATATGCAAATTAATTTTTGATGAAAAATTAATTGATGCAGCGGTGCTGGTGTGGCTGGAGGGTCCTGGTGCGGGCCTTCGTGAGGATATGTAGTCTCCAGATCATAACGTACTCTTCATGTTCAGTTTGTAGGCCTTCGGGCCGAATTCATAGGCCTTCGTAATAAATTTGTAGGTCGTCTGGCCGTGTGCAGGCCTTTGGACAGAGATGTGGACTTCGGACCGAAATGTAGTATTCGGACTAAATTGGTAGGCCTTCGGGCCGAATTCATAGGCCTTCGAACTGAATATGTAGGCCGTCTGGCCGGGCGCGGGCCTTCGGGTGGAGATATGGACTTCGAATTGAAACGTAGCTTTCGGACTAAATTTGTAGACCTTCGGACAATTATCAAAAAATTCTAATAAAATTTACCTTCTTATGAAAAAAAAAAAAAAAAAAAACCCTCAATTTGTCTTGCTCTCTCTCTCAAATAAATGAGGGATCTGATTCTCATGTTGGAAGAAGTAGACAGGTGAGGGAAACCCGACCAACATGGTAGGGTTCGTCTCAAATCACACCTAGACCACTTAATTTGTGTATTCTCTACCACTACCAACTTATGGTCCTCCAAAATTAGGAGTTGCTATCAGCACTTTCCATCGTCACAATAAAAAAAAAAAAAAAAAACCAAGAAACAATGGCTTTGAACATGAACAAGAAAAATAGCCAAGTGGGAAAAAATGATTTATAATTTTCGTCTACCATTCAAATGAATGGTTGGACAAGAAGAAGACCACATATGACAATGGCCCCTATCATTCACATACAAAGGTTCTTCTGCCATAGAGACTTTCAACATCTTCACAGTATCCTTCTTCCCGAGTACCAGTTGATCAACAGACAGACAGACAGGTATGGAACAAGTCATTTGAACTTTAATATACCATTCATTCTCCTAGAATGCATTCTTCACTTATCAATCCATTAATTCTGTCTCTTTGGTTTCTCCTTGATCAGCACTAGCAAGAATTAGATGGAAAAAATTGCACTAAGTTTGGTTGGGCCGATCGTATCTCCCATCTTCAGTAAGTTGCAGAACTCGGCACTCCCATACTTTGGAGGAGATATTACCGAGGAAGAGCTACAACATCTTCAAAATACCATTCTTCCCAAGATCAAAGCTGTACTGCTGGTGGCGGCAGCGAAGAATGAGGCAGTTTTGCAACCATGGCTGGTGACACTCAAAGAAGCTGCCTACGAGGCAGAAGATGTGCTCGACATGTACGAATACCAGCGCCTCAAAGAAGCTCAGGTCAGTTCCATTCCTAAATTTATCAAGAAACTTAAGGAGAAGGCAAGGCCTTTTTCTCTCAAGACAGAGCTAAAGGATACTATGGAGAAACTAATCAAGATTGCTCATGGAATTGACCAATTTACTTCCATTATTTCCAATTTTCCTAATCAAGATCTTATGAACCAACAACCACCTACTGTCTCTTCCCCCACATCACTAGTAATTGGTAGAGATCATGAGCGAGACTCTATAGTAAACATGATGATCTCAGCCGCCAACGAGCCTGGTACGAGCAGTGAAAGCCGTATTCCAGTCCTTGCAATCTACGGGATAGGAGGGGCAGGCAAGACCACTCTTGCGCAGTTGATCAATAAAGACCCAAGAGTTGAGAAGCATTTTGATACAAAGATGTGGGTTCACGTCTCTCGCATATTTGATGCGCGTGCGATCACGAAGAAAATTATCGAATCCATCAGTAAAGATGAATGTCCCCATGTGGAAAGTTTTGATGTTCTTCAATCAATACTCAAGAACATGTTGTTGTTGAAATCCAAAAAGTGTTTGCTTGTTCTTGATGATGTTTGGTGTTTGGACAAAGAGCGGTGGGATCAGATGCTAATTCCTTTCAATGAAGCTGGGGAGACGGGAAGTAGAATTCTTATTACATGCAGAGCCGAAGAAGTGACATCAAAGTTGGGAGTAGACCATTCTTTTCCCCTGGCAGAACTAGAAGATAATGATTATTGGTCTATTTTTATGCACTATTCATTTGGTGATGCTAAAAAAGATATTACTGATCCACAACTGTTAGAGCTAGCAAGAGAAATTATGAAGAAGCTGAGTAAGTCTCCACTGGCTGCTAGGATGGTGGGAAGTTCGTTAAGGGGAAAAGATGTTGGGTATTGGAAACAAACTCTACAGAGAAGAGACATGCTCAAGGACACCTTAGGTGCTCTGTATTGGAGTTTCGAGCTGCTACCCCCGTGCCTTCAAAGATGTTTTGCTCTCTGCAGTTTGTATCCCAAAGGTTATTATTTCATGAACATAAAAGAAGATTTTGTCAGACTTTGGATTGCACAAGGTTTTATTGAGGTTCCGAGCAATAGCACAGTTACATTAGAAGACGAAGCAATGCATTATTTCAATGAACTATTGTCCAAATCTTTTTTCCAAAAGAAGTATCATTGGTATGAAATGCACGATTTGCTGCATGATTTAGCTGAAAATGTTTCGAAGGATTATTGTTTTAGAATTGAAGATGATTGCCAGCGCATTCCAGCAAACGTTATGCATCTCTCTGTCGTGGACAACAAGGACATATCCTCGCATCTACCCAATATATTCAAGCTGATAAACTTGCGCACTTTAATCATCGTTTCTAGGTCCATTGAACAAGATGATATTTCTGGTTTCATTCAACAAGACGATATTTTTGGTTTCATTCAACAAGTTTTCATGAAGTTTAAGAAGTTGCGGATGCTGCATCTTGGTGGTCGATATGATAAATTGCTTAAACTTGATAAATCGGTTGGTGGTTTAAAACTTCTTCGATATTTGCAAGTGAGAGAAGTGGAAGAGTTGCCTGAATCACTGGGTAAACTCTACCATCTACAGTTTTTAGTAATACACAAGTCAATAAAGAATGAAGTACCTCAAGAATTGAACAAGTTAATCAATTTGCGATATGTGGGTGGAGGGAATGAAATAAGGGCTTCAAAGATACCATTATTTGGGAAACTAACGTCTCTTCAGGAAATTGGCCGATATGAAGTCAGCACAACCAACAAGAAACAATTTGGGATAGGACAACTGAAGAATCTACAACAGCTTCGAGGAACACTCCGTATAGACGGCCTCGAGAATGTGAAAGATAAGGCAGAGACCTCCGAGGCATTGCTGAAGGAGAAAAAGCATGTTGAAAGTTTGGAGTTACACTGGGAGGAGAGGTGGTCACTTGAACGAGATGGTAGTATGGACGAGGAAGTACTAGAAGGCCTTCAGCCACATCCGAATCTCGGTGCACTCAAGCTAGAAGGCTACAAGGGTGTCCGGCTTCCTAAATGGACGCGGGAGGATGGAAGCCTCTCTTCTTCCGATCTGTATTTTGTTAACTTGGGACGTTTGCATTCTCTCGAAATTGTGTGCTGCCGCAATCTTCAAGAAATTCCCTCTCTCCCTCGCATGCTTGGGCGACTTGTTATTAAGGGATGTGAGAATCTCTCCGAGCTGCCCCTTCTCCCTCTTGGTCTTAAAGTGCTCGATCTCCAAGGAGTGGGGTTTGACCTGGAGCGTCTTAAAGTGCTCACCTCTCTCACTCATTTAACATTGACTAAATTGCCATGGCTGGCATCCCTCCTACTCGGTCCCAACCTGACAGCACTCGAGGATGTAAGGATTGAGAATTGTGAGAATCTCAGGTCAATCGGGAACTCATTAGTGTACTCATCATCTCTCAAATCCCTTTATATTACCGACTGTCCTAAGCTGACAGTGCAGCAGCAGCAGCAGCAAGCAGATGACCACTGGGGAGGAGGAGTGATGGAGAGATTATATGTTACAGGCTGCCCCGAGCTGAATTGGTTGTGGAATTTGAACTGCTTCACATCCGTCCGAGAATTGACGGTTAAGGGGTGCCCCAAGCTAACATTAATCAAATCAGGAGGAGGAGACGACTCACTGTCGCCAATGCCATCATCATCGTCTTCTCTTTATGCAGTGACTATCGACGATCTCTCTCTGCTCACTGCTGCATTACAACCCCGCCGGAGAGAATGCTGCTGCCTGAATTCGCTCTGGAGCTTGACAATCGAAGATTCTACTAAGGATGAAGAAAAAGCGTTCACTGCCGAGCAAGAGGAGTTGTTCCAACACCACCTAACCTCCCTCACAAGGCTCGCCTTCATCTTCTGTTTGGGTCTGCCATCCTTGCCTGCCAATCTGGAGAACCTCTCTTCCCTCAGGGTTTTGTATGTATTGGGCTGCCCGAAGATCGAGTCGCTGCCCAACTTACCTGCTTCATTGGAAACACTGTTTATATGGGGCGGATGCCATCCTCAATTGAAAGAAAAATACGGAAACGACCAAAGGATAAATTTCCATTAACTTCTTTTCTACTACTTAAACCCCTCTTCTCTTGTAATGGTACGTGAAACTTCAGCTTCAATATTTACACGCATTTTCCTGCCTCATATTCTTTTTAATTTATAAATATTTTTTGGGCTATTTAGTAAATTGACCGGCATTAAAATTGAAATTAAAATTCAATATATTTGTTAGGTGTCGACGTAGTTCAAATAACTCATCCCATAAGGGGCTGTTTGGATAGATGTAACTCTTTAAAAGTGTGAAAGTGGCACTTACGTCATGATGAGTTGCAGTTGAAAGTGTGAAAGTGACACTTTCCAAAATGTGTTTGGATGTAGTACTTTTTGTCTCCTGTAAGTGGAAGAAAAATGGGTTTGGTGTTTGGATGGTTGTTAAAAGTGGAGAAAAAACGAGTTCGGTTGTTTGGATGGTTGTTGAAAGTGGATGTTGGTTGGAGATGTGGTAACTATGGTAGGCTTACCCCAATAGGTATTATTCATTTCTTTTTGGTATGGATTAAAAATTTAAGACTTTGGTATAAATAATTTGAAAACCATGTGTTTAAAATTAAAAGAACAAATTTCTAAGCCACACAGTTTTAATAACTTAGATACAAATAATAATAACAACAATAGTAATCATAATAATAACAGTTTGTGATAAAAATTATACAATTTCTAATTAAAAATTATACAATTTCTAATTAAAAATTATACATAAACTAACAAAAATTATACAAATTCTAATTTGCCATGGTTTGCTTATCATTATAATTTTTCTACCACATCAAGGACATTCTAGAATATGATATGTTAAAATACATTAGTAGGCTAATATTAAATTTCAAGGAGAGAGAGTTGGCTATTCATTTGTTCAAACCCAACTCTCTCTCTCTCTCTCTCCCTCTCCAAACAAATCCATCTAAACCCATAAAAAATTCGTTCAAAAAATTTCTTCTTCACCGCTGATCCAAAGGAGAACTATCCATCTTGATCCTTGCTCACTCCGAGCATTTTTAGCCCGCGGATCCCCTCCAAATCCGTGCTCTCTGCTGTTTGAAACCCTCATCCGAGGTCGCTTCCGTCGACCGGAGCCGCTTCCGTCGACCGGAGCTTCCGCGGTTCCTCTCCACTGTCGACCTCTCCGGATCCGGTGACCCCCGATCTGACCGAAAGCTTCCCGTGCGGCCGAAGCTCACCTCATCGTTTTTGTTGGTCCACCGGAGAAGATGATCTAGTGAAGCACCCAATGGGAGGAGGAGCCGAGGAGGTGACCACAACAACAAACCAAAAAAATTACTTGCAAGTTAGCAGGTGCAGTGCACTTTCAGCGAGCTCCTGCCCTTTTTCTCTGTAGGCCAGAAGTGAAGAAATGGGGAGACAATCCTCTGTTTTCTGTCAGTGAGGTGACACTTGCCATTCAGATTCAATGTGTAACCAAACACAAGAACTCCATGTTTCAACCTCTTACAGCAAAAGTGGCAATTTGAAGCCACTTACAATGCAGCTACGGTGAACCAAACAGCCCCTAAGCTAGTTAACCCTATATATGTCAAACTTGAAATTAAAAACGTATTTTGCGCATCCAGGGAATCGAACCCTGGTCAGTACCGTGGGAGGGTACTATGATACCACTACACCAGATGCGCTTCACTGAAATTAACTCATCCCATAAGCTAGTTAACCCTATATATGTCAAAATTGAAATAAACAAAGTCGAAAATAACTATACGCGTCTAGTTCTAGATAATGCACTTAACAATAATTTTATCTCCACGTCATCAGTTATGAAATAAAATATTTATAAAAAAAACGAAAAAAATGAGAAGTTGCATTGGAAATTGGAAAATTAATTATTTTTATTGTATTCTCAATTTTTTGCATTGGAGAAGATTTTTATCTTTCATTGTCTTTTGTGAATATACTCTTACCGCATATGAAAGACATTGTCTTGTGTCTCATGCCACATAAGAATCACAACACATACCAAGACAATAGGGTTGGAGATGCTTAAGTCTCCGAAATTTGAACCCACATGAGACTTTTATATTTATCACTGATAGTTTAAAAAAATAAAATATTATTGAGAAATTATATACTTTTTTTAAGATGTCTGACATTATGTACGAAATTTTGTGCATGCTGCATCACATGAATTTTGAATCCACTGTTTTCAACTCCCATGATTTTTTTATAAATTGAAAGAACAATACGCTTCATTGGTCTGGCTCGATCAGTCGATCTTCCATCATCCAATCAGAATGTTACGTGTGTATTTTTTTCCGTAACGACAAGATTTACTCGAGTTCTGAGAGAAATTTTATAGTTACTATCAAACAAACAAATTGTCTCGCTCTAGCTCTCTAATAATTGAGGGGACCGATTCTCATGTTGAGAGAAGAAGTAGACAGGTGAGGGAAACCCAACATGGTAGGGTTCGTCTCAAATCACTCCTAGACCACTTAGGGTCCGTTTGGATAGTTTTTCTGAAATTTTGTTCTGAAAATAGTTTTCTGAAAGTAAGTTATAGAGTTGTTTTCTGAGTAGAGGAATTCTGATTTTACGTTTGGTTACTTTCATCTGAAAAATAGGTTTCTGAACAAAGAAGTTAAAAATTCTGTTTGGTTACGACATTCGGAAAATAGTTTTTAGAATGGTAAGTTTAAAGATTCTGTTTGGTAAAATACTTTCAGAAAAAATTTTGAGATATTTTTTTTGTAAAATTTGCTTAATTTTTTTTTTATAAGAATTATTTAATATAATGCATATTGAGAGATAATTGTAATAGTTTGCATAATAATAATTTGAATAACAAAAATTGGAACTCTATACCAATAAGAAGCTTGAAATTTAACATAGATATGTTTAGTACACCACACATACTTTGTTCTTGAATAATACAAACAAAATTTACTCCACAATACTATCCAAATTCTGCATTCCACATGGATTGAGCAATAGCATCTCTCCTTCTAGCCATCCTCGTAAGACTTTGTTGAGACAAGTCCAACACTGGTATATTAGGATCATGTTGTGCGACAACAAAAGGAGGTACAAAATCTTCATCTTCAAATAATGTAAAAAAAACTGTCATCCGTTGAATGTCTACGAATGAAATTGTGCAGTCTGCAACATGCATTTACCATTAAAACTTGTCTTGTTGGCTTGTAGTTTGTCATGAACTTGAAAATTGGAAATCTTTTCTTGAACACCCCAAATGTCCTTTCAATTACATTTCTAAGCCTGGCGTGCCTCCGATTAAACAACTCTCTTTGATGTATTGGCTCATTACCGACCCCATCAAAATCGTGCAAATGGTATCGCTCGCCACGATACGGGGCCAAAAATCCAGGCATGTTTGACTATCCACAATCCACCAAATAATATTTATCTACCAAAAAACAAACAAATAATTATTGATGTGGAAAATAACAACAATTCTTGGATATGAAACACGCTTATCATCCGGCGGTCGTTGAAACATTCCACTTTGCAAGGCTTCAAGGATTACGCGAGAGTCATTAGTACTGCCTTCCCACCCAGAGTAGACAAATGTGAACATCATATCAAAATCACAAGCGGCAAGCACATTTTGAGTTATATTGCCCTTTCGTGCACGACAAGAATTATGTCTAACATTAGGGGCCCAAGCATCAATCAAAGTTCCATCAAGAGCCCCAACCGCTCCCTACAAATTTATTAACAAACCTGCATATTAGTTTTTTCAATATTGGAATCAAATATATCATGTGAATTAAAAACAAAATATACCTTAAACCATGGATAAAACTCATGGGAATTTACTATCTTTTCATGAACAATAGTTGTATCGGGGGGACAAATAAGAACGGTTGCTGCTCTTGCCAACGCTCTTAGCACCTCTTTAAAATAGAGAATCGTACCTACTGGAGAGGGAGAGAGAGAGAGACCGAAGAGGGAGAGAAGTCTTCCTTGAAGCTCTTGATGAGAGAGAGACCGAAGAGGGAGAGGAGTCTTCCTTGAAGCTCTTGATTAGAGAGAGAGACCGAAGAAGGAGAGGAGAAATAGGGGGGTTGGGTCTGTTGATGGGAGAGAGGCGATGGGAGAGGACTTTGGAAGGAGCGGAAGGAGCGGAGAAGTAAAGAGAAGTAATGGGAGTTTTTAAAAGTAGGTCTCAGCTACTCCCAAAAAGTAGCTTTAAAACATAGAGTGTGGAAAAAAAATTTCCGGATGAGATGTTTCGATTGGTCCCTGTCCAAACAATATTTGACCCACCACTTCAGTTATAACTCACAAATGTGAGTTATAAAGGCTAAGCAAACAGGTCCTTAATTTGTGTATTCTCTACCACTACCAACTTATGGTCCTCCAAAATTAGGAGTTGCTATCAGCACTTTCCATAATCACAATCCAAAAAAACAATGGCTTCGAACGTGAACAAGAAAAATAGCCAAGTGGGAAAAAATGATTTATAATTTTCGTCTACCATTCAAATGAATGGTTGGACAAGAAGAGGACCACATATGACAATAGCCCGCATGATTCACATACATAGGCAGTCATTATTTCACGTTCGGGTGTCAAAAAAATTGAGGAGATAAAAAAAAATTTTCAACAGAAAAAAAAATTAGGAAGAAAAAAAAAATTAAAGAGAACATTAAAATTTATTGAAATAGTAAGAGCCTAAGCTCAAAGATGATGCCGGAAGATAGTCCGACGACCTACAAAAGTATATGCACCAGACCATAGGTCTGGCCAAATAAATAAAATCTATCCTCATCGGGGATTCCGGGGGTAACAAAAGAGAGTTAAAGCTATCCACCTTGGTGTTCCTAGGGGTAAACAAAGTTAAAGGAGAAAATAAACAAAGACCCCTAATGCCAAGAACGGTCCTTAAGCAGTGCATTGCTGGCCTCAGATGGTAATTCGGAGGTGTGGACGAAGAACTGATCAATTCTGGATTCATGTGCCAGAGACATCAGAGCTTTGCCCACGCCATTCGCGGTAGGAGGTATATGTAGGATGGCGGTGTTCGAACCTATCAACTGTTGGATGTTGCGGATCTTATATCTGAGAGCCCATGGATGTTTGGATTTATTGGCAATGATGTTGGTCAGAAGGTTGGAGGAAGTTTCGACTACATTGTACTGGATGTCACGCCCCGCTCCCGTAGGAGCGATCGTCCTCGCTAAGGCGTGATGCCGCACGAGCCTAGATTGCGCTCGTGCAAGGCTATTTCATAACGGCCGATTACATCGGCGGCGACGGGGTCGTCGCACAGAAGTCCCAAGCAGAAATATTGAAACATACAGCAGAATTTAAGAACAAGTAACACATGAACACAAGTTATTCAAAAGAAGCTCTTTATTGATGTTGAATACAAGATTACATCTGTGGGCGCAAAGCCAATTACAAGTCTCTCAGGCTCACTTTTCACTCATTTACAAGTCACTCTGCTCTCTCTCATCTCTCGATACAATGCTTGAATCCAGCGGAAGCTTCGGAAGGCGATGTCCATACATTATGTCCTGTATAAGTCTTCAATCCACGCGGGCGCACGCTTCGAATCGCCAAGGAACTCCGTGCCTCGACGCATCCAAGCGAGCTCCGCACCACGAGCTTCTACCTGTGCCTGCACATGAAACACTGTGTGGGTGTCAGTACCACTGTACTGGTGGAGTGAGCTTCTCGCCCACCCATACGAAACCAACACGTTCATTTACTTTGTGCAACATAAACCCTTTTACGATTGTCTTTCTATTCTTGCCTTAGGATCAATTTTAGGACCGGCGCCTTAGCGCAACTTGTGTATCGGAACCATCCCGTGCTACAATGTCAACGTTAACTCGTACTTTGTCTCTAGATTACTCTTCGTGCCAACAACGTTAACCTATCAAGTCGTGTTCGCCTTACGGCCATAATCAGAGACGCAACTACACGAAGGACTCCATTTCTTTGCCTCTAGACCTTTCTCGTGCTTGCATTGTCGACGCACCGACTTATACTTGTCTTTTGTGCCAAACTCTGGGACTTAACGACTCGGTCGTGCCATGAACTCGATTCGTGCCTCAATATCTCCGAGGCAGTGCCTCCTTGTTTAGTCTTGCCTATACTTGTGTTGTGATAACGCGGCCGTGCATCATATTTCGAGGCCGTACCCAATAACTCAACGTAACTTCACACAACTTGCCCTACGGCCCTTCTCGACTTAACTCGCAACAACTCAAGCCTATCTCATGCAACTCTAAGCCAACAACTTAACACTCGATGCCGTCTCTCGTGCCGAAGCACGTCGCCTTCGTTATAGCCAAATCTTAGGCCCAAACATTGTGTCTTCTAACTGCATACACATTCAACCCAATCCAAAGACACACACGCGGATTGCCGCCCGTGCCGACACATCTATATGAATGGTCACTGGCATTAACTAGCCATCGTGGACATAGCCTGGCATTCGGGACCCTTGCACCGCCGGTTGCGATCCTCGATGCAAGTCCCCGACCTACCGGTTGCTTCATACCCAGCTCGGCTATACTCTGTTCTTCCTAGGCCGAGTCGGTGCCCATGGCCCAGGGCTGCCGCTCGAAGAACCATCGCCCTTGTCGACAAGTTGTCCATGACCACGCGCCTACGCTAACTTCTAGACTTAACGTATTGCATGGTCACATCATTTAGCTACTTTGCTTTACTCTTTTCATACTTCCTTTGCAGAGCCCAAACCAGGATTGCCTCGGCGACTGAACCACAGTCCCGACATATTTCTTCTCGGCGACTAACCATCGCTTAGACTTAACATTTCTTTGAACTCAGGGAACGGCTACTGCATAGCCTTCCAACTTAACTTGAACATAACGTGTTTCCTTAAGTATCGACCGACCGTGGCTAACTTTCCACTGAACCAACCGTGGCTCGTGCCTCTAAACCGACTCGTGTTCTACGCAATGCTGTCGCCCAAGTCATACTTCATATGACGGACCTTGGGGTCGTGGGACTATTTATCTTGACAACCGCAGAATGAGCGGGACAGCACATAGAATAACTTAGGTCGACCGGCATAACTTTGCCTAACTTACTCAAGCCTACAACTTAACCCAAGGGACGAGCAAAGGCTACGCCAAGCCTTGCGGGACAGGATCGTGCATGCTTTAGCAAGCATTTGTGCGGGCGACGCCTATGACTTAGGCTAACTCTCAACTTTTGTACCGCAGACCAACTTTCCTTCTCCCAAGCCACGGGACGAAGGACCGAGTGTCATTTTCAAAGCACGCCGTGCACCAACTCTAAGCCGACCGTGGAACATTTTCCATGTTCTAACTCATTTTGACCCGTCGGGATTATTCTCTTAGCTATGTGGATGCGTAGCTTTTATTATCAAGCCTAACTTGTGCGAGTTGAAAACACGATTTATTATGTGAAGGCAAAGATGAGGAGAGTTTACCGAAACTACCCCACCTGAGCGATGTCTCCGAGCAAGCCGTTGCAAGGCTAAGGCCGAACGCCGTCGGCATTTCGATTCCTCCGATTGACTTTGCGGGACGGGGCACTACATCATACACCACTCAGAACAAGTCTCGTCCTCGAGACTTTCCTGAAGGCAAGCTATCCTACCATTTCTATGGCCAAGACTTAATCGTACACATTTCGCCTACGCGTTCCTTCGATTCCGAGCCACGCTCGTACTATTATCAATCTTTCCTTTAACACGATTTCAAGATCTCGACACACTCCCATCTTTCAAGCTTTGCTTGAACTCGTCGTATCACTTGGCTGGATCGTGCACGCATTCCAAGCGTCCCCAAAATACATGCATTCAGCCAAGCCGCATGATAGAGAATTGTCATTCTCACTCGAGTCGCATCGTGCACATACCCAGGCGTCCCTGAAATATATGTATGTCAGCCGAGTCTCGTGAGCAGGGTTTCCTATATTCGTGATTTCCATGCATTCCAATCCTCAAGATCAATCTTTTCGATTAGCTAACACTTGCAACAGGGCGTCTCGCCTAACCGCTAGGCTATTTCTTTTCGAGGCTAAGTCAATGTCAGGATTGGAATCATAGTTCCCCAACAATAATGCCAACACTGACCCCAATCCTAGGGTCAAACCAAAGTCGATCATACGGGGTCTTCTACCCAAGCTCGCGTCACTCTGATATCTAAACATCGAGCACGATCACCTAATTCGCATTACGGCACACGTTGCGTATATTCAAATCCCTTCAATTCACCAATTCTAACCAATTCATGTATTCGATCACGAGGTCGTCTCGCTCGATAATACATTGCGCCCCAATCTCACGCGAGTCTGATAATCCGCGGTGGTTCGTGAATCACCACGCAACGCACTCGCAGAATAATCATTCTCATCGGGGCGTAACTCTTGTTTGAGTTTAGACTAACTCATTTTCGATACGCGAATTGGACCTACGCAATCCTCAAATTCGGTTCTTCAAACACACAATTTATTTTTGAATCACCTTCGCGTCAAACCACAAGTCGAAGCATACAAATTATCACGCCAAGCTAGGTCAATCACCCCTGCTGTATGAATCACCATACCAGCGCTCACGCGGAGTGATCGTCTCAAATTGGTGCGACGCATGTACGAGGCTGGAGTTGCGCTCGCATAAGACAAGAATGTCGAAGTTGTGGTTATCGACGAAGTAAATCCAAGCATTCCAGTTTTCATCCAAGCCAAGTTCGATCGTCATTCATTCAACTTAGAAAATCCTCGAGCCAAGTCTATCTTTTCCTCGACACATTTTAACATCTCGATTATAACATCCATCGGAACAATGATATTTGCACGATCGTCATTTGCCGAGTCAGAGTACCCCCGAGTTATCGCATATCGATCTTTGATACGCCTCAATACCATTGACGATATGCGTAACCTGACGATCTTCCTTGCAACCAATTTCGAGTCGTGCATTGATGCTGTCGTCCGAACTGGATATTCCTCAATTTTCTCGATACTCAAGATCAAGTTCAGTCGCTTTCCCTCAAGCTCGTTTCAAGATCGTTATTCAAAACTCAAGTCACATTTCAGTTGCATCAATCCGATATCGCACGCACGATCCTCTAAGTTTCCTCGATCAAGACCATTCATTTTCATTCATCGTTCCGAATCATTTTCTAACTCGCGTTGCACAATCACAAGTTGTCCGAACGAGATGCTCGTTCGGGACATTCGAAGTCACGACCAACTAAGCGTGACGCGTTCTAAGGCTTTGCGCGATCGTATTGCCTCGCCGACATACTCGTAATCCTCAACTTTCGCTCGAATGATTTCCAAGAAAATCCATACACCACTCGGATTCGAGCCATCCGATCTAATCCTCAATCATGTTCGCATTATGCGCTAAGACCTCCTTCGGATTCGTTCGACGAATCGCTAGCGTAGTCGCTCGCGTCGCAACGACGCACTAAGTCGTTCGTACTATTTCCTCGAAATCCAAATTAATCTTTCGTGTACGCCTAAGCATTAGTTCGATAGCGTTCCTATCGATAGACATTCTAAGTGTATCTTCTTTCCCGACCAAGCGATACTTGATATCGCTCGCGACTCGTTTGCACCAAGGGTCGAGGTGCGCGACGCGAAACACAACTTAGCCAAAAGGCCGTGTGCATAGCCATTCCGTACGGACTATTTTTCGAGTTTGCATGCTCAATTGCTAGGGTCGACGTTGGACTAATTAGGCATGCACGCGACTTGCTAAGGTCGACATAGGACTATTCGGGCACACGTGCGACTTTGCTAACATTAGCACATATTTTCTATCAAGTCAAGTTTTGCAACGTTCGGCACAAAGGCCTCCAATGAGTCCGACAATGGCCTACCGATGCGTTAGATTGAACGCTTGTATGAGCTTTCGAAAATATTTAGACTTATTGTATGGACATGCCGAGGGACATTTGAGAGAGAGCGCACCAACGATAACAACTTGCGGAAGCAACAGAGTTTTGCGAAAACATCGAAGTTAAAGAATTCAATCGACGGTCCAAGGACGTAAAGCCGTGCTCTGATACCACTATGTCACGCCCCGCTCCCATAGGAGCGATCGTCCTCGCTAAGGCGTGATGCCGCACGAGCCTAGATTGCGCTCGTGCAAGGCTATTTCATAACGGCCGATTACATCGGCGGCGACGGGGTCGTCGCACAGAAGTCCCAAGCAAAAATATTGAAACATACAGCGAAATTTAAGAACAAGTAACACATGAACACAAGTTATTCAAAAAAAGCTCTTTATTGATGTTGAATACAAGATTACATCTGTGGGCGCAAAGCCAATTACAAGTCTCTCAGGCTCACTTTTCACTCATTTACAAGTCACTCTGCTCTCTCTCATCTCTCGATACAATGCTTGAATCCAGCGGAAGCTTCGGAAGGTGATGTCCATACATTATGTCCTGTATAAGTCTTCAATCCACGCGGGCGCACGCTTCGAATCGCCAAGGAACTCCGTGCCTCGACGCATCCAAGCGAGCTCCGCACCACGAGCTTCTACCTGTGCCTGCACATGAAATACTGTGTGGGTGTCAGTACCACTGTACTGGTGGAGTGAGCTTCTCGCCCACCCATACGAAACTAACACGTTCATTTACTTTGTGCAACATAAACCCTTTTACGATTGTCTTTCTATTCTTGCCTTAGGATCAATTTTAGGACCGGCACCTTAGCGCAACTTGTGTATCGGAACCATCCTGTGCTACAATGTCAACGTTAACTCGTACTTTGTCTCTAGATTACTCTTCGTGCCAACAACGTTAACCTATCAAGTCGTGTTCGCCTTACGGCCATAATCAGAGACGCAACTACACGAAGGACTCTATTTCCTTGCCTCTAGACCTTTCTCGTGCTTGCATTGTCGACGCACCGACTTATACTTGTCTTTTGTGCCAAACTCTGGGACTTAACGACTTGGTCGTGCCATGAACTCGATTCGTGCCTCAATATCTCCGAGGCAGTGCCTCCTTGTTTAGTCTTGCCTATACTTGTGTTGGGATAACGCGGCCGTGCATCATATTTCGAGGCCGTACCCAATAACTCAACGTAACTTCACACAACTTGCCCTACGGCCCTTCTCGACTTAACTCGCAACAACTCGAGCCTATCTCATGCAACTCTAAGCCAACAACTTAACACTCGATGCCGCCTCTCGTGCCGAAGCACGCCGCCTTCGTTATAGCCAAATCTTAGGTCCAAACATTGTGTCTTCTAACTGCATACACATTCAACCCAATCCAAAGGCACACACGCGGATTGCCGCCCGTGCCGACACATCTATATGAATGGTCACTGGCATTAACTAGCCATCGTGGACATAGCCTGGCATTCGGGACCCTTGCACCGCCGGTTGCGATCCTCGATGCAAGTCCCCGACCTACCGGTTGCTTCATACCCAGCTCGGCTATACTCTGTTCTTCCTAGGCCGAGTCGGTGCCCATGGTCCAGGGCTACCGCTCGAAGAACCATCGCCCTTGTCGACAAGTTGTCCATGACCACGCGCCTACGCTAACTTCTAGACTTAACGTATTGCATGGTCACATCATTTAGCTACTTTGCTTTACTCTTTTCATACTTCCTTTGCAGAGCCCAAACCAGGGTTGCCTCGGCGACTGAACCACAGTCCCGACATATTTCTTCTCGGCGACTAACCATCGCTTAGACTTAACATTTCTTTGAACTCAGGGAACGGCTACTGCATAGCCTTCCAACTTAACTTGAACATAACGTGTTTCCTTAAGTATCGACCGACCGTGGCTAACTTTCCACTGAACCAACCGTGGCTCGTGCCTCTAAACCGACTCGTGTTCTACGCAATGCTGTCGCCCAAGTCATACTTCATATGACGGGCCTTGGGGTCGTGGGACTATTTATCTTGACAACCGCAGAATGAGCGGGACAGCACATAGAATAACTTAGGTCGACCGGTATAACTTTGCCTAACTTACTCAAGCCTACAACTTAACCCAAGGGACGAGCAAAGGCTACGCCAAGCCTTGCGGGACAGGATCGTGCATGCTTTAGCAAGCATTTGTGCGGGCGACGCCTATCACTTAGGCTAACTCTCAACTTTTGTACCGCAGACCAACTTTCCTTCTCCCAAGCCACGGGACGAAGGACCGAGTGTCATTTTAAAAGCACGCCGTGCACCAACTCTAAGCCGACCGTGGGACGTTTTTCATGTTCTAACTCATTTTGACCCGTCGGGATTATTCCCTTAGCTATGTGGATGCGTAGCTTTTATTATCAAGCCTAACTTGTGCGAGTTGAAAACACGATTTATTATGTGAAGGCAAAGATGAGGAGAGTTCACCGAAACTACCCCACCTGAGCGATGTCTCTGAGCAAGCCGTTGCAAGGCTAAGGCCGAACGCCGTCGGCATTTCGATTCCTCCGATTGACTTTGCGGGACGAAGCACTACACTGGATATTATGATCATTGCACCAGTTCATCGTCTTGAGAAGAGCGTCGATTTTCGGAATAGGGCTGGTGGTATCTGTCACGAAGATTGAGAAGGCATAGGTAAGGGATTCATGGTTGTCTCTGATGATTCCGCCACACGCAATTCCTGCCAAATCTCCTATCTTCGCCGCTATGTTCAGCTTTTGTCCCGCCTCCGGAGCCACCCATCTAGCGTTGATCCTCCGTTGAATGTCTACGAATGAAATTGTGCAGTCTGCAACATGCATTTACCATTAAAACTTGTCTTGTTGGCTTGTAGTTTGTCATGAACTTGAAAATTGGAAATCTTTTCTTGAACACCCCAAATGTCCTTTCAATTACATTTCTAAGCCTGGCGTGCCTCCGATTAAACAACTCTCTTTGATGTATTGGCTCATTACCGACCCCATCAAAATCGTGCAAATGGTATCGCTCGCCACGATACGGGGCCAAAAATCCAGGCATGTTTGACTATCCACAATCCACCAAATAATATTTATCTACCAAAAAACAAACAAATAACAATATTAGAATTTCCACCAATATTAGGGTTTAACATTTTTGTTGTTGTTGTTGTTCTTCCTTTTGTTGTTGTTGTTCTTCTTGGATGGGTTGAGGAAGAAGAAGAAAAAAAATAGAAAAAAGTGACTTTTATACAAAATAGTGGAAGTCCTGATCAATTTCTTCAATGGTAAACTTGTAAATAATCCAAAGTTTAAAATAGAAATTGAAGTGCCTTTAGAGCATCTCCAACCCTATTGTCTTGTTAAGTGTTGTGAGTCTTAGGTGGCTCCTATGTGGCATGAGCCACAAGACAATGTCTTGTTTATGTGGCAAAATTATATCTTAAAAGACAATGAGATAGAAAAACTCTCTCAAATGCAAAAGTATTGAGAAGACAATAAAAAGTATTTTTTTTCAACTTCCAAGGCAACTCCTCAACTTCTTCAACTTTTTTATAAATATTTCTATTCATAATTGATGATGTGGAGATAAAGTCATTGTGAAGTGCATTGTCTAGATCCAGACAACCAACTTCACATTCTCCTTGCCATGTCATTGTCATGTCAACTTCATATTTTATTTTACATTTGCATTGGAGAAGAATTTTTTGAATGAAAGCTTGTCATTCCTATGTGGCAACTATTTTTTTTAAACTCAGAATAGGGTTGGAGATGCTCTTATAAACACCCTTTTGAAAATGTATAGTTGGAATTGTTTTTCAAATTGAGCTCTTAATAGAGGCTCGATTCTCGAAGCATACTCATTCTCGAGCTGTGAGGAAACGATTTTCTTATTCTGACCGCGAGTGCCAATTTAGCTTCCTTCTGACGCTACACACTTGTAGGGAAGGAGAGAGAAAATGGCTCCGAGGAAGACGAGCGCGAAGAAATCGGCCCCGGCGCCGGCGGTGACCGCATCCCCGAGGAAGACGAGGAGCGCCACCGCCGGAAAGCGCGTCGTTCCGCCTCCGATCGCCGCGGCGAAGAAGCCCCCTACCAAGAGGCCGAAGATCGCGACCAAGGAGAAGGTGAATGAGAAGCCGACGGCCGAAAAGGGCCCTTCCCTCGCGGACTCCTTCCCCAAGTCAGTCATCATAGAAGCTTGGTGAGCGTTTTCCCCTTCAACTCCAAGCTAGGGTTTCCTTATACTTCGTTTTATGACAAAATAGGAACTTTTTTTTTTGTATATAAAAGTTTGGGTTTGCTTGGTAACGATGTTTTCCCCCTTCAACTCCATGCCCGTGTGTCTCATTGTGGACACTCCAAAGTTAAACTTGGCCTTTTAAGTTAGGGTTTCTTGAAACTTTTTTTTTTGGGTAGTCTGAAATGTTTGTTGGTAATAGATAATATATAACTTTGAAACACCGAAATTCATTGCGGTGTTGTGCTGGACAAATATTGGACATGACACTCCAAAATACATGCGAGAAGGGTGAAAATAAAAGATTGGATGACTCCTACGTCTTTGTAAGGATTGGCCGATTCCTACGTCCTTCTTTATAAGGAGAAGGTGAGCCAAGGGAGGCGACTATTAGGGAGGAAAGAACGGTGCCCAGAGGAAGTTCATCTTCAGAAAAGAATTTCACTCTTGTCAAAACATCAAAAACTTCATTCTTCTAATAAGTGCCACATTACAGATTTTCATTCTGGTAAGTGCCCCATTACAGATTTTTATTTCGATTCCCTAGGCCGCTTGCAATTTTGATGACACTCGCTTCAAACATTGACCAAGACGAAATTGTCCGATGGGCACTTTCTGTGCACCAAGATAGTTATCGCAAAAGAAGCACATGACAGAGAGATATCAGAGAATGTACATAGGGCTTCTCAATCAAAGTGCAAGTCGTTAGACTGCAACAAATGTATTAGGCCCAGGGAGAAACATCGATGTGACGTTCACGGCTCTTGGTCTTCCATATGTACCTACCTCACAGAGGAAGATCCTAAGCCTAATGTCCGGTTTAGTAGAAAGTCTAAGAAAAAATGCTGACACTGCCTACCAAGAGGGGCGAATTCAAAGGCAAATGGTTTCCTAGAAAGGAGAACTCATGTGGTTGGTCGAATAGTCACTAAAGATTAGAGGACTAAGTCGAAATGTAACACATAAACGCTTATTGTCGGTTCCTCTCTTTGTTACGATAGAGTTAGCCAAACGGGAGGGAACTCCACGTTATGTTGTGAGGAAGGACGAGTGACAAAGAAAGAAGTCCCATGAGCAAGGCGAACAAAGTGAGCTAATACTGGATAATCGAAGTGAGGCAAGCACAGTGAGAAGTGAGCTGCGCAATGAGGAGGGAGGCTTACCTTTGATTATACATATGGAGGGAAACAAAACTAGCAAATTATCTTCTACCACTTTTTCCAGTTTCTAAACGTTTGGATAGTATCTTTAGAGGAAGTTTATACACGGGGACTAGATGATAATAAGACTAATGAAGTATTAGTAACTAGAATGAGACGGAATACAAAGATGGTTCATAGTATGAAATCTGATTCCTTTACCTGGTGGTTTCCAAAACCATGAAAGACTTTCGCCCCATTACCATTTCAAACTCTAGAGATCTGTTTACAATGCGATCTCACCATGTCGTATTAACCAATATCTTTGATATCGATCGATAAAACGATCCTTTTGGTTTTTTTATATTGATCCCTCGTGTCTTTCGTCCAAAATGTGGGGTCCACTCCTGCGAATGCAAAGGTACGGGGGCCATTACAGGTGGTCATCAAAATCGATTTTGTCTCTTGCTTCGATACAAAAGATCACGCATTACTAATGGTTAAACAACATCGTGACACTAGTGATGAAAAGTTTCTTGTTCTCACTAAGTCTTGGTTCTTAAAGAGTCAAAGACATATATAATTGATAAGAATCATAGGTTCCAGCATCAACTTTGAGCCACAAACACAAGTAGAAACAAAGGCTCTTTGTATGGCCTCACATTAAGCCAAGTGCACCATCTCTCTCAATCAAATTTATAGTGAGTACCTCATCGTTAAAGATATCATCCCTAGCAAGCTCAAGCCTCCTTGGAAGATAGCTTAACTCATCGTCACTTTATTATCGAGAGTTCCTCCTTCGGTGCATACTCTCAGAGAAGGCAACCGGGTTGTCCCTAGCATTTTTGTCCCACTCCATCCAGGAGCATGTCATCTTTACCACCCTATCAGCTACCAACATATGCTCAACAAGTTCTTCATGAGGATATTCGGGTTTAGAATCTTTGGACCCGAAGAGGGACTTAACTTTTTTTTTTTCTGTATGTTATGTTGTATCATGTAATATAGCTTGTAGGGGTATGGACCATATCTGTTTGATGTAGGGGAATGTGCTATCTTCCTATGTTTTCACATCTCGATCGAAAGCGGTAGGTAGCATTATAAGAGCCAAAATAGGAGTGAGCGTATCTTTGAAAAGGAGGGAGATTGATTGATAAAGGTGGGTCGCCTAGAAAGGATATCTTATCCAGGTAAGAGATTCAAAGGCAAATGGTTTCCTTGACAGATTAAAATTGGTGGTGTTCAAGCGTCGTTCTGTCTTGATTGAATCATGTCTTACTCGTGTCATACTTGTGTCTTTGCAACATAGGTTCGAGATGCCTGGTTCTTGCTTCGGAGCCTTATTAAATTTGTTGATTTCCTCTTTTGATTTTTTTTGTTCTTTGCTCGTGATATTTTGGAATGCTTTCATTTCAATAGTCTGCTTCATGTTGTTGGAGTGGTACTGATTCAAGTTGCAAAGAGTATTTAATTATAGATCTATGTTGTAAATTGTTATTCACAATATTACTAATTTTGAAGCCGATTCAAGCTATTTATAGCTTGTTTGGTAAGTCCATGTGACGAGAAAGCTCAAGAAGGCTGTTGAACTGTCTGAGTAGAAAGGTATATACTATATAGGATGCAGTCTATATATGATGCCCTTTTTTGGAAGAATGATGCAAAGGAGTGAACTTTTATCTATTCAACTATTGGAAAAACCTGGGGTTGTAACCCAGCAGCAAGCAAACTTAGGCTGTTTTTAAATTACTGTGCTAAAGGTAAGCTCTACTTTTGAAAAACTTAGTAATTATTTCCAGTATTAAGATGTGCATATTGGAGCAATAAAAGCTACATACAGAAAAAGAGGATGTACTGATCCACTAGGTTGGTGATGTTTTTCCGTGGGTTTAGGCATGGAGATGATGGGAAGAAGATGAGAAGCTGGGAATTGTCTTGGAGAATGACTCATGAATGTAAAGAATATCAACAACCTTCTTTCCAAAGGGGATCTGTTTCTTATTTGTAATAATTTAGAGAACAAGTAGAAGGGCTCAGGCATTCCTAAAACCCTTAAGACTGTAAAAATGTACTGGAATCTCAGTGAGTAGCCATAAATTAGTCTACTGGTTTTGCCTTGTTGATCCTATTGTTCTACAGGTGTCGAAGCTTGTAACATCTATTCATCACATTAGAAGCATTTGGATCTTGTTATAGTTTCCAAAAGGTTAATGGTTGCATCGTCCAAACCATGCTGATGTCCCCAAGCTAAATCAATTTTGGTTCAGGTTTCAGATCATTCTTTCATTTATGAGATAATTTGGCTGGCAAATACCCCAATTCCAAATGTTGAAACTAGCATATACCCCCACTATTTTTTTATCTAGAAAATACTCTCACTCCTATGTAAAACAGAAGATTTTTTTTTTTAGAAAATGGGGGTATATCTTAAATATTTTACTATTTCATACTAAAAATGGGGGCATTTGCTAGTTAAAAAAATATTGGGGGCATATGCTAGTTTCAACATTTGGAATGGGGGTATTTGCTTAATTATCCCTTCATTTATTTATAAGGTATGTACTGGATAAGCCAATTTTGTTTCTAACGTAAGTAATATATTTGGATTTGGCTCACTTTAGGTTTTGTTTAGGTAAAGAAATAAATAAATACTGGCCGGTGACTCGGTTATGTATTAATGATCATTGCAATGGTCTCTGATAGTATAGATGTAATACTTAGTTCTGTTGGATGTCCATGTCTCTGGTTTCAAGCAGGTGTATGCCATGCATATCGTTAATCTTGGTTGAGTTGGCTTCTAGACAAGGTTCCTATCTAGTGGACCACAAAGTCCAAGCTGATAACAGGTTATATTTTTCCATCTTCTGCAGAACTGGAGCAAATACTGGTTGGCAATGCAATAATTTACATTTATACTCTTTCTTACTTGTAAAATGCATACCTAAGTCACTCATGCATGGTTTCCTAAATGAGACGAGGGATAAGCTGCACATATGTTGGGTGTCTTGATGTCTGTGAACCGTTGTCATTCTGCACCATGTAATTGTGCCCACTTGTGTCTTAATAAATAACTACATGCATCTTCCCATGTGTGTGCCATGTCATCGTGCAATTTGTATCCTACGTATTAAGAACGTACTTCATAGTTTGACGTCTTATTACTAGGTCCAGTGTTAGATATACCAGATATCGGGTTCAATTGGGTTTGGGTTTTGAGATATCGGATATCGGAGAAATATCAGATATCAGTAAATATATAAGATAACAATAAATATATCTGATAGTAATAAATGTATAATAATATATATTATATATACTAAATGTATGCTTTACATAAATGTACCTTAAAAGCTCAAACACAAGCAAAACTCAGAGCAAGAACCTTGGAAAGTTTGTGAAAATATATATGATGTGGAAATTTGTGGACAATTATTAATTTTTCACCTGAGAACCAATTAAACACAAAATAATCTTGAGGGAAAATAATCAAAACTGGAGGAAACTCAAGTATAGTACTTGGGCAACTATTCTTGTTTCCACAACAACATGATCTACCCTCTATTACTCAGCTGTACACCAAGAGATAAATGACTCTAAAACTACTTCTGATGAAAACTAATAAAGAAAAACCGTGAGAATCCACGGCGATGTAGTAGTTCAACTGAAGCACTAAGTTCGTGAGAGGAGACTGACCCCTTGTAGAGTACACATAAAATATTGTGCTAGTGGGCCAACGGACGAAATCCTTAGCCATTGAGAAAATTACTAGAGGAGACTAGCGAGGGAAGCTCTAAGAGAGAGTTGATTGAGTAGAATCACATAGGGAGATGCCATGTGTAACACCGAAAGAAAGTCCTCTCCTTTTATGTCCATCACCCCTCCCACCTCAACCAATCTCTTTCTCAGCCATTGACATCACCATCAGAAGCCTAATTTCAAGTCACTAGAGGGGAGCCCAACAAGAACTCATCTTTGTTCAGTGAAACATGGTATGCTACCAAGTTCAACTAGTACTTAACTAAATGGAAAATGTGCCATTTTCACTTGTGTATCATAGGTCTGGTCTTGCTCCATTATTTATGACAACCAGTGTTACAAATTTCGGTAGGCGGATTCGGTGCGGCAAAGGGGCGCCTAGCGCCTAGGCCGCCTAGGCGGCCGCACAGATTTTTTTTTTTTTTTTTTTTTTTTGAAGTTTTGGGTTTTGACTTTTGAAATTTTTTGATTTTTTTTTGAAATTTTTTGAAATTTGAAATTTTATTTATTTATTATTAAATTTAATGATTTTTTATTATTTTTTTAGAATCCGAATTATTTTTTTGAATTTTCAAAATTGAAATTTCAAATTTCTGAAATTTCAAAATTCAAAATTTTGAATTTCCCGCTTTGGCCGAACAGGCCGAACAGGGGCCGACTTGGCCGAACAGGCCCGCCTAGGCGCCGAACAAGCCCGCCTAGGGCCGAACAGGCGCCTAGGAGGCCGATTTGGGGGTTTTCGGTGCGGTAGGCGGCCGCCTAGGCCGATTTTTAGAACACTGATGACAACATAGTGAAGCTATATTCCCAATAAGTTGGGCTTCTTTTTCAGTTCCCAATTTTAATTTTTTCCATGTCTTGTAAGACAAATTTAATTGTATCCTCAAATAATGCTTCTCTAGAGACATGGAATCACACTTTATTGAGACTGCTCTTAGTTTTCAGGAGATCTATGAGATCGATGGAAGAGTGTAAGTTTGTTTTTTCCTCCCTCCCTTTTCAGCAAGCAATGTAATCAATTCAAGATGAGGGCCAATATGGTGAAGGAAGGTTTGGAAAATGTTGTAGCTGGTGTTGCTGTAACAATTAATCCTGATAAGGTATGTTTTAGAAATGACATTATCATAATTCCACTTTGGACTTGTTTGTACAATTTATCTTGTTGATTGTCATTACCTCCCTTTTTAGTAGCTCTCTTGCGCAGCATCACTCTAATCTGCCTATAACTTGTGCTTGAAAAATAGATGACATATTTTGCCTAGTATGTATCTACTTTAGATGTACTTCCCTTTCTTTCAAGATTTCCACCGTGTCCACTACATGTCAAAAAGAAAACGAAAACCAATCATTGGTGACTTGATAATTTCTAAGTAAAATCACTGGATAATCGGCCACAACTATTTTATACCATTAGATATATGGTATTTATTTCTATCAGGAATCTCATTTACAATATTGTTTCTTGTCAGACACCATATTTATCAAAGAAAATGCTTTAGAGGAAAAATGGATGCTCTTACATAACATGTGTTCTTCATTTTTAGGTCATGCAGCATAGCTGTTAGTAACTATGTTAGCTTGTAAAACAATTATTGAGATGATTTCTTTTCATGTATATAGTCCTTTTTATTCAACTTTGATGGTTGATTTTATTTGGTTACAGCCACGTCGGGGATGCTTTGAGATTCGTGATGGAAGTGGTGGAATTTTTATCTCACTTCTGGTAAATTTTGTTACAGTTCACTACTTAAGTATCATAATATTGGATTTGTAATTCCTTTTCCTCAATGTCTTGTCAGTCATTTGCTTTTTAATAGAAAATGTTTACATTAACTGTTAAATTGTCTGAACATGCATTTAAGCATATGCTCTTGAGCATATCTCGTTCTAGCTTATGTATACTTGTAATAAACCTTGCTTCTGATACCATCATTGTTTATAACATCTTATAGACTGTCCCTTTATTCTTCATCAGTGTTAAGCATCTGTACTATACCTTTGGTTTTTATAAATTGTCTCTCTTTTAGCTTTTTCTACATTAATTACCTGAAACTTAATCTATAGTTACATTATCTAGCGGTGTTATTATTACGGGTAGTAGTATTCTTCAATTTGCTATGTATAACTCCAATTTGCCTAATTTGCACAACAAAACCTATTCATTGATACCACAACAAAACCTTTACAGAAGTACAAAGTGAAAATGAAACTACACATTCAATAATATAAACAATTCCACTGTGAATGCTCCTCAATCCCTTTCTTAATCTTAAAAGAAGAAGAAGCACAATTCCACTATGAATGATACATTGGTCCACCATTCCAATCCTTGTGAAGAGTTACAATACTGCCAGTTCTTCAGTATAAAGAGAGATTATGAAGAGTTACAATACTGTCTATTCTTCAGTATAAAGAGGTAATGAGCTCCAAACTCAAAAGCCCACCACACTTCAGAAATCCAGCATATAAAATACAATTATTGGAAATAATAGAACTTAACAATTATTCAACAAATACCAAGAAATTATAATACACTAGCCGAAAGTCATTAGTTGTAACTAACAAGAGATGCATGATTAATATTTCAATATCAGAAAAGGAAACATCAAGAAAGAATGAACATGAGAAGGATCTTTTATCATAGGTAGCAACAACCTACACACCAAATAACCAACCAAAAAATGTATCCGCCAAATACATCCACCAAAAAGAAACATCCATTATTGGAGTTAAAACTCCCCCCATAAAGCAAATCACTCATGAATTTTTAAGTCTTTGGAGTTAAACTCCCCCCATAAGCTTCTATAACATTTGGCGCCCACCAAATGATTTTAGAAAAATTTTGTCCCTGAAGACCATGTTTATCCTTATTCTCTCAGTCCTTTCTCATCTTTCTCCAGTCCTCTCTCACCGGAACCCTTGCTCCTTGCTCCGAGAGACTTCTTTATCAGGTTGTCCTCTCTCACCTGAACCTTCACAACGGCCCTGGCGTCGGTACACATCGATGGAAGCTTTTGGTCCTGTCTCATGATTCTCACCCCTTGCCCTCTTCCTCAATTCTCGTTCTCAATTGTGCGAGCCCAACTATCAGAAGAGGACCAAAAGGTTCATTTCCTCTTTCTTCTCCCACTACTTTTCTTCCTTAAATCAAACCAAACTCAATTTCCGTTTCTTTCTCCTCTTTACCATATAGCTATCCTTGAATTTCCTTTCTGGGGTTTTTCTTTACTGCTTGAACCATCAATCACTTTTGTCCAATTCACGAAGTTCTCACCCTTTTTGGGTTTTCTCCAATTCATATCATACATACCTTTTGCTTTAAAACCAGTAAATATTTCTCTTTTCTGAAGGCTGAGCTTATAAAAGGCCATGATGTCACTTGGGTCTCTTATTTCTCCTGGAAGCATCAAGTAGCCGCAACTGTACCCTTCTTAGAAAGGGAGCTACTTGGAAAGGGAGCTACTCGGTTGAGAAGACTAATGGAAACTATTGAAGGAACTCTCTTTTGATTCCAATGCTGCCTTCAACATGAGTTTTTTTTTAGAGTTTCCTGATGAGTTTTGGTTTTGTTGGTGGAGACACTGGAGAGAAGGGGTAGAAGGGAGCGGTGGCTTTGGGAAAAGCGACAACATTGAGAGGGAGGATGGGGTGGAGACGAAAAGGATGTTTCAGGCACGTGGGTGCCTTCTTCGGTGCACACACGAGCACATAAGCTGACGCCACTTCTGAGTGTACATCAGTTCTCCGTCGGATGTGGTGGAGAAGAAGATGGTTATATTATATTCACAAAAAAATAATGTAAGAATTTTAAAAGTATGATTCATAGTGCAATGGGAAAAATATCTGTGGTGTTGTATGTAAAGTGTGTGGATATGGATGAGAAACAAAATTAAGGACTTGCATCCAGATTTTAGCTACTATTACGACTTTATAAGAGGGCAAAATGGTCTTTTTTTGTATTTTTTTGTTAACCGTGTGCGATTACCTAAGTGCAAAAAACACAGTAGTTAAGTGCTAATAGAAATATTATGGGGTAGCAACATGCAAAACGTGAAAGTTGCAGGTAGTATTTAGATGCGAATTTGCCTTCCGATTTTTTTTTCTTTCTGGACAGTTCAAACTATATGTAATATATATCTCTGGTATAGAGGAGATGATGGTATTTGTAAGTATACACTCGTGGTTATCTAGAGTAGCACAGGATTTTGCTATGGTGGAGACAAAAGAAAACGCTTGACATACATAAGCATTTCAAAATTCAAGAATGTTTAAAAGTAACATTGCAATATCTCTCTATGTAAGATAGCAAGCACTAGAAGATTATTGACACCTCAGCCAAAATGGTTTGATGGTATTTATGGAAGAGTGTTAAAAGATTGTGAGATAACCAAATTATGTTGTTGAACACATTGGTATTACAAGGGGAGCATCAATTATTGAGTTTGCAGAAAGAATCTGCAAAAATTAATCTTTGATTTTTTTTTTTTTTCCATCCTGAAATAACCTCTGCATTGAAGATATCATGACTAAAGTTTTATACCTTCATCGTGATCATTCTTTCCTTGGATATTTTCCTTTTCATCTTTTAAACCTGCCCCTCGAAGGAACTTTTTGGATGGAAGTATGGTTATTTTTAGATGGCATGTAGCAAAAAAACAGTGGATGACTGGGTCATATCTTGGATGATAGGTTGTATAGCTTCTTATATGGATGAGATTGCTGATGGGTCGAAAGATTCCAAATCAGGATTATTTAGATTACTTGGGACATCGAATTGTGATCTGAATATGGTTTGTCATATAGGGAATTGTTACCTTATTGTTTTTGCAGTTATTGTTCATGCTTCCAAGGAGTAGGTGATGAGGACATCGTACAACGTACACGAGATTTTCGACACGTGTACAGACGCAGAAAGCATCTCGGAAAAGATCCATCATTGCTCATGTGGTTTTGAATTTGAATTAGTATTTTGTTAGGTTTATTTTGTCCCACATGATTTGTGGAGAATTTGTTTATATAGGCTTGCTCCTTTCACATTAAAGGCATCAATTAATGAATGAAAATTTGTCCTACTTCGCCTGTGGGATAGCACTTTGCTCTTCTGTATGCCTATATATAGGCTTGCTCCTTTCACATTAAAGGCATCAATTAATGAATGGAAATTTGTGAGAAGAAAATTCTTGCTACTTAATTTTTTTTGAGATTAGAGTGTGAAACCTAATCTCTCCCCCTCCCCTTCCCCTTTCTCCCTGGGCGTGTGAAACCCTAGGGTGGTCGTTCGTCGAGCGCCCTCGACCTCCTCCTCTCTCCAGCCTCGCCGCCAAGCCGTCCGCCATCCTATCCAAACGGTGTCACCAGCTCCCAGCTGTCCTCCCTCCCGTCCCAGTCGTCCACCTTCCTCCCTTGATGCCGTAGACCTTTCGCCGTGAAGCTGCACGTCGTCAGGCCGTTCGTCTACCGTCGCGCAGATCCGGCAACCAACATCATTCTTCCTATCCAAAGATCCAGGTGCACAATTCCAATTTCTATAATATTTGCGAAATTATTACTGTTAGGATAAAAAAAATATTTTTTTAATATTTTCAACCATTCATGGCTGTTATCTTGCTTTGATTGTGAGGAACGAATCTGCTTGATAAAGGACATTATATTTGCTAAAGAACCGATATTAAATTTGGAACGAAAATTGAGTATAATTTATTACATTAATTTTCTAATGAATCACGAATACAAGCTTTGCAAATGTGACTATGCTTCTTCTTAAAAGAAAACCTTTGATATTCCAACATTGAATTTTAAATATGCTACTTAATTAGTTGTTCTTCATAGATTGTCATTGATTCTTGTTCTTCTTGCTGATTTTCATAACCTGCACAATATAGAGACATAAAAATAGGGTTAATCAAGCATGTATTACATCAATTTGGTATCAGAGCATGGTTCGTGTATTTAGATCATTTGCATAAATTAATTTAAGGGTAAAATCTCTACAAGATATGGTTGGGATTTCATCACCTATCCATAGTCCACAAATCACATTGAACTAAATTTAAAATTGATTTAGACATTGGCCTTAAGGACTTCTGGTGCCAGTGCCTCGGGGTTGCCAGCCAGACGGAGCTCATTAGGTCTTTGAAGGAAGTGGTTGTGGTGTGATATGATATCAGTAAGCCTTGAGCCACTGGAAAGGTCCATTCACTTGATCCTGAAAAGTTTAGGAGCTAATTAAAAAAAAGTTGCATTTTAGAGTTTAGTATTTCATTTGATATAAGAAAGAAAAAGGAAAAAAAAATCATTTGCATTAAAACAATCATTTAGGTTTAGGTAGTGCTTGCCTACACGATCTGGTCATTCATATTTGTTAGATGAAACTAGTCATTCACCCCAAGAGTCAAGTAACCCTTTGCATTTGACATGCGGACAGTATGGACCCCGAGTTAGTTAAACAGTTAGATGCGTTGATGGGACAAATAGGTACCATTGCTCAAGAGTGTCGCGCGCGACCCATGAAGCCTTAACTGACTTTTAAAATGAAACAAATGATAGGTTCGTCAGAATTGAGAGAGCACGAAGTCGTACCCCACAGGGGGATGACACAGTGAGAGTGCGTAATCAGACACCTCATAGGAATGAGTATGACCATCAAGTTGACTACGACCAGGGGGGTTCTCATTCCCCACGACGAAACCAAAATTATCGACCACAACGATATGACCCTGACGAGCAATATTTGAGGAGTATTAACGTTGAGGCGCCGACCTTTGACGGCAAACTCACCCTACAATACTTTTTGGATTGGCTCAAAGGTATGGACCGCTACTTTAAGTGGTATACCTTAACCGAGGAGAGAAAAGTAAAATTTGCTGCTATGAGATTAAGTGGCCAAGCTAGTCAGTATTGGTCTAATATAGAACACTTGGGTGAAATAAGAGGTGAGTTGCCCGTAAGGACTTGGACTGAAATAAAACAACAATTGAAAGAAAAATACCTCCCTCCTATTATCCTCGTTTATTAGATCAGTGGAACCTCTTACGCCAAGGAAACAATGTCGGCTAAAGAGTATGTAGCAAAATTTGATAAATTCGTGGTCAGGTGTAGTACTATCGAAAGTAAGACTCCTAAACAAATCCTATCTAGGTTTAGAACGGGTTTACGAACTGACTTAAAAACTGAGTTGTTCACACGAGACATCGACACATTAGAGAGAGCTTATGCCCTAGTTCAAGATCTAGATGAAGTTAAATCACATTCGAGTTTTAGGAGTCAAAATTTTCGTCAACAAGGTTTACGGTCATCAACAAACCAATACCCTAATCAAACTATTTTCAATCCACCCCAACCAAGGGTAGATACAAAAAGCATGAGTATTGAGAAGGATTTCTCAAAGATTGGCCCAAACGTAAAGTGTTACAAATGTCAAGGGTACGGACATGTCGCTGCAATTGTTCTAGTCCTTTTAAGATCAATTTAATTGAGGAGCAATTTGAAGAGGAGTCAGTACCCGATGATGAGGGCTACGTTCATCACATTGATGAAGACGCAAAATATCTTGAGGAAGGAAATGACGCTGTCTTAGGTTACATAGGGTCTCCTACATTAGCTGTTGTTAGGTGCGCCTTGTCTCAACCTAAGGTTAGCGATGACTGGAAACGACACACGATCTTTCACACTTTTACAAGGATTGGAGAAAAGAACTGCAAGGTAATTGTAGATAGTGGTAGTTGCATTAATGCTATTTCCACTTCTGCAGTATGTAAAGTGGGCCTTAAAGCAGTTCCACATCCTAGTTCTTATAAGGTGTTTTGGATCAACGACATTGTCCTCCAAGTCCAAGAAAGGTGTCTTGTTCCGCTTCAATTTGCAATCTATAAGGACAAGATTTGGTGTGATGTCTTGGAAATGGACGTAGGTCAAATAATCTTAGGGAGACCATGGTTGTACGATAATGATGTTCATATTTTCGGCCGTTCCAACATGGTATTGTTTGAGCATGATGGAAAGAAAATCAAGATTCATCCTATACAACCTAAAACTAGTGAACTGCAACCCAGTCCAAATAAGCAACCCAAAGGGTTGAATTTAATTGGTGCGAAAGAGATGACTCGTGAAATTACCAAAGGAACACCCATCTTTATGCTCACCGCCTGTGAAGTTCCTAAAAACTCCGACAGATTGACTCCTATCGAGATCCTTCCTGTAATGGAGGAGTTTTCTGATGTCTTTCCTGAAGACCTTCCCGATAACTTACCCCTGATGCGTGACATTCAACACGCAATTGACCTTGTACCAGGAGCAAGTTTGTCCAACCTGCTACATTATCGAATGAACCCAAATGAACATGCGGAACTAAAAAGACAAGTTGACGAGTTGCTTATGAAAGGATTTGTACGAGAGAGTTTGAGCCCTTGCGCAGTACCTGCCTTGTTGACACCCAAGAAGGATGGTACTTGGCGCATGTGCGTAGACAGTCGTGCCATCAATAAGATCACCGTTAAGTATCCATTTTCGATCCTTCGGTTAGATGATATGCTAGACATGATGTCTGGAGCCACAATCTTCTCTAAGATTGATCTCAAAAGTGGCTATCATCAAATTCGCATCCGACCGGGCGATGAGTGGAAAACTTCCTTCAAGACGAAGGATGGTCTATACGAGTGGATGGTTATGCCCTTCGGGTTGAGTAATGCTCCGAGTACATTTATGCGAGTGATGACATAAGTTTTACGACCTTTTATGGGACACTTTTTGGTTGTATACTTTGACGACATCCTCATTTATAGCCAGTCTCGTGAGCAACATTTGGACCATCTACGTCAAGTTTGTTCTGTCTTGAGAAAAGAGCAATTGTATGCTAATCCAAAGAAGTGCACCTTTCTCACAGACAAAGTATTTTTTTTGGGATTTGTGGTCTCTTCTGAGGGAGTCTCTGCTGATCCCGAGAAAATTAGGACAATCGAGGAATGGCCTGAACCTAAGAGCATACGAGATGTGAGAAGTTTTCATGGACTTGCCACATTTTATCGGAGATTTATTAAGAGGTTTAGTACCATTATGGCACCTATGACTGAATGCTTAAAAGGAGATGAATTTAAGTGGACCGAAGCTGCTGCTAGAGCTTTCAAGGAAATTAAGACAAGGATGGTAGAAGCTCCTGTCATGCGCCTTCCTGACTTCTCGAAGGTGTTTGAAGTCACTTGTGACGCTTCGGGCATTGGTATATGTGGAATTCTATCCCAAGAAAACCATCCAATTGCCTACTTCAGTGAGAAGCTGAATGATACTCGACATCGTTATTCTACTTACGATAAGGAGTTCTACGCGGTAATACAAGCTCTTCGCTATTGGCGTCATTACTTGCTTCCACAAGAATTCGTTATCTTTTCAGACCATGAAGCCCTTAAGTATATCAACTCACAAAAGAGCTTAAATTCTAGACATGGAAGATGGGTAGAGTTTCTACATGATTACACTTACACCATTCGACATAAAACAGGTGTTGAGAATAAGGCTGCCGATGTACTCAGCCGTCGATCATTTCTCCTTTGAAATGGAGGCTGAAGTAGTCGGTTTTGAACGAATTAAGGGAGAGTACGCATCGTCCTGATTTTCAAGATATTTTTATCTTGTTAAACAATCACAACATTCGTGAGATGGATGATTTCCTTTTCCATGAAGGGTATTTGTTCAAGTGTCGCAAGTTGTGTATCCCTAGCACATCTTTAAGGGATTTTCTTGTTTGGGAAATTCATGCTGGGGGTCTTGCGGGACATTTTGGGAGCAATAAGACTATTGAAGCTGTAGAACGTCGTTTCTTTTGGCCGAGCATTAAACGAGATGTTGTTAGGCTTGTTGGATAATGGCACACTTGTCAGCTAGCAAAGCAACGAAAATAAAATACCGGTCTTTACACACCATTACCTGTCACTGATCGTCCATGGCAGGATATTAGTATGGACTTTGTATTAGGTCTTCCTAAGACCGTTAGGGAGCATGATTCTATTTTTGTGGTTGTGGACATTTTCTAAAATGGCATATTTTATACCTTGTTCCAAAACCAGCGATGCTTCCCGAATTGCCAAGCTTTACGTTGATTGGGTTGTTCGATTACATGGATTACCTAAGCCCATCGTGTCAGATAGGGATGTTAAGCTTACGAGTTACTTTTGGAAAACCCTTTGGCACAAAATGAAAACAAAACTGCACTTTTCCATAACCTTTCACCCCCAAACCGACGGTCAAACGGAAGTTGTTAATAGAAGTTTGGAAAATCTGTTGGGAACATTAGTTGGTGAAAATCTAAGAAATTGGGACCTACAGTTATCCATTGCTGAATTTGCTTATAACAACTCTGTCAATAGGTCTACCGGTGTGTGTCCAGCTGAGATAGTTTATAGTTACAAACCGAGACAACCCATAGACCTCATTCCTACATCTGCAACTCATAGGGTATCTGAGTCGGCATCTGCATTTGCATCTCGCATCCATGATTTGCATAAAGAAATCAGCAAGCGAATTGAACAGAATAATGTCAACTATAAATTACGTGCTGATCTAAAGAGGAGGTTTAAAGAATTCAAAGTTGGTGATGATGTAATGGTTCAGATTCGTCCAGAACGGTTTCTTCCATGAACCGTCAAGAAGTTGCATGCACGAAGTGCAGGTCCATTCAAAATTCTGAAGAAAATTAATGATAATGTTTTTGTCCTCGACCTTCCAGAAGGATTTAATTTTAGTTCCACATTTAATATTGAGGACTTAATTGAATATAAAGGTCCAGATTTTAACCTAGACAACCCACTGGTTGATGGCCTTACCCCTGAGCCTATTCTTGAGGGACCTTCTTTACCTCCACTACCAGAAATACAACCCACTGCAGCACATGGTATTGAAAATGTTATTGATGATCATATTATTTCTACTAGCAGTGGTGGTATTCGCAGGTACTTAGTTCATTGGAGAGGTCGTCCTGAGTCTGAGGACACTTGGCTAGCCCGAGATGATCTACAAAGACTTGATCCAGATGCATTAGAGTAATATGATAGTAGTAGAGCCCCAGCTTCGACAGAGTCGAGCTCTCCCTTACTCGGGGAGAATGATGAGGACATCGTACAACGCACACGAGATTTTCGACACGTGTACAGACGCAGAAAGCATCTTGGAATAGATCCATCATTGCTCATATGGTTTTGAATTTGAATTAGTATTTTGTTAGGTTTATTTTGTCCCACATGACTTGTGGAGAATTTGTTTCTTTCTTATTCACATCTTTAGTCCCACATCGCCCGTGGGATAGCACTTTGCTCTTCTGTATGCCTATATATAGGTTTGCTCCTTTCACGTTAAAGGCATCAATTAATGAATGAAAATTTGTGAGAAGAAAATTCTTGCTACTTAATTTTTTTTCTTGAGATTAGAGTGTGAAACCTAATCTCTCCCTCTCCCCTTCCCCTTCCCCTTCTCCTTCCTCCTTGGGCGTGTGAAACCCTAGGGTGGTCGTTCGTCGAGCGCCCTCGACCTCCTCCTATCTCCAGCATCGCCGCCGTCCGTCCGATCCAGACGGTGTCAGCAGCTCCCAGCTGTCCTGCCTCACGTCCCGGTCGTCCACCTTCCTCCCTTGGTGCCGCAGACCTTCCGCCGTCAAGCCGACGTCGTCAGGCCGTCCGTCTTACCGTCGCGCAGATCCGGCAACCAACATCCTTCTTCCTATCCAAAGATCCAGGTGCTCATTCCAATTTCTATAATATTTGCGAAATTATCACTGTTAGGATAAAAAAAAGATCTCTTTAATATTTTCAACCATTCATGGCTGTAATCCTGCTTTGATTGTGAGGAACGAATTTGCTTGATAAAGGACATTATATTTGCTAAAGAACCGATATTAAATTTGGAACTAAAATTGAGTATAGTTTATTACATTAATTTTCTAATGAATCACAAATACAAGCTTTGCAAATGTGACTATGCTTCTTCTTAAAAGAAAACCATTGATATTCCAACATTGAATTTTAAATTTGCTACTTAATTAGTTGTTCTTCATAGATTGTCATTGATTCTTGCTCTTCTTGCTGATTTTCATAACCTGCACAACATAGAGACATAAAAATAGGGTTAATCAAGCATGTCTTACATCAGTAGGTTTTGAAAATTTTGTGATCAAGTCTTAATTCGTTGATACTGGTTAAGTAGGAGAAGATGGCAGCCATTTTACACATCCTTCCAGAACACTAAATAGGTTCACAAGAATAGTTCTATTTTGTTCTGTATAATCATTGAACTTTTATTTTGTCATTGGTGAATTTTCTAAATGACTATTTTGTACCCTAGCTAAAGCTAGAATGTTTTTATTCTAGCTATCCCCAAGGTAGAAATTGGGTTAATTAATGAGAAGACCACGCATTATTCTCTAATTCTTTTCAATTGCTAGTTAATTTGTATTAACTTACAATGTTGTGAAACAGTACTGCAAAATAATGCTTGAAGCATTTTAAAAAATGTTGCTATCACAAACTTATTCTGGAATATATTTATATGGTTCAATGAACTTTGTTATAGAATATTTTGGTCCTCTGCAAAGTGCCATGTCATTTATGAAGTATATATAGTCAGAGTAGATCAAACACAAATTACCCGCAAATAAAGATATTAGCCAACAGAAGTAATGCAAAATAAGCAATGCAGATGCTTGCTAATAATGCAAAATTTCCTACTGATCTTATGTAGGACATGAAGCGACCTTTTACACCAATGAGGAAGCTTGATATGGAGAAGGTCATCAAGGACATCATTCTGAAGATTAATTGATTGGGGAAGCGTAACATGCTTTGTCAACCCCTTTCCAGATTCTGCTACCTTTTACCAATGAGGAAGCTTGACGTTATCTATTTATTAGAAGCGTGTGTACTTTTCTAAAAATCAATTGCAGGCCAGACATGAGTTCTGTTTAAACTTAAATTTTGTTAGCACTAAGAAGAGGGATTCTTGTGCTATGAGCTGGTCTCCTTGCATGTGGTTTTAAGAGTTTTATGAAGGAGTCTTTCTGGATTATGCTATTTTACTTTCGTCTAAATGTCTTTTTTTAACATAGAAATAGTTTTGCTATGCGCAAAATTACTGTGAAAACTGTAAATTTGACTAGGTTTCAGAAACCAGCTTTCTTTACATGTTTGTGGCATAGTGTGATCATCTAATCGAGTGGGAAAAGTGAAAACAAATGTTGTTACCGATTTCTTGAATACTTTTTACGGAGAAATCCTGGCAAATGTGTTTAGCAAGTCCTCTTCATCTAGGGAAGGTATTTTTTTTTTTTGAACCACCATTTTAGTCAATCCCTTCAACGTCATAGTTGCAAACTCTTTGTCCAGAAAAGGAAATTTTAAGGTAGAGAAGTGCTTGTCACGAGCCTAGAAATTTGAGCAGGTGTGCTAGTTGGCCATTGTAGGTAGGATTTTGTAGTTTGGTTGGAAATTTTCTTAGCAGCAGTTGGGATGGTGAAACACATTTTTTTCTTCAACCTGATATAAGTTTTATTTTCCTTGTATAGTGGTATATATGATGTACGTTCATTTCTTTGTTACTTGGTGCGATCTTTGCTATATTATCTTAGAGCTCGTAACTCTGCTCTACTCAACAAATGGAGATTGTAATTCTATCCGAAAAATAATGTTGGTAGCGTCAGACTATTCAATAATTCACATCAAAAACAAATTGCATCCATTTGGTAAGAGGGGGCTAAATCCAGAGTAGGAAAATTATGGTGCGGCTTTGCCAAGATTATAAGCCTACTATTGGGAAGTTACAACTTCACCTCATCTTCCTAAAACCAGGGTTCTCATTAATTTAGTTGTTTTAAATTTGATCATTGCTTTTGCTTGACTGGGAACCTTGTATGCAACTTTAGTACTACATGTCTTGCCTCATACACAAACAGGGATTAGGTTGTCGGCAAATAGATTGAAACTCTTCTCAGGTCAAAGTAGGTTGGTTATATCGGCTCCTGACGTAAATGGTTCTCTACTCAAAACAAGTCAAACAAGTACAAGCTGATAACTAATATTTAGGGCTACATGTCAAAGAATACCAAATCTAACTCTTTCATGATTAAGAGCACCCGTGTTGGTGAAGCCATCTATAGTCCAACGAGAAGCTCCCATCTTAATTTCTTGAAATTTGAAATAATTTACAACTGAGTATGATTCCTTGTTTGTTTTGATTTATAGGCTTTTTAAGCAACCTACTCGAACAGCGACAGTTGGAAATTATGGTTCCTGGCAGTGATCATAATTGTCTTTTAGAATATTGAGTACTTGATCTTGATACCTAGGTCCATTTGATGGTACTTGAATCTTTTTTTAGAAGAGTCTTCATTGTTGGTTTCTCTGCTTATCCAACAACATAAAATAGGATTTCTGGTGGGAGTGAAAAACTCCAGTTTGGCAGTGTGATCTGATTCTTGTATTTTCTCTATTTATGACTTTGACATAATCCTTGGTTCAGTTGCTTGATGAGGCATAAGCCGATCCCAAAATTTGGGATAAACGCTTTGTTGTATGTAGTGTGAAAGATTGGTTTCTCAACTAATTATCACAAAGGCTGTTCCTCGGATTCTCCATTCAATACTTTTACCTTTAACTTAAGATCTCACACTTCTGCAGGATTCTTCTCTATGAGCTAACCAATAGTGGTTCGAATTTTGGTTGTTTGTTGACTTGAGCTTTGGATGCTAAAAGCCAAACTCTCTGTCATGTGGGCCAGATTTCAAGTCCAGTTATCATAGGTTCCTCCAACCAGTTTCTCTCAAAGTGATGATTGTTTACCTTTCTCTTTACCTTGCTATGTATGTAGTAACTTAACTATTCTTTCTAGCAACTCCACAGCACAGCTTGATGTGTACAGTACCCTGAGATAAGATAACTGACCGTTGGGTGATAGTCTGGAAATGGTCAATCACATCTTTGTCAGGTTAATGAATAGAGAGGCTCAAGATCCAACAGTTTGTAAATATCATATGATAATGCTACAGAATCAGTGGTCTATTGTTGCAACATTTTTTGGTTTTACTGCAGCAGCATAATTGCCCAGAGAAGCAATTTCCGGTTTAATTAATTTAAGAGCTTCCCCTTAATGTCATGGTTAAAATCATCTACTGTAATATAAGTTATACACACTAGTATACACTGTATATATGCGTTGCACATGTTTTAATTCCCTATTAATTAACTTTTTTTTGTAACTGAAAAGAGCAAAAGGAACCAAACTGCATTTTACTTAAAAAAAATTTCTTCTATACATAATTACCTAGCTGTTCTTATCAAATTTAAGAAACAATTTTAATTGTAAAGTTATGTAAAAATATATTTGAAAAAATATTTTACGGTAAAACTAACTTTTCTTACTATACAGTCTATACATGATATGCAACTTGCCAACTTATCTAAGTTACATAGACCTAGTTACATATTTAGATCTTTCATTCTATCCCCCCCAAAAAAAAAGGCACAAACTCCGAAGAACGCAAAATTCCTTGTGTACTGGCGATAAGTCATTCTTTTGGCCTTTTGGAGCTTACTTGGATTCTAGAAACCGAAAAAAAGTACTAGACAACTACAAACAGTTAGTACTACCGAAAGAAAGAGAATAGAAAAAAAAAGCAAATGCCTATGTACACAAGAAATACACAACTCAATAAAAAGCACAAGAAGAGCACACCGGTTCATGATTTCTTTCATGGAATCCTATTTTTCTTTCCTTCTTTGCCTAAAGATCTAAAGGAGAGTAGCTATATATAACCTATTCAAAAGGCTAACAAGCTAAGCCTTTCTTTTGCAGATGTGATGCTAAAATTTGATAAACTTGTATGCCTTTATTGTTTATTTTAGATGTAAATAATGAACAAGTAAAATAAAAGACCAAATAAACTGAATGAATTGTGTTTGAGAAGAAAGTGGAGCATATGCAACTTTAGACCACCCACCCACCCCTTAATATTCCAATTAATCAATATAGACATGAGGAGGGGACAAAGTAAAGTGATAATTAAATCTCTATTAAGAACTTAACATACAAGCTTCATTCAATACATGGTAAAAAGAACCTTGTGCACTCAAGTAGCCCAAACTCATGACTCTTTTTCTTTACAAAATCAGATATGGGTCATGAGCATCTCAACTAATCCAACAAAAACACACACAAGCAAGAAGAAGAAGAAGAAGAATAAATAAGCCCCTAAAAATAATAAAATTATCCGATACCATTTTTTTTTTCTTTTTCGTTTTTCTTTCGTGCAGACTCAGATTATGCCACGTTCATCGGGCCTCTGATCCGATACAATCAATCAATCCGTGGGGAAACCAAATACGAAATGATGTTCTGTATAATAGGCATCATGTGATCATACAGATTCTTCTTCTCTTCTAAACTTCTTTTTGGCCGGCCTCCTGTCTGCACAAAAGAGCAATTCGACATCGCGGATGTTGATGAGCTCATGATCTGCAGCCTTCCTTTTCCTGGTCTGCCTGCGAGGTGGAGGCTTCTTGGGCGCAGGCGGGCACACGATGGTCGCCTGGATCTTACGTCCCGGAGAAGTCGGAGTATGATAGCCATCATCGCCATGATCTTCACTATGGATCAACGCTTGTAATTTCACCATATTATCTTCTCTATCGATAACATCTTTGGCGGCGAAAGAATATGGAGAGGAAGACGAAGAAGAGGAAGGAGAATGACACCTTCCTACTACTTCCTCTTTGGGTTCATCCATATGATCCCCCTCTTCTTCTTCTTCACATACATCTGAGATATCCATTGTGGGTTTTAAAGGGAGGAGTTGGATGGTTTTCATGGAAGAGAGGAATAGATGTAAATTGGACATATTAGGGAAGTACATGGGAGAGACAAATACTATATATATATATTAATTTGATCTCAATATGGTATTGAGAAAGAAAGTTGTTAAGGAAAGGAAAGAGCTCAAGAAGTTAGAAATCAAATCAAGAGACGACGAGAGCAAGTACACAATGCCGGCCTCCCTCCCTCTTAATGTTTCCTTCCTTCTTCACCTCCTCTCTCTCTCTCTCTGTCTCTCTCTCTCCCCATCTGTTGCTATATATAGTTGTACATATATGTATTTGTGGTGGAGGTGGTAATAATATATGGAAAGTAATAGTACTGTAATGAGGAACTTTATTGGCTTAGTGTGTATATGTATGGCGGTTTATATTCTTCACTTTGATGCGGTAAATTAGTAGGGAAGTAAAAGAAAGAGAAACGGTTATTTTTGGAGGGAGAGAGAGAGAGTCTAGAGAGAGACTCGGTCGTTTTCCTTCATGAGCACACTCACCACCCTTGTGTTTATATTGATCAACAATTGATTAAAAAGGGTTAATTTCTTGTCCTTCAATACAAGAAATTAACTATACATTTTAGTAACTTGTTGCAAATGTATGTTTTCCTTAGAAGAAAAAGACATTTATATATATGGTCATCTTTTCCTTAATTGGTACACAAAATATATCAAACATTCTGTTTGGCACGTGCGCGGCCGAGGACGGTGGCGCCACCGCCACCAACCACCCTCCTACTCTGTAGCCGCCTTCCTCCTCCTTATGCTCCGCTGCTGCCTATTCCTCTTTCTTATGCTTCGTCACCGTCTTTTCCTCCTACGTCAACGTCTCTGCACTCCCCCCCCCCTCCTGCTCCGTCGCTATCGCTTCCCCTCTCATCCCTACCGCTCCGTCCTTTCCCTCCTACCATTCCACCGTCCTCGACCGCGTGTATGCACCAACTGTGCACGCATGCAAGCCAATTATATATATATATATATATATATATTTGGAATAAGGGTAAATTTTATTCCTCGCACATAGCGGTAAAGGTATTACAGTACACTAATATCACAACTTCTCATGCCCCAAATTTTAATGTTATGGGGCCATTACTGATACATCGAATTCTATGTTACGTAGAATTCCAATAGGAGGGGTAGTCAGTCCTTCGAAAATACGTCTGTTCCGCTCCTTCCAGATGTGCCAAACGAAAGCTACGAGACGAACTCTGGCTCTTCTGGCCCACCCCGGATCCCTGCCTCTGTGATCTCGGATCCAACTAAGAATGCTCCTGATGTCTCTATCCACACAAACTCCTCCTCTCAGCTGCACGCACTGCTCAGTCCAAATGTGCCAGGTCATCGGGCATTCAAAGAAGAGATGCCGGTCCCATAGATTCGTCCTCCCCATTACATAGCACACACTTGGCATCTGTGATCTGCATCCCAAACCCGAGGAGTCTGTCTCTCGTCATCAATCTGTCCCGCAAAAGTCTGTAGGCACACAGTTGCATTTTTCGGACAATCTCCTTACCCCAAATGAAGTTAACATCCTCAGTCCGGTCGTGGTGAGTCCGAACCATGTCATAGCAGCTACGAAATCAGAATAGTCCTGACCCTCCTCCCGAACCTGGGCCGGCCCAGCTCCAGGAGTCCTCATGCTGGCTATCGTCAATAGTAATAAGGTGTATCTCCTCGGCTAGCTGAGCTGTATAAGGATATCCTTCTGGCCTCCATATCCCATCTCTGATGATCCGACTGCATGTGAGCCCCCTGTCCGCCTCTCTGTCCAGCTGTCCTCCCAATATCTCCAGCAAGGATCTGGAACCCAACCAAGGATCAAGCCAGAGATCGGTGGTCGTCCCATCTTTCATGTTCCTGCAGATAGCGGTCTTAAGCACCGGCCGACACCTCAGAATGGCCTTAAACGTGACCGAGAAATTATTGTCTATCCTGCAGGCCCCGAAGTTTGTCCGCCTTAGGTATCTGTTCGCCATCCATTCCGTCCAAAGTGATCCCCCTTGATGAATCTCCAGGCCATCTTCACACCAGCTGCCTTCCTGACCGCATGTAGAGGCCTCAGCCCCACTCCACCTTCCTCCCGAGGACGACATAGCTGGTCCCAAGAGATCGCATGCATCCCTCCCCTCCAGACGAAGTCAGCACAGATGGACTCCATGCTTTGAACAACCCATTACGTTTCAATTATGCTCAAATGACCCCCTTTATGTTAACTGGTGTTAAGTTGGAACTGTGATGACCATTTTACCCCTCCTCTACTCCCCCCCCCCCCTCCTCTTCTCTCTCCGGTGGTGGGAGGCAGGGAGGAGATGCGGGGAGGAGGAGGACGGGGGCGGAGAGCTGGCCGGCGGAGGGAGGAGGGGGGGCTGGCCGACGGAGGGAAAGGGAGGGGGGGCTGGTAGGAAAGGGAGGTGTGTAGTTTAGATTTCTTTTTTTAAACGTCATTAACGGCCATTTATAACGTCTATCTTTCTAGCCATTTTGAACAAGTCATATGTTGCGGGGGTCTTTATTTGTTAGTTTTGGCTAAGAGATCTTTCTATGCAAAATGTGGCGGACTAACGAGGAGTTTTTTTTTAATAATTTACCCTTATTTTTATAACTAAAGGTTTGCATTTACTTGTATCTCCACTATTGTTGATTGATTCTAAACAGATAGCTAGCTAGGTTGCAAGGACCACAAAAAATTAGTGTGAAACATAGGGACCACATACAAGTACTGTACAAGTGGTGATTCATTTCAACTCTTAAGCTGTACTGATAAGCAAAAATGTGGTTGCCTTGGGGACCACCAGACGATAGTTTACCTCTCCTCTCTCTCTCTCTCTCTCTCTCTCTCTTTCCATGGCGCGCGCGCATTGGAGAAATTTAAGAGAGATCGAGCATTGGATCTTTCAATCACCACCACACCAACATCTCCAATGCATGCGCCTATCGACTACTCCAACGCATGGATGCACGTGGTCTCTGCACAGAATTTCTGGACCATATCTCCATTTTTTTTTAAATTTCTTCTAGATATACGCTTGCTTGGAACTAACTACAAGAAAATTATACTGATCTAGAATTGTTGGACAGACACTCGTTAATAAAAGTTTGTGATATATATATCTTGAGTTTCTTCATGTTTTCGATGTAATATTGCTCCGTGGTACCGTCATAAGTTACAAGATTAATGTGGACAAACTTCCCTCTGACACATTTTCTAGTCTCAATCATCTTCCTTATTTACCATCAATAGAAATGGTGATTATATCTATTACATAGGATGTATCCAAACATTAATTGAAAGTACACATTTTAAAAGTCCTCCTCATCTGCAGGAGACAAAAAAACTATGTATCCAAACATGTTTTAAAAAGTTATACATACTGCAAATATACCGTATTACAATATGTTTGAAAGTTTCAAGCATAGAGAAGGGTGACAAATTTGTGGGAGAGGAGGTGGAAGAGCTGCATATAGTACTATCTGCAGCAGGAGTTGCGTGTCCCTTCCTGTGAATATGGATGGATCCATGAGAATTACTGTGGCAGTCAGTGACTTTTGGAGAATGCTCATCAATGTTTTAAGGTGAGGAGGCCTGCTGCTGCCTCTAACTTTAGAAGCAACTCGAACACATATCCACTCACATTAACACTCTGAGAGCTAGCTGGGGGCATGCATGCATCATTGCATCCCTAGGTCAGTCCTCACACATTCCCTCATGATTTTGCCTCCATCCATCTTAAGCCATCATCATCATCCTCTCTCTCTCTCTCTCTCTCTCTCTCTCTTTTGCCATGCCTAATGAATAGTAGTAATGATGCATCCCATTCATTGGCGCAAAGAGCATGGCCCAACTTGGGATCTTAGAAACATTCTTTCTCTAAACAACTAATACTGTCTAGTAGTCAGTCTGTGTGCACTGGGACTCTCTCTCCTAATATTTTAGGGAAATAGGACATATGTGTATTATTCACTCCAGTTGACTTCGAATTACTTGAAAGTCATGCTCACATCATACCCAAGGATGATATAATTAAACTATAGGGCATATGGGCAAGGGAGGAGAGGAACCAGAAATTCTAAGATGGACTGTATGTGGGCCTACTACTCATAGTAAAAAAAATTCGGGGATGGGCCATCCTAGCCCACAACGTGGTTCCGTCTCTACTATGAACATTATGCTCCTGTTTATACTCTTTGAAGGTTATGGCCGGATTGGGCCGGTTCCCAATTCTTGTCACTTACTAACTCTAAAATTTTAGTGAGGGTTGAGATCAAATGCCAACAAAATGGACGGAGAAGTGGATTTCCGCAATGGTATAACTCTTTATAGGATCCTCCAAAATGAACACTAGATGAGATTTGAAGCGCTTTAGTTGCTCAGCTTAAGTATCTTAGAATTCCTTTTGAAAAAAGGAAGTTGAAAGAGTGCAGTCCATGCCAGAATTACTGTAAAAATCTTCATGATCAATACTGATAAGAAGTTGAGGACAAATGATTTTGTTGTGCATTGAAGCAAACACAAGAGGACGCACATTCTATCCGATGTGAGACTAAATTATCAACACCATTTTCATCCCCTTTTGAGGGCTTCAACCGAAAACGAGATATAATCCAACAGTTACAGTTTCTTGATTCCAATAAAATAGTTCAGCGAGAAGTCTTCTTCTACTTCTATTCCCTACTATTCTTGAGTCAATCACTAATGATCAGTGGCTTCATACGATCGATTTCCACAGATTCTTGGTTTGGTAAGAACGGGTTCTATCATTGATTTAGGTCAAACATCATCAATACTTATAAGACCCTCCTATAACATAAGTGTGTGCATGGACTTGATAGACATCATCAACGGACATAATTAACCCTCCTACTTAGAACAAAAGATTGTGTGCATTGACTTGGTAATGAAACATCATCAACACGAAAAATAGGACCCTCCTACATAGGCCTGAATTGGGATCATGTTACTTGGTAAACATCATCAGATCATATATATAATAAGATCTTCAAATCTGTCACATTTTACGAATGATGTTCAATCTATCAACGTTGTAGTTCAATGTTCAAGTTGATGGCTTAGAGATGTCTAAGAGTGATCATTTTCATTAATATTTGGAATCAATCAAGAATGATGTTCATAGAACTAGAGTATGATGGTTGAAGTGGAGAAAGTGTTTGAGGAGCGTTTTGTGGCTAGAGAATATCTGACGATACATGAAAAGTTATATGAGAAACCATGCTTAATTTATGGGTGAGAATATTGAGCAATCACGAACATGTTAAGAAAATTGTGGTAGCAGAAATAAATCTTAAGATCTTCAGATGGACCCGCAAAAATACAACAAAAGCGACAATAAGAAATATGGGAGCATTCATGAGAAGGTAAAATCATTCACGAGAAGTGATTGCTTCTCCTGCAAATGGTTTGAAAGTCCATAGAGTCTATTTCAAGCAGAGATTCAAGGAGGAGGAGGGCCCCTGATAGCTAGCTCCAGGTCGAACCAAGATGTTAGTGGTGATTTTCGCTTGGTGTGAAGCGTCCAAAATCCTTTGCAAGAATCTTGTCTCTTCCTTCGTTTGAGTCAGAGAGTGGTTGATACATCAGTAAGTACAGAAGAAGACGTGGAGGCAGATAAAATCAGTTCAAGTTGGAACAGACTTGGATGCTACTAAGACGGTTTATGAAACACAAAACACTACTTGCATCGACACACAGTGTGTGTGTGTGTATGTGATATTATCTTGACTAGAATAGGATCATGTGCATTTACTGAATTATATGCAAGGAGAGAGTCTATGATGTTTATATATATTCATGCAGGGCCCATTATCCCCTCCCCTCTTGTAGATCCAGAGCTGGAAGCTAGACACATCCATTATGAGGAGATGGCTCCATTGACCAATCAACAAAGCCAAGTTGTTGGACATCGATGAAGGTAGCAGCATCGGAGGCTCTGATAGATCGCAAATGCTTGCGGACCTCGACAACAAGGTTTTGCATGTTCAAGCGGATGAAGCTGAGTTCCATTATGCATGTCAGGGATATATTATGGAAATCTGGATTTGGTGGTACGTGAAGGATCTCCTGACCAGCCTGTGGACCCTTTATTGTATGAAGAAGCAGAGTACGCTCATGAAGCCCGGAACGAACCTGCTGACTCGTCTCTGCTGGATGGAACTCCAATATGATTGTGAATATGTGGGGTTAGAATTGGAGGAGTTGATATTAGATGAACTGTTAGATATTGAACTCCTCCTTCAGCTCGCTAGGCCCCTAACCCGGCTCTCTTGTAATTATATTTACAGTAGTAGTACATAATTATTTACAATTTACATTTTTATTGTTGTACAATTTATCAAATAAACTTCTGGGGCTTATTAGTTTGCCCCTCTTTTAGGATAAAATGTAATGTCTATGTTTGATTTATGGGCTGTTTGTCACGCACAAAAGTTTGCGCTCCATCGAGACGGACTTGCATAACTCTTTACGGACCGGGGTTATGCGGGAAGCTTCCAGAGTGTTCCAGAAGATGATGTAATCTTCCAGAATGCCCCATAATCTTCCAGAGGACCCCCGAGAATCTTCTAGAAGACTCCAGCCCCATCCAGATGTATCATGATCTTTCTGGATGTATTAGAAGCTTCCTTTGTTCTTATCTCTTAGGAGAATAATCCTGGAATATGCCGATTCCAGACGTTTTCATGTAAGTCCTATGGACACTATAAATAAGTGGAATGCCTCATTTGTTCCTCACCACCCAAAGTTGTAATATCTTTCTAGTATAGTGAAGTTTTCATACTTCCAATCTCTCTTTTGCTCAACAATATTCTCAATATCGCTTTAGCAATCTAGCTAAGTGGGTTCGGGAAGGCTTGCACGAGTCTTTGAGAAGAAAGATAGTGCGCCGCACGGGTCGAAGTGTAGCCTAAAACACTAAATCATGACATGTTGCTCTTTAACTGAAACTTATTAGTAAACACTTCTCTTCTGGATTAGTCATCATATATGGTATTGGTCTCTGAATGTATTCTGAACTTTTTTGCATATAAATACACTTGTAGTATGCTTGAAAACCTGCTCATGTAATGAGTGGCATAGTGATAGTACATAACTCTCACCAGAAGTGCTTGCAAGAAAGAATGTAATTACTTTTTTTCTGAAACAATGAAATCGACTCCTCCGGTCCCTCCCTCACCTCGCCTCACCAATAAGAGGGAATGGTGTTCGGAGTGGGAGTTGTGTTTGCTTTCCTCTTTGTGTTTGATTTTTCATTACATACAGGAGGAATTGAACCAGTGTCCACTTCTATTTGGTTGCATAAGGTTGGGAATTAAGCGAACTGCTAGTGTAGTAACCTCTTAAGCCGTCTTTTTTGCATAAGATAAATTTAAGTTTGGACACATCAGAATTATATATAAGTTAACAATAAATATTGGAATCTGTTCAATCTAGTCGCATTAATCCACAAATTATAATGTAAAGAAAACCAGTGTACAAACAGATATAGAGTTAATAGAGAAGCTTGATGCCCATTTTCTATTCTTTTTTCTTTTTTGAAAATAATGTACTTTACCAATGACAAATTTTGAATTGGACTACAATCAAATAATACAAATTAACAACAATAAACTAATTTCTGGCTCCAAAAATTGGAGTCTTACATGTCAGCAACAATCTATCATGTGTATGACAAAAAAGAAGGGAAAGGAAAAATCATATACAACCCCATCAAAACTGAGGGCACAAATGGGTACAGCTCTTTGCAGCAGTATTAGATACAGAGGCTCGAAATGCAGGCCCAAGTTTTTCTGTGTCAGTGCCCAGGTTAACTCTCGGAAGAAAAGGCTATTATACTCCATCTTCCTTTCATGTACAAGGGGATGCAGTTATCCCAGGCCAAAAAGAATTGGAGCAATGTGCTCTACTTGTTCCTTCAGGATTTGGAACGACACTCGTACCAGATGCCAAACAAAGAATGAACGATGACGCACCAGCACAAAAACCAGGTGAACTGTGGAGGCATTGATGAGAGAGAGGGGAACAAAATAACCCAATATCTCCTTTGATCATCTTGCTGGTAAGGATTTCACAACTTCCGTTCTATTTGAGCGGCACATGCAATCCGGGCAGGGGTACATATATATGGAATCGCTTGGTCTTTTAAACTCTATTCCCTTGGAATCACTGTGAGATCGCATGTTCAGCAATTGCCGCTTCAAGGTTTTCCATCTGTTACAAAAAAAGAAAAGAAACCAAAACAGTGAGGATGCAGATGTGACTAAAGACACGTGACACTATAGAACGGCGATTGATTTTCATATTTGGCAATTGGTGGCCAACTATGACTATTAACACTTGGAACTTAGCATTACTATACTTGGTAATCTAGCTAATATTCTGTCTAGATTAAGGTGAAAGATCTTACTTTAGGTTTAGACAGCCATTACTGTTCAAGAAAAATATGGCTGGACATGTAAAAAAATCAGTTAGCCGAGTAGTGGGGGCTTGCAAACCTTAGTCTATGGAAAAAAAAAATTGATTTCTTTTGCAATCTGATTGCTAATTGTTTTGGGGACTACTCAATAGGATTTTTGAGACAAGATTGACCAACATGACATTGACCATTATCCCAAAAAGATGATAAAAAGAAGTTGAATTTGAAAAATAGAAATCATGCAGTAAATGATTTGGTGTGCATATTTGCCTTTGAAGCACTTTTGAGAACAAGAGAGAAGATGGCACTGTAAATCATAGTTTGCAATATCGGCCGATACTGATACGGTTTGGCATGTCTACTAAAGATGATGACAGATATTTACGTTGGGGACCGATACTTACGTTGGGGATTTCTTTCCCAGTCAAATCGGCAGAAAAAAAAATTTAAAGGAAAAGACCAATCAACATGGGTGTAAAGTAAGATTGTAAGAGTAAGTAAATGAAGAAAAATTATTTATCACCGGTAAACCAATCAACAAGGCTGACTATTATATCATTTAATTTCAAAACTACTAAGAAACAACACAAAACTACTTAAAATTATGCCTAGATGTACACAATATTTTTTTCTTCTAATTTTTAATAATTATTTGTTTTCCAATACCGAAAAATAAGATACTAAGATCCTAAACTGCCGATACTGCCGATCATGCCGGATCTCGATACTCATAGGAATGGTCCAATACCGATTATTATAGTGCAAACCTTGTATAAATTTCGTTTCAAAATGTAGCGAGTCACTATCATAAAACAGTTACCTACACATACAACTTCAAACATGTATGGAGACTAGGTGGTTACTGGTTAGTTATGCTAGTCACATGCGTGAAAAACAATCTTAAACTAGGAGAGTTTGTATACAATACAGAACACACACAAAATAATTTTGGGATTGTCGAGCGCTAGTATTGGAGCCTTAAATACCATTGAACAATGTACAACCTCTACCACATATATAGTTGTCCTAAAACATCCAGAAGCTTTAAGGCTCAACAAGTCCTATTTAATTAATCGTGCAATCAAGTGTTCAGCAAATGTTAGTTCCGACGTGTTGCAGAAATATTATTTTGCAAGCAATGTAAACCCATACTTTAAGGCTCAACAATTCCAGTTTTGGTGGTCCTTTCTTGTAATTTGCAATGAAATTATTTGAGCTCCATATTCTTCTAGTACTATTTCCTGGCCTAATTTACATCTAGAAATACATGGCTATACACGAACTTTCTTCTTGAAGTGGTCTCTTGTCCCTTAATTTATTTTATTGGTAATTAAAAATTATAACTGACAAATAGCATTTGAGAGCAGAGGAAGAAATATATATTCTGTTGAGGTATGAAAGTATACCCAATTTTTGGATTGTCAAACAGTACAGCCAATCTCCTCTTATCTGGTTTGATAGTTCTGGAATGCCCACCATACAAAAATCTCCTATGGCCAATCAGAAAATGAGGGAAGTTTCCACCTTGAGTTGTCACAAACACTTCACTGTGAAGGCAAACAGTGTAGTCTATAGCAGCCATCCTGGAAGAAAAATTCTGAAAGTAATAGTTCATAGTTAATGTCACATTGCTGTCTAATCATGAAAGTCATAATGGAAAATCGTCAGAATTACCTTAAATGGAGCAAGCTCCTCAGGTGATGCTAGCATGTCTTTAGTTTGCAAGAGAGGAAACATTTCAAGAAGTGGACGCATATGCTTCTCCGCTTGGTAAATCTTTCCCGAAGCTAGATAAATCGAAGTATTGTTATTGAAACCCATGCCGCGCAACATCAAACCAACCTGGACCAATTATAGGGTAAGATGAGAACGAAAATCTTAAGATAATAGATGACTCTCCCAGAGATTGCAACCACAAAGTTCATAGTAATTTGGTGACAATAAATAATTGTCATAAAAAATGAAGAAGAAATACCTCCAAAGGTGTGAGGGGGCACTTTCCATTTGTTCTAATTGCACCAGGCCGTATCACACGACCAGGTTTAGTAAATTTTCCTCTCCAACCTCTTTCTCTGGCTGCTTTCATGTCCTGCTTCTCTTGGTCCCCACCATCAAAAATGCAACATGAGAAGGCAACCATATCCTGAAAGAAAAGGACTAAATTTAATTTGCTTGAAAATTTTCACCGAGTTCCTAGAATCAAAACGTAAACCATGGATCACAGAGTTAAGTTTTCATTAGGTAATTTACTTCTTCAAAACGGAGATGCACCGCAATATATTTCCCATTATTATTTACACTATGCTCTTTCATTCGAGAAACCAGATTCTCGGCCAATGTTGATATTGGATTTGAAAATCGTAAGGCCTCAAAGTTGGCCAAGCATCTTAGTCGTTGGACTGCTGGAGGAGCATCAAATGACAAGCGATTTGCAAATGGAGATATCCGTATAAACCTGAATCATCGAAATGAAAAATAAAGCTCATGGAGACATCAAAAAAAAATATAGCTCATGCAAAAAAGCTTAAAACTCAAAGCACACTGAAACATTCAGGAATATAATGTGTCTTTGATTGTTGCAGAACATAGCCGTGTGTAGAAAGAAACCTATATATTATAGCTAATACATATTGAGAAAATGTTCTACTTTTACATATTGTAATATTTTTCTGCACTTAGTCAGACATCAAGATCTTTCATTCTCTAAATTATGCTTAACAATTTTAACATTATTGAGTCTGTTTAATTTAGAGGCAAAATATTTTAAGAAACTCTCACAAGAACCCTATAAGATGAAGAAATGCAACTACATTCGACTCTTTGGCTTTTATATTAAGCCTCGTATATGTATTTGGTTCGCTATATCAAACTTATGATCCTACTCTTTGCAAAATCCTAAGGGAAGTTAAAGACTGCTCCTTGGCTGATATTCTAATGACTATTTTGTTCACAGGATCGCCTGAAAATACTGAAACTAACCTTATAAAAAAAACTGAAACTGAAACTCATTGGAACAATACCGATACTGCAAAGTGGGAACCTTGCTATTAACCCATATGTTTGCCTATATATTATTTCCATTTTGTTAAAGGATTGGTTTAGTCCATTCCTTTTCTGATGCATAGATTGCAATTATGGTGGTTTCTGTTGGTTTCCATCTAGCTAGTAAATGGGAGTTACTTAGAACAATCCCAGTAGCCTATTAACATACTTTAACCAAGTCTTAAAGACGTGAATAGTTTAGATTCTGATCTCATCTCTTTTCTGCTTATCCTACTAACTGCACTTTTACAACAAATGATCCTTAAAGTGACCACAATTGGAGAAACAACTTCGTAAGACGGCATTGAGTTAGTAGCTCATATGGAAATTTCAAAGCCCCTATGTATGTGGGGCTCCTTCCTTGAAGGGTTAAAATTCCCATGTACATGGGCTCCTTGAAGAGGGCTCCCCTCACTAAATGGAAAAAAAAAAGGAAAAAAAAGAGGAAAAACATTTGAGTGGTACTATTGTGTTATAAGTTGACTATCACTGAATTGAGTTCTTCTCTTTTACTTTATCTCCTTTCTTGATACTTCTGCACAATCTCTATACTCTGCAGATAGTTGTAGGAGTTATATTTGAGTGCCCGTTTGAGAACGGAACTCTGAGATATCTTACGCCATGATTATTTGGTTACTTAAGGGAAGTATCTATGAAAATGTGTTACCATTCAGAAACTTTAGTGCTAGCATATCTTTGTGTCCATCAACAGTTCCCATACTTCTCATTGTCCATAAATTGCAATTGAAGTTTGTGTAAACCTTCTCCCATTTCGAATAGAAGGAATTTTGGTAAGGAAGTTATATTTTTTTCACTAGATGAAGTGGGCATTATGGTTTTTTTTGTCCATCTTGACAAGGTGTCTCTTTTTGAAAGATTCAATCGGTGATTTAGTGCATATAGTGTGAAAGTAAGCAGTTTACTGAAGAATGACAAGAACCATCTTGCTGATTTAGAAAGAGTTGGGACTGTAGCTGAGGCCAGAGATGATCATCCAGTGCTCATACAGCATGACTTTGCTTCAAATATTGTGAATTGTCTTTTTTGTGGTAATCTTGTTTCTAAACAGGTTGATGGTATTGTAAATTTTACACTTCATGGTATTTCCTAAATCCATGTGCCAGGCTTCTATTTTCCTTTTTCATTCAAAAGAAAAGATTTCTTTGACAGACGAAAGTGGCTATTCAATTAGTTGAAGAAAGTGGTCAGCTCATTGGAGGAGACTGAGAATCAAAGGAGACCCCAAGAAAAAACCACTGAGCTAATCCAAATCAAACCAAGAAGACTCATCATGGTATCATATCTGAAACCATAATCGAAAGCAGAATACCACACAAAAATGAATTATTGTAAGAGAACTTACACCTCAGACAATGATGCTTTGTTACGCAAGATTTACATGGCCTTTGCTACTAATACTGCTAATGCATATTAACTTATGTAAAGTTTTCTCTTCTCAACTTATTTATAACGTATTCCTAACTTCCTAAGTTCCTACCAAGTAAAGGGAGATACCATCTTCTTCATATCGAGATACCAAGAACAACCAAGCTTCCAATATTTAAGTACAACAAATTACCGAAGAACTGCCAATATGAGGAACAATCCACAAATATGCCAAGATTCCCATCTTGTTTCAATGAGCGGCAATATAGGCTTCAACTAACCATAGTTTCTTACCCGGCTCACATAGAAAAAGTGCAGGTGTGTGAGTGGAGTGAAGGGAAATAAGAAAGGAAAGAGAGCTGTAGTGGGAGGGACGGGTGGTGGGTGTGTGTTAGCATCTTAAAATTTGAAAAGCAACATAAAGACTACAATGCTAAATTAAGTGACAGTCAAATCTTCATTAGTTTCTTCAGTTCACTGAAAATGTAACTTATAATGCTGTCGACTACAATTACAGAAAGGTAGAGAATGGAAATTCTCAACTCAGAAAATGGAAGTTTCTCAATATAACAAAAAAAAACTCATCTGAATCGCTCAAGAGTAGAATAAATCTTGCTCCTAGGTTCTAGATCCTTTGACCAATGCAAAAATCTGTTGGGAGTAAGCAAAACTAGTAGAATACCAATCAGTCAATCCCAACAAGCAGCATCAGTAAAGCTAGCAGCAGAATGCCAATCCATCAATTCCAAAAATTGGCATTAACAAAACCCGAAAAATTGCTGAGAGTACAAATGGAAAGCAAGAGTCGCCAGGAGGTATCAAAAAAGTTGCACAAGAACTGCATAATATACTGAGGAAGCAATATTAATAAATGGGCTTGCTAAAAATATGCAACGAGATACCCAAAAGACACGACATCACCTATTAGTTGACAACACCATTTTTCTATATTTTTATCCAAAATATGATATTGAATATAAGCATTCCGTGTAACAAAGTTCAGACAGTTCCATTGAAATAACTCATTAGCATTCTAGAGCATATACACATCTAGTAATGAGGATGTATGCCAAAGATAGGCAAAAACCAATTATAAATTTAACATATTGGTTTGTGTAAGGGTCACTTATACAACAGCAGCCGCAGCACAACAATGCCATTATTCCAAATTCTGGAGCTGGCTGCCTGCACCTTTATTTCCTACAGCTCTGTTACAGGGCATCTCCACTCTAGCATCAGCAAAAACCATAACTTTTTTCAGTCACAATCCAAGTTTTTGTCTACCCTATTTCTGCTAACTTTCTCTAATATCATCCATCACTCTTGAACTGTGTCCTTGCACATGTCTAGACCATGTCAATGATGTTATCTCGTCTTATCCTCAGTTGATCACCTTCAACTTCCAACAAATGCACGCATTTCTTATCCTATTTTCTAATGTATTGTCAGTTGTCACTCATTCATCTTAGCCAAGCTTGTTTAGGCTGTGCCAGGCGGTAAAGCCTTGAAAAAAACTATGCTAGGGCCTCAAGGCGGCGAGGTGGGAGTCTCGAGACTAAAATTTGGGATCTATGTAGCAGATACATGGATACGACACAACACATTTTGGACAAGGCGACACGGTTTCGGCACATATTTTGGTGCATCCTATGTATCTTGGAGTGTCCGTGGAGTGTCTGATATGTGTCCGACATGATCTGACACGGACACGACATGGATTTGTGGAGTATTCGTGTTTCTTATGCAGTAGGTAATTTAAGATCAACCTACCATTACGATTGGGACATTGTGTTGTGGTGTGACATAATGGGGTTCTAATCTTTATTTTCTACTTAAATGTAATATTTTGGACTTTGTTCACTGTTGCAATGTGTCTCAATATGGTTCCAATGATAATCATAATATTAATACCTAGGCACAAAAGTTGATTTTCAGCAAAAATGTCGGCAGCCTCTCTCTCCCCCTTTGTAGTGTCCCGTCCCGCTCAGTCAATCGGAGGAATCGAAACGCCGACGGCATTCGAACATAGCCTTACAACGGCTGCTCGAAGACCCGCTCGGTCGAGGCGACTCCTCGCTCAGGTGGGATAGTTTCGGTGAACTTGCCTCATCTTAGCCTTCACATAATAAATCGCATGTTTTCAAATGCACAAGTAGGCTTGACAATAAAAGTGATGCATCCACATAGCTAAGAAAATAATCTCAACTTGGGTCAGACTGAGTTAGAATATGAAAAGGTCCTACGGTCGGCTTAGAAGTTTGCTCAGCGTACTTTCAAATGACACTCGGTCCTTCATCCCATGGCTTGGGAGAAAAAAGTTGGTCTAAGTTGCTAAGTTGCCACAATGTCGGAATTAGCCTAAGTCATAGGCGTCGTCCGCGTAAATGCTTGATAAAGCACGTCCGGTTCCATCATCGAGGGCTTGGCATTGCCTTCGTCTGTCCCGTGGTTTAAGTCGTATTACACGACTTGTGGCTGAAGTCTAGGCACCCAAAGAGCTTGGTTGTTCAAGTCGACCGCATGCATAGCACGTTCCCTCGATGCAAGGCTTGGCATAGCCTTTGCTAGTCAAGTCGTTGCACGAATAAGTTAGACAAGAGTTTGGCTGGGTTATCGAAGTCATAGCAAGCACTGTCCCCTGTTGTCTGCGGTTGTCAAGTCACATAGTCCCACGAGAACAAGGCTCGTCATATAAAGTATGTGACTTGAGCGATAGTGTCGCCTAGAGAACAAGTCAGTCTAAGGCACGAGCCACGGTTGGTTTAGTGAAAAGCATGCCACGGACAAAGGAAGCACACGAGATCGGTCCCGCTACTTGGGAGTCTCGATAAGGAAGCACACGAGATCGGTCCTGCTACTTGGAAGTCTCGATAAGGAAGTTCACGAGATCGGTCCCGCTACTTGGGAGTCTCGATAAGGAAGTTCATGCGACTGGTTGTCGCCGAGATCGGTCCCGTTACTTGGAAGTCTCGATAGAAAGTTGGAAAGCATGGTCATGATTAAGGAAGGACTTGATAGATCGAGTCGAGTCTTGCATGGCCATTGGACAACTTGCGCGCAAGGTGAATTCCTCGAACGATCCCGGGACGCCGGGTTCGTGTCAGCCTAGGAGGAATTGCAGATATTGTACGGCCTTCATCGACGGTACAACTCGATTGAAGTGAACCGTTACAATATAGGCTACGGGTCATTCGGTGGGAGCTCGTACCTCGCACGCGAATGGTCACCGTATGCAAAGATCCAGTATAGCTTGACATTGCTAGTGACCACTCATATAGATATGTCGGCATAAGAGCGGCTATCCGCGTGTATGCCTTTGGATTGCGTCGAGTACTAGCAAGTTACGAGTTTAGTTAACAAGGTATGCTTATAGCAAGCGCTAACCTTGAATCGGCACGGGTTAGGTATGCACGGTTGCAACACTATTTTGGAGCCTAAGATTTGGCTATAGCAAGGACACGTGCTTCGGCATGAATGTGGCGTCGTCATCGAGTCGTCTCGAGTTAAGTCAGGAAGGGTCGTATGGCAAGTTGGTTAAATATGGTTGATACTTAGGTGGCACGGTCTTGATCTTAACGCACGGTCAAGTCTATTGGCACGACCAGCACGAGCCGTCCCCTTGACGTCATTGACACGAGAATGGTGTAGAGGCACATAAAAACAAGTAAAAGCCTTGGTACGACCGAGTTGCATAAGTTTCTACTCGGCGAGGCACTGTCTCGAATATATTGAAGTCACGAATAGAGTATAGCACGACTCTGTCGTTGCATTGCCAAGTATAGGCCAAGACGTCTTTGTCCTAAAATTGATCCTAAGGCAAAACTAGAAAGACAATCAAAAAGAGATTAAGTTGCACAAAGTAAATGAACGTGTCGGTTTTGTATGGGTGGGCGAGGAGCTCACTCCACCAGTACAGTTGAGTACTGACACCAACATAGTTTTCATGTGCAGGCACAGGTAAAAGCCCGATGGCGCGGAGCTCGCTTGGATGCGTCGAGGCACGGAGTTCCTTGGCGTTTCGAGGCGTGCGGCCGCAAGGAGTCAGAACTTATACGGAACATAATATATGGACATCGTCATTCCGCAGAATCTGCCACTCGTCGCCTTGAAGCTTGTATTGAGAATGAGAGAGAGCAGAGTGACTTGTAATATGAGAGAAAAGTGAGCTTGAGAGACTTGTAATTTGGCCTCGTGCCCACAATGTAAATCTTTGTTCAATATCAATAAAAAGAGTATTTGCATGACTTGTGTTTTGTTTCAAATTTTTGCTGCTGACTATTCAATGTTTCTGCTTGGGATTTCTGTGCGACGACCCCCGTCACTTAGCCTGTAATCGACCCAGTGTTCTAAAAATCGCTAGGCGGACTCGGTGCGGCGGAGGTCCGCCTAGCCCGCCTAGGCGGCCGCCTAGAAAAAAAATTTATAAAATTTTTGAAAATTTGAAATTTCAATGTTCTAAAATCCAAATACTATCTTAAAACCCAAACAAATATCCAAAATACAACTAAGAATAAACAAAAAAAAAAATTCAAAAAAATTCAAAAAACACGCCGCCTAGGGGCGCCTAGGGCCCGTCTAGCCCACCGCCTAGGGGGTTTTCGGTGCGGTAGGCGGATGCCTAGGCCGATTTTTAGAACACTGAATCGACCATTATGGACCTGCCTTGCGTGAGCACAATCTAGGCTCATGCAGCATCACGCCTTAGCGAGGACGATCGCTCCTACGGAAGCGGGACGTGACACTTTTCGGCAGAATTTGAGTAGAAGAAGTGAAAAAAGGATTCAATTTGGAGGTTAAGCAAGAGATATATACCAGAACTAGGGATCTAATTATCCTCTTTCCATTTTATTTCATGTGGTCGGGCTTGGCTTGAGGTTTTTTTTTCTTCTGGTTAATATATGGGCTAGGCGGTGTGCCTAGGCGATGCAGCCACTTTTTAAAAGCTTGATCTTACAGTTATGTCATTTGTTGTTACATGTTTCTTTATTGTTTGACATTCCACCAATAAAGCATGGTGGGCTTACTGTTATTTTACGTGTTTTCATTTCAATTTCAAAGGTATCCTTCAAGGTTCGCAGTATCGATATAGTTAATTAAAAGGTGCACGTGAAAGAGAAAATGAGAGAGTCCACAACTTAAGTTTTAAACATAATGGCACAAGTGTCCATTTTATTTTTAAAAGAACTTGAATTAAAGAATAAAATGGGTAAAGGAAGCAGGTTTAAAGTACCAAGGTTTGTAGTATCGGTACCGAACCCTTCCTATGAGTATCGGGATCAGCGGTATCGGCACTATGGGGGTTTTTGATCGAAGTATCAGATTTTTTTTGTATCGGAAAGAAAATAATTATTAATAAATTATTAAAATTTTAGATTTTTAGATTTTTTTTATACAAATATAAGCATAATTTTCAGTATTTCCTATGTAGTTTCTTAGTAGTTTTAAAATAGTAGTCATCCTAGCCGATTGATTTACATGCAATAGAAAAGTTTTCTCCTTTTAGATGCTTTTACATCCTTGTTGTTTGGACTTTTTCGTTCAATTTTCTTTGTCGAATTGACTAAAAAAGAGACCCCAAAGATCGGTATCGGATCGGGACATGCCGAACTCGGTATCAGCTGTATCAGATCGGTATCACCCGATACTGCAAACTATAGTTTAAACATAAAGACTTATCAACATGAAGGCTACTAGGTTTCGGAAAGTTGGAGGGGGGCGTACAAAATTTCCCCTATTTTAAATCATTCACATTTCAGAGGCTCTCCTCACGTTTCTATTATAGAAGCTCCCTTCTCCGATCTCACAAAATAAAACAATATGAACAGCAAAATAACATACCATGAAACTGTAAGAGTCATGTTTGAGGAAGAAAATTTCTGAAGATGCATATACTTGAATAAAAAACATTAATAAATGGGACTGTCATTGCCTGAATCAATCTCGTAGGGTTCAATGGCAACATTAGATAAACACCATTATACCTTTCAAGGGAACAGACAAGTATCCCATTCAAAGAACCACAAAAGGGAAAGTTGCCCAGTTCCACCTAGACAACATTGATCCTAAAGTAGTTGATAGTTGCTATGTAAGAAGAGAAATGACCTTAATATAGATAAATGGAGAAGGTTTCCTATATCCAATAAATTATCCAGCATAAAGGATTTTCTGTGCTGCTGCAGCAGCAGCAGCAGCAGCAGGAACCAGCTTTAAGCATATACTAGAGCTCCTGCTAAACAACGATAAGTAACAAAACTGGAGAGCACCTAGAACAGTCCCATCAGAGACAACTATCACATAGAGAAAGATAAACAAAGATATAATCACTTGTAAACATGAATTAGCATGGTAGTATAAATTATAAAATGCAATTTTGACATGACATTGTGTCCTCAAGCAAATAAAGTCCTTGTCAAAATGGGGTTCCATAATTCAGAGACCCTAATAAATGTAAAATACAGAAATTGAATTGATTCTAGTTTATGTGACAGATCTCATATATTTCGCAACACGAGTATTAGATATAGATATAACAACAGGATTCTTTAACTCACCTTTCTTCAACTAACTTGGGTAGGACATGATCCCTGTAATATTGAATGGAAGCCCAAGCTTTTATCTTGAAGTTAAACACATTACTCATGTTGTGACCAAATCTTTCCATAATGAACTCTGGCACCTTATCTACCACCCGCACGTCATTTTTTAGAATAGCTATGAAGTGATCCTCATCATAGATATCCTTAAACTTGCTGTAACAAAAATACTGATATAAGATATCATAAGCTCGTCATCATTTCTTTAGATCGTGCTAATTAAAAGTCATTCCGAATTTGCTTCGATTCTTAATGAAAGCATAATCTGTTAGCACAGTAAAATCTCAGCAAAATATCTAAACTCCCTAGAAGGTTGATAAAAACTTCAAAATGATGAAAGATGGGATGGGGTCCTCACACAAGCCAGCCAGCAATACAAAGAAACTGAAGTGGAAAAGCTAAGATGAAGCCTAAGATGTAACAACAAATACTGAAATCAGAAATCATAAGCTCGTCGTCGTTGCTTTAGATCACGATAATTAAAAATCATTCCGAATTTGCTTTGATTCTTAATGAAAGCATAATATGTTAGCACAGAAAATTTTCAGCAAAATCACTAAACTCCCTAGAAGGTAGATGAAAACTTTAAAATGATGAAAATATATCATGTATGTAGTATGTGTTTGCTGTTTTAGCTACAAGAATAAAATGATTAAGACCCCAAAATAGATGGTGTGCACAGACTACACTTGAAATCATAGTCTTAAGGCACAAAAGAAACAATATTGTAAAAGGAATTGATATATCAATGATCCAACCAAATCAAAATTTAGCCATTGGTACCTTGTAACCATGTTCCTATTCCTTCTATATAAAAACAACTCGATAACTGGTCCTCTATGTAGAGTAAAAAAGGAGAGACAATGAATATGGCAATTCAAATAAGTGATAATAAACTATACTACTATATAATATCTACAATACTATATAATAGGAAAAGTTGAGGCTTCACCGTGGAAGTTTCTGTTCCAAAAATGCCCTTAGCTAAGTTTACTAATTAAAATTATTTTATTAAATTTAATCTATACTACTATATAATAGGAAAAGTTGAGGCTTCACCGTGGAAGTTTTTGTTCCAAAAATGTCCTTAGCTAAGTTTACTAACTAAATTATTTATTAAATTTAACATGGGTAATTTGGTAATTAGTTATAGGAAAAAAAAATTATGGGGTTGTTTGCTCTTTCCAAGTAGTAAAAAATTAATAAAAGTACTGTTTTCTTCCCAAGTACTATAAAATACGTGCAGTGCACGTCCATATATACTAGTAAATTTATAATGGGACAATTAGATAAAGTAATCAAGATTGCCTGAAACATGTGGCAAATCTTCTTCCAGAATCTAAGCTTAAGAAAAGAGAGATTCAAGTATATAGTGACCTGGGATCTCTCCAAATACTGTGGTAATGGAAATTGGGGATGAGAAGTGTAGCATTTAGATAGCCCGCTACTGCAACTGCATTGCATATCTACAAACAAAAACAACAGGATGAAAGAAGTATAAGCTACGAGACCACTTGAAAGTTAAATATATATATTTGTCCAAAACATGACAAATAACAAGGTATAACTAATAACTTAAGCTTAATGAGGGTAGGAACAACCGAAGTACGCTGCTGATTCAAGCCACCATTCGCCTCAATATATATGTAACCATTTGATTCTGGTAAACCTAATGAAAAAACATACTAATATGAGATTCAACGCAAAGGTAGATATAAATGAATATCTTGCGATTAATCAACAATATGAACAATCAAGAGCAATGAGATGACGAAAAGATCTGAAAATTAATTATATATACATCAGGCAGACCAAATAAAGCAACAATAATCCTCATGTTCTACTTAATACGCCTATCCATAGAAGGTTCAGAGCTCAAGCACATTCAAGGACATAATTAAAGAACTTCAATGAGGAGGCTTGTTTAAAGTCTAGTAGTAGTGTAATCATCAATATGAGTTGCCCAACAATAACATTTTCATTTACAATAATCCTTCAGTAACATATGTGGGAACATAACTTGAATTAAGGATAATTGTACAATGGCATAAATATTTTTGTGATCAAAGACAAGAAAGTAAATTAGAAAAAAAAATTGTGGCCTCACTTATACAGGTGGCTGTGTGAGAATGTCATCCCCTTTTCACTCTTTGGCTTGTGTCATAATTATAAAGATAAACACAAATACCAAATAGTATCATCTTACCTCTCGTCTAGACTATTTTTTAGTCTAGGGGAAATTGGAGAATGATCCTTGGTTTCAGGAGCTTAAACTAAAAAAACAAAAGGTAGGTCCACCCACCTATTGACCAGCCTTCTAGGTATTATGGCAAAGCCCTCTCTTGCTCACGACTACCTTAGCTAGGATTGCAACACCGGTGCAGAGGTTTGACGTAAGCTTGACATCTAGTCATAAAAAATTTGTCATGTTTTCTTTTGCGGAGCTTCCCTGTGATCCAGAGTAACCCTATTCAGGAAAATACTTGGATGGGGACTCATATGAGTGGCTGTCAATCCGAGGGGTGAGGATGGGCACAACTTTGCATGGGAAAATTGCAGAAGTAGACAGCCATGGATTAGTTACCAAACTCACTTAGGGAACTCAGGAAGTATGTCCGAAGAGGACAGAAGAACCAACTACCATTACAAATTTACAATACCATAAGAAGAATAGTGAAAGTTCACAAAAGATATGAGCCTGTAGTAATCCCTGATGGTGGTTGTAAAGGAACTAAAGATTTCAAATTGATAAAGCCCTTCATAAATACGTGTGAAAGTTTAAGTTGGAATTGGAAAGATTATAATGGCTCATAATACATTCTAAGTGCACAAAATTTCGAAACACCCACCCTTCAGAAGGTATGCACGTGCACTCTTTAGACGATGTAACATAATGAAGCCTATATATAATGTATGGCCGGTCTGCAAATATATAGCAAGACTCAGCAAAGAGTGAGGAAATTTCCAAGTGCCTAGCACAAAGTTTGGACTGTCACTGAGAATAACAGTAGTGCACTTTAAGAGGCACAAGTTACATATAAATGCATACAAGCACTCTAGCCCTTCTTGTGTAAATTGACATGACCATATGAGCATTAACATACAAAAGCCTTAAGACGCTTCTTTATCATTCCATGCATAAATCTATTGGAAAAAGAAGACAACATATTAAGGAGGATATATTGTCTGTTAACCAGCACAAACGAAGCAAGGATCCATCAAGAGATGCATTAAGAAGATGATAAATGGAAAAGAAAAAATAATAATAAGCAAGGAGAAAACAATAAATACTAAGGAATAATTGATAACTTCATAGAGTGTGTTATGTAGTTTTTGGAGGTTCTGAAGAAGAACAAATCAAAATATAAGATGTGGAGAGAATTTAAAGGCCATACCATCCACAGTCGTGTTTGTGATACATGGTTTCCACCCGCCACCTTTATAAGCATGTTTCCATACAGTTGCTAACTACAATAAAAACCAAAAGATAATTTCTTGGAAAAACATAAAATATAGGAATACAATATACGAAGTGAAATAGCAAGAAACACAGCGATACAGGAGACAAGCATTCTATCAACTATAATTGTATTTCAATTCTTGTATTCTCTAAAGGAAAAGGCCTGGTGAGATCAGGTCAAGCAGTCAAAAAGTGGTAATTGCCTTCCAACAAATATCATGTTTTCTTAATCTATATTTACATGCAAGTATTGACACATATTTTACACTTAGATAAGAGGCGTTTCTGTTATATAAAAAAGAGTAACTATCCTACACCTCCCTTATGGTTTGTCATTATTACCAACGGACCCCCTCCATATTCATCTATTACAAGTTACTCCGCTAAGAAAATATTCCGTCTAGGAAAGAAAATGTAATTATAAAATTACATGTTTGTCCTTGACTATAGGATTTCACTAATTTACGATTTTTCTTAGTTCTTTTCTTTCTTTTCAAGTGCATAGAAAGTGGTTTGGGTTTATATGGTTTCATATATCTTGACTTCTCTTGAAGCAGGTATTTGATTGGAGTTCGAATATTTTTTTGCCGGCATATTCATTGTTTTATTTTCTGACACGTTATATATTTGGTTATTTTATGTTGCACATACTTTTATGATTGCTTAATACACATATAGGGTATAAGTGATTTTCTAAAAGTTGAGGTTTTGTATCTCGAGTTGCTTATATTTTCTGTTGTTTAATTTTGAATCCTTGTTCTTTATTGAACCATTTCAACAACTTGCATTAATCAAAATAAGCAAAGAAAACTGTCATTTTGAGTTTGAAAACTTACACGGACCATAAAATGATAGGAGTATGTTAGTAAGAATTTATTGTGCATGCTTTTTATCTTTTATGCATTGCATCAAGTGAAAAATATACAATTACTAGGAGGGACATAAATGTTATTTTTTGTTGACAACAACATATAGTAAATGTAACGACAAGTTAACAATAAGGGAGGTATCTGTAAGCATATATACAAAATAGAAATAATAGGTTGTAATATTTCAATATGGAGGGGGTCCAGTGGTAATATCGACAAACCACAAGAGAAGTGTAGGATAATTACTCCCAAAAAAAAAAAAAAAATACTACCAAAACCTTCATATGAAATACAATGTCATGCTTGTATCTCAGCATTTCAAGTATATTCACACCTAAAAATGCAAACGTATCTAATGAATAGCCAATTAGATTTCACCAGCTAATGCATGATGAGCAACCCAATCTAATGAGCACCTACTCAGTTGTTCCTCGTCTTTAGTGAACTTTTGCAAACTAGACAGTCAAAGTCACATGCAAAGTCTAATTGCAGGTAGAATGCTGTCTAATTTCATCATACAATCTAAAGTAAAGCACAAAACAACTGATCATCAGATTTAGGATTCAATCTTCTGATACAGAAGTTGGAATCGGCATTTTAGAAATGCCTGATAAGTTATTACATAGTGCAAAACCAAGTTTGATGGCGAGTCAATTAAGACAATTGGAGGAGATACAAACACACACGCTACCACTACCTATCACCATAGGACTTACGAAATCTCAGCTTTACGTCGCTTCTCTGCTTCTCTTACACAAAATAGAGCAGAATAAAAGATGTTTGATGCAGCTGACAAAATAATTTTGATGAAGGCTTTGTTGTTTATTCTTTGTTGTTGTTGTAGTAGTGGTAGTATTAAATAATACAGAGGAGATGACCCTTACTAGAGTAGAGGCTATGTTGAGCATAAAAATGAATAGGACATGACACAGTTCGTATAGGGAACATGGATTTGGCACCTATTTTGGTGTGTACTAGTGTATTTTGGTGTGTACTAGTGTATTTTAGATTGTACGTGTCATATATGATATGAGCTTGACGCTAAGCAACACAGACAAGGCACCTACTTTGGTGGTCCTAGACTCCAAGTGTATTTTAGGGTGCCACTGCCATATATGATACATGTCGAACACGACGCAATACAAACATGACATGGCTTTCCAGAGTGTCTTGCTTCCTAATTTAGAGAGGAATCATAGCAAGGATCTAATTAACCTAGCCTATAAATTTGGGATAAAGCCTTTGGTACTGTTGTATGAATCGCCTGTGAACTTAATATATCGCTCTTGTCAAATATACAATCTACAAAAATGATATATTTAAGGGTTATAGATGCATAGACAAACTACTAGTACTCGTGTAAGTAATATGCAATGCTTAAGGGTCATACATAGAGGTTTATATTCGCACAAAACAATTGAAACCTAAAAATGCAGCTTAAGGTTCAAGCTGGATCCAAACATATCCAACCAAACCTGCTTTTTAGTTGCAAGTTGATTCAGTCGTATTGGTAACAAATTCTCATATAACATCTATGCTATCAATCAAAGATGAATCCTAGGGCATGCAAACAAGACAAGGATGGGAAAACTGTTTTAGCACGGAGATGTAATAGCAGTTAACGTGATCAAGAAGACCAACTACTAGAGGCAAAGGTACGACTTTCTCCTGTTCTTCCATACTCTTCTCGTTAACACTTCCTTTTGTTAAGTTTAAGGCCTGTAGCTAGATGATGAGCCATAAAAGCATTATATCTCCGCCCTCCAAAATTCTAGTTTTTTCTGACTTGTAAGTATTGAATGAGACTTGAACTTGTTCTTGCACCAAAAGGTGATCTTATGACAGTATTGAATATGGTCCAGAATGATGAGAGGGCAGTCCATATATATGGACAAGCTAAGAGTGATAGTTTTTTTTTGTATTTATGATCAATCATTCATCGTGATAAAGAGATTGAGAATGATGTCATACATGGAATCAAAATAAAATAGTTGAAATGGAGGGTGTTTCTGGGGTACTTTGTAATCGCAAGATACCTCTAAAGTTGGGAAAAAAATCTATAGGGTCTATAGGGTTGCTATAAGAGTCAAGATCATCCATGCTTTATGGATCAGAGTGTTGGGTAATTAAGAAACAATATATCCAGAAAGTTAATGTAGCTGAAATGAGAAAGCTAAGATGGATGAGTGGCAATACACTGAAGGATAGGATCATAGGATAAGAAATGAGTGTATCCGTGAAAAGTTAGAGGTAGTGTCAGTTGAGGATAAGGGAAAATCAACTTAGACGGTTTGGACATGTGCGAAGCAGACCAATAGATGCTCCCGTAAGGAGAGAGAATATATTAGGTAACAAAGCCGCTAGGACTACAGGTATACCTTTTTTTTATTATTCTTCCTTTTTATAAATGAAGTTTTACTCTACTAGATACCTTGCAGAAAAGCAAAGAAAAATCTACTGATGTACTGCCACAACAATGCATAAGGTATCCTGCCGGACTTTATTGAACACCATATCAACACACCAAAATATGTGTCGTGTCGTATTCGTCAATGCAATATGATAGATCAGAAACCTACTCCCGTCTTATCCTAGTACCACTATGAAACCCCTAATGTCTGAATATGAAAATTTACGCTCTAAATTTCAACATGCATCTCAACTACATTGCACAATCCACATTGTCATCGTCAAGTATGATCATGCATCAACATCGAAGCTGAAGAAATTAAGATCTAGCTCAGATCAGTTCATAACACTACAAATACAGATCTATTCACAAAAAACAAAAGGGAAATAAGAGACCACTAACCCCATCCGTGGAATTATCGGCATCCATGTCTGCCCGCAGCCGCTCGTAGAGCTGCGGGCTCCTGTACACGGACCCCGGCGGCGAGCGGGAGATGATGGTCGGCACGCTGTCGAAGGGCACCGTCCCCACGTACAAGAGCATCCCGGAGACGTAGATGAGCGGCGCGAAGAGGAAGATCGCCTGCCGCCGCAGGAGGAGCGAGAGCACCGCCAGAGCCCATCGCTGGATCAGAGTCCTCGGAGCCGGAGGAAACCTCCGGCCGCTGCTGCCTCCGTCCTTCCCCGGACGCCTCGAAAGCCTCGGGGATCGGCGGGGCGACGCGCGGGGAGACGCCGGGGGGGACGGCGTGCTCGCCCCTCCGCCTCCCCCGCTGGTGCCGATGCTACCGAGGCGGTTGTAGGCGTGATGCTGCATAGTTTCTCCTCTTCTTCTGCTTCTTGATTTCTGGGGTAAAATTAGGATTTCTTTCTTCTTCTTCTTCTTCTTCTTCTTCTTCTTGGAGAAGGAATTGATTTTTGGAGGGATCGATCGATTCTTTTCCTTCGGCCAGAGCCTAAGGGAGGTGACCGGATCTCGGTCACGTGCGGACCGCGTGATGTTTTTTTTTTTTTTTTTTGGCTGTCCGTATTCTAGCCGGAGCGTTATTAATTAGACGTTAATGCTGTTTCTCTTTCTTGGTTTATTTTGGAGCGCAAGAAATACACATTTTATTGGGATTATAATAAAAAGGTTGATTAATTGTTTCGCATTTAGTTGATTAAGGAAAAAATAAATGTACTTTATATTTTGAGACCAATTTTAAAGAAATTGATAGTCAAACAAACTTTTAGACATTTCTTAAGATTGTCATCGATAACTTTAAACATAATCAAGTTTTTGTTTTAACATTCGGATTTTGTATTTTCTTTTTGGGTTTCAAATGAAACCAAACTACCATAGTGCGGTCTGAGGTAATATATATTTAGAGGTTTTGAACTTCTAATTAACTTATTATTATTATTATTATTATTATTATTATTATATAAGTTATATTGACATAATTGTTATTTGTGTTTCAATTTGTATTACAGCACTTCATAGGGTGGAATGTGAATAACAATTCCGTATAACAAATACTTATAAGAAAGATTGATAATTCTATTATTTTATCTATTGGAATTGTGTAGACAGGCTGAAAACATTAAAAAAAAAAAAAAGTCAGGTAGAGTGCATATTATACTACATCTAGTCATCTACGGTCAAAGTGATGAGCCAACTATTAGGATATGTTGTGGGTCGGATGGCAAGAAAATTGATCCGGTTAAACCTGGATGGATTTGTCTATGTCTCGTCAAAGACCCAGACCGGCTCGGCCTACTTTTCCAACATGTTGGGATGGGTTTCCCTTATCAGACCTGGATTCGGTCGCTCCCTCAATCGAGTTGGACCAGGTTTCCTTCCGTCAGGTCCGTAGGCTCGGCCATGTCTTAGGACCGGTCGAGGCCCGGGTAAAATCAATCCTACCCCCCACCCCACCCCTCCTCCCGTGGCGCCCCTCCCCCCCCCCCCCCCCCCCCCCCTTCCCTCCACGCGGGTCCCACCACCATAATAAATAAAACGGTTGATGGAGCATTTTATCATTTTACCCCTTCCCAATAGTCGTTTTGGGGGCAATTTGTTAAAATATCCACCAATATCCATATTACAAGAACAATATGGTCTTTTTTGAGAATATTTTTATTTTACAAAAATACATCCATTATTTTGGTCGTATTGTTGAAAATGACCAAACTACCTCCATAACAGCTATATTTCAAAGATATTTGTGACCATTTGGTATTTGAAAAAAATTCTATACACGTGGATTAATGTATTCAAATTTACCACAATAAAAAATTTCCTCTCTTACAATACTGCAATTACTATTGTGTTTTATTCGATGAATTAGCTACTTCATCACTACTTTATATAATGATCATTGATAATCAACAATAGCAATCGTAACAACCGTAAGGTCCGCAACCTCAATCCAACACATTCAAGTGCATGGAGTACACGGACATAGAGGAGGGAGAGTCTGGTCGTCACAGTTTGTTTAATGTTTTGTAACACTTTAGTAGGGTTTATCACGAGAACGATACAAGCCAAATACGACTCAGGGATGTACCTAATCTATGAATTGTGAAAACATTAGTAATATATATATATATATATATATATATATATATATATATATATATATATATATATATATCAATTGTTGTATCTAGTATCTACCTCTTGAGCAAGTCAAGGACTATGTGACCTGGACGATAGAGTTATAAAAAAATTGTATCTTAACGAAATATCTATTTTAATGTAGAGTTATTTGTATTTGCCCTCCCCCCACCCCACCCCATTTGATATTCATAACTTTTTTACCCCCATTTTAAATTTAATTAGTGCAACCCCCACCCACCACCAAATCCATACATTAGCAAAGTATTTTTTTTGTACTTACCTACCAATATTTAACACTAAATTTGTTTTTTGTTTTTTTGATGGTGGCGGGGGGGGGGGGGGGGGGGGGGGGGGGGTTGCACTAATTAATTTTAAATGGATGATAAGAGAGCTATTAATATCAATTGGGGGAATAACTTTTTAATTTATTTAGTAGTTTTAACACTAAATTTGTGTTGGGTGGATGGGGGTGTGGGGGGGGGGGGGGGGGGGGGGGGTGCACTAATTAATTTAAGATGGATAATAAGAGAGCTATGAATATCATTTAGGGGACATGAATGACAGAGACAGTTGAAACTCGCTTTGAATAATAATGGTTATGAGCACCTCATCATCTCATCATGTTGTTCGACTAATCTTATTATTATCGAACTATTCAACGGTTTATTGTTTTTGTTTTGAGGCCTATAAGCTCAACACCCAGAGAATGAGATGAATAGGTATGAAGCTCTCTCTCTTGTTAGATAGACTAATTTCATATATCTCCATATATCTCTACAAGCCATCCCAACCTCTCTTTATATAGGGAGAGAGAGGTTGGGAGTTACAAAGTGAAAAGTCACTTGGGAGTTACAAAGTGAAAAGTCACTTGGGAGTTACAAAGTGAAGAGTCACCATGATGAGTTACAACACTCCCCCTTGGCTCTTTACAAACTCTGCTTGTAAATACCTCTGAGCTTCTTCGTCTGTCTGTAGCTTGCAGATTCAAATTTGACCACCTACTTGTGCCTCGTCAAAACCTTGCCAAAGAAAATCCAGTGGGAAAAACTTTGGTCGAAGGACAAAAGAGTACACACAGGTCAGTGTGATGGGGGTAAACTAACCATTGCAAAGGTGCCTCGTCAAAACCTTATCAGAAAAAATCCAGTAGAAAAAAACTGTTGATCGAAGGAAAAAAGAGTACACGATGGTTTAGAAGTATACAACTGGATACTCCCCCTGATCATAATAATCCTTAGTGAATAAGGGATTTGAACTGTGTCTCGTTAAAAAAAACCTTGCCAAGGAAAACCCAATAGAAAAAAAACTTGGTCTAAGGGAAAAAAGAGTACACAAGCATACATCAGGATGCTCCCCTTTTTACTCGCACTCGACAGGGCACGGGATATACGCACAACAGGGCGTTTGGAGGCGCTCGTTGGGGCGCTCCCCCTCACATGCACACAACAGGGTACAGGAAACATGTTTCACTTAGGCTAGCTCTGAAAGTTTCCTAAGTCCAATTGCTCTGACATGTTTCTGGAACAAGTGTTTCGGCAGTGACTTGGTGAACAAGTCTGCACGGTTATTCTCCGATCCAATGTGTTGCACTTCAATCTTCTGAAGCGCTTGTTGTTCATGTGTAAAGAACAATTTGGACGATATGTGCTTGGTAGCATCCCCTTTGATATAACCATGTTTCGCTTGATCAATAACAGCGGTATTGTCCTCATAGACGACAACAGGTTCATCTGGGTCATATGGAAGATCACATGTACTTCGAATATGGCCAATAACAGCTCGAAGCCATACACACTCTCTAATCGCCTCATAGAGCGCGAGTAGCTCAGAGTGGCTCGCTGAAGTAGCCACTAAGGTCTGTTTGCGAGACCTCCAAGAAATTGCCGTGTTCCCAATGGTAAAGACATAACCAGATTGGGAACGCCCCTTGTGCGGATCAGATAAGTATCCCGCATCGGCATAGCCAACAAGGGTCGCGTTGCTTCGAGTGCCAAGAGCGTTGGACTCACTCAAAACCACGTAGGGATAGAACAAGCCCAAGTTCGTAGTACCCTTAAGGTAGCGAAAAATATCTTTTATGCTATTCCAATGGCGACGTGTTGGCGCAGTGCTGTGTCGAGCAAGACAATTCACAGCAAACGAGATATCCGGTCTAGTACATTGGGCCAAGTACAATAAAGCGCCTATTCCATCCAGATAAGAGCACTCAGGACTCAATATCTCTTCGTCGTCCTCCTTTGGACGGAATGGATCCTTAGTAATGTCTAGAGAGCGGACGATCATGGGAGTAGCGAATGGCTTAACGTCAAAATGACTAAAGCGTCTCAACACCTTTTGGGAGTAGTTCGCTTGATGGACAAGAATTCCATCTTTACGGTGCTCGATCTACAGGCCGAGGCAAAACCGTGTCTTCCCAAGATCCTTCATCTCGAATTCCCTCTTCAGGATATCAGCAGTTTCTGACAAGTCTTTTTTGGTTCCTATGTGATTCATGTCATCTACATAGACCGCGATGATTGCATATCCTGAAGTGGATTTCTTTGTGAACACACATGGGCAAAGTTCGTTATTAATGTATCCCAAATCGATCAAGTATTCGCTTAGGCGGTTATACCACATTCGCCCGGATTGTTTCAATCCATATAGCGAATGCCTCAGTCTAATCGAAAACGCGTTCCGTGGTCGGGAACTACTTGATTCAGGCATCTTTAGTCCTTCAGGGACTCTCATGTATATCTTTGTGTCCAGATCCCCGTAGAGATAGGTTGTGACCACATCCATGAGCTGCATATTCAGTTTTTCGGAAACTACTAAACTGATTAAGTAGCGAAACGTTATGACGTCCATTACGGGAGAATACGTCTCCTCGTAATCAATTCCAGGGCGTTGTGAGAAGCCTTGCACCACAAGGCGAGCCTTGTATCGCACAATCTCATTATTCTTATTACGTTTCCTTAGAAAAATCTATTTGTGACCAACTGGTTTAACATTGGGTGGTGTTGGAGCTACAGGTCCAAACACGCTTCTTTTCGCTAAGGAATCTAATTCAGCATGGATTGCTTGTTTCCATTGTGGCCAGTCTGTTCGTCGTTGACACTCGGCAACGCTGCGAGGTTCCATGCCATCATTGCTCATAATGTCAGTGGCCACTGAGTATATGAACACATCATCGATGACAGTTTCGTTTCGCTTCAAAATATCGTCTAAGCTAGCGTACTCGACGGATATTTCGAGGTTATCAGCATGATTAGGAATAGGCGTTTCATCTGGAACGCGCTCTTCTAATACATCATCGTGATCCTTAATGATCTCATGGGGCAAAACGTTTTCAACAAGATTTCTCCGCTTCCGGGGCAGAACATCTTTGGAACCAACCGGTCTTCTCTTCTTCTTGGGAATAGCGGCGGACTGGACGACCGATGGCAGCGTCCTTTGCTCGACGGGTTCGACCGGAGCAACATGTTTCACAGGAACATGGCGTCTCTCAGGGACGTCTATCCTTGCAGGCACATTTGCAGCAGGTATAATTGATCTCGTGACTTTTGCTAGGTCGCTAAATGCGTCTGGCATTTGATTTGCAATATCTTGCAGACCTAGAATCATCTGCACTTCCTTATCACTATGTACAGAGGGGGGATCATGATGAGCAAAAGCGGGCACATGCCACGCTAATTCACGTCGTTCCTCATCAACGTTAGCGTGCATTTCTCCCCTAACGACGGGAAGATTGTCTTATCAAAGTCACAATTCGCGTGTCTCGCGGTAAAGAGATCGCCTATCAAGGGCTCTAAATAGCGAATGATGAACGAGGAGTTATAACTGACATATATTTCCCGTCGCTTCTGAGGTCCAAATTTGAACGCCTTATCGGCTCAATTGGAACATTGACTAGGCACCCAAACACGCGTAAATGTGAGACGTCGGGCTCACATCCAGTAACCAGCTGGTACGCGGAAAGTGGTTGGGTGGCCATGGGCCTCATACGGACCAAATTTGCAGCGTGCAAAATTGTATAGCCCCATGCAGATAGTGGGAGTTTGGTGCGCATAACCAAGGTCCGTGCTATCACTTGCAATCGCTTTATAAAAGCTTCCGCTAGGCCTTTTTGGGTATGTACATACGCAACAGGGTGTTCAAAATTTATTTCTAAAGTCATGCAATAGTCATCGAAAGTCTTCGATGTAAACTCCGCGGCATTATCAAGTCTAATAGACTTTATCGGATAATCCGGATGGTGAGCCCTTAACTTAATGATCTGGGCGAGGAGTTTAGGAAACGCTGTGTTTCGGGTGGACAACAACACTACGTGTGACCATCTAGTCGATGCATCAACCAAAACCATGAAGTATTTAAATAGTCCGCATGTTGGTTGGATTGGTCCACAAATATCTCCATGAATTCTTTTAAGGAATTGAGAAACCAATCTCGTAGATTTCACATGGAGCGGCTTGAGATTCGTCTTCCCAATCGAGCAAGCTTGGCAAAGACTTTTTGAATTTATAACGAAATTCTTTCCTCCAAGAGGATGCCCATGCGATGCATTCATAGTACGAAGTATCGTATTTTGACCCGGATGACCCAGCCGGTCATGCCATAGCATAAAAATGCTCTCATCAACTGGCGCTCGGCAAATGATGAGATTACTCTCGATGTGTTGTATCGTAGTGAGATACAAACCACTTGAAAGACTTTTCAACTTCTCCATGATACGCTTTTGGCCGTACTAAGTGGAGGTAATAAAAAGATACTCGAAGCCATGTTCTCGAGCAGTTTCAACATAAAATCCGTTTTCTCGAATATCCTTAAAACTCAGTAAGGTACGACTGGACCTTGAAGAATATAAGGCCTCTGATACTTCAACGGGAGTACCATTGGACAATGAAAAATGGGCTTTGCCAAAACCTTGAACAAGGGTTGAGGGTCCCGAAATAGTTGTCACTGAGGTTACTTTAGGCATATAGGAGATAAAGTATGATTTATCTCTCAAGATAGTGTGAGTCATTCCACTATCAACCAGACAATCTACTGCCCTGTGGTCCATGCCTATAAGTAAAGAAAATTAAAGTTTGTCACACGTTTGAGGAAAGTGCTCGAAATAGAACTTTAATTTATCGAGAAAACAGAAAATACAAACCACCAAAAGTTTCATGACTTAAATCAAATATATAGAGAAAATGGAGATTCATTCTTCCATTTCTGCTATAAAATCGGGGGTCTCAAGATTTAGATTTTCGCACTCGTTGACCAGATTTACTTCGGCCCGGCGCCCCTTGTGATAGTTATCAACTTCTTGGGGAGTTGCCCAGCAAGTCCGTTGCATATGACCAAAAGCACCACATTTGTAGTAGAGAGTAGGTGCTTGGCCTTCCACTCTCGCTTTGGGACGACTGGCCCGTTGGTTCTTACCATGAGACTGTCTAGGAGTCAAAGGTCCTTGGTTCTTGTTAGAACCTCGCTTTGGGTGACGAGACTTAAACTTGCCTCTGTTCTTTGGCTGGGACGACTGGCCCTTGTCTCGTTTCCACCGTGGATTTGGTCCACGGAGAGCGTTTGCATCAGGCATTGGAATTGCCTTTGTTCCAGCAGGACGAGAATTATTGTTTCTCATTAAAATGAGACTGTTCTTCTCGTCTAGTAAAAGCTGGGTGATGAGCTCGGGAAACTTGGTGAACTTAGACTGACGGTATTGCTTCTGGAGCAAGTTGTCAGTGGAAGGGAATGTGGTGTATGTTTTCTCCAATAGATCGATGTCGATTAATTTCTCACCGCAGTACTGGAGAAGTGATCGAATCCTGCAGACTTCATTAATGTTATAATCAGTTACGCTCTTGAAGTCTTGGAAGCGCAGGTTCAACCAGTCATGGCGCGCTTCAGGCAGCCATATGGTCTTCTGGTGGTCGAAGCGCTCTTTCAGAGAGTCCCATAGCGTCTTTGGCGAAGAGATTTCAATGAACTCTGCCTTCATGGCGTCAGATAAATACCTGTGGAATAGAATCATTGCCTTGGCGTTCATTGAGCGAGTGACTTCCACTTTGTAGGAACCCTAGAGGGGGGTGAATAGGGTCAAGCTAACTAATCAAGCACTTAGCACAAGCTAATGAACAATTTAAAAATATAAGTGCAAGAGAAGAAGCAATAACAATACCGACACACGATATATCCTGGTATCCTCCCAATAGGCACTCCAGTCCCGGAACTCTCTCCGGCTTTAATATACTATTTGAGTAAATAGTTACACACGAGTTTGGATCCGAAGAACTCGCCAACTTCTTACACGAGAGCTTTAATCCGAAGGCCTCTCCGACTTCAACCGAGAGTTTGGATACGAAGACTCTCCAACTTCAACCGATAGTTTGGATACGAAGACTCTCCAACTTCAACCGAGAGTTTGGATACGAAGACTCCCCAACTTCAACCTTTCACAATAGGTTTTGATCTCCTTATATAATAAGATGAAGATCTCACTTTTCAACTCAATAACTCTAACACAATTTGTGGATGGCAAATGAAAGCTTTGTAGAGTTGTTTGTGGATAGGCTTTGGTGGTTTAGAAATTTTTAGGCTCAAAGTATCAACCTTGAATGAAGGGGTTCAAGGCTATTTATAACCAAAGCATTGAAAAGAGCTCAAGGCAACTTTTTAGTCCGCGAACCGGCATACCGTCGGTATGAACCGGCATACCGGCGGTATACCGGTCTGGAATGCAACGGCTAGAAATATAATCGTTGGGATCATTAATTGTTCGGATTTTCGACCGTTCGAATTTCAACGTTACTAAATCGGTATACCGTCGGTATGGACCGACATGCCGTCGGTATGCCGATTTTGTAGACAGAAACTTTCTGTGAACAAAATCGGTATGCCATCGGTATAGACCGGTATACCGTCGGTATGCCGATTTTCATCCGAAAATGACCCTGGGCTAGTTTCTACCCTAGCTTTCGATTTTGCCATCCATTTTTTGTGTTTACAATTATTCCTAAGACTCATTACAGACTCCAGATATACTGTAGCAGGTGCAGGCTTCTTCAGAGTCTTGAAATAATGATGGCATGGCTTGGCTTCTTCCTTTAATAGGTGCTGGCTTTTTCCCTTGGCGGCAGCTGTCCAAAGATATCCAGTTTACGAAAACTGAATACCTTTCAGGGGCTTCGCCCCCGAACCCCCGACGAGGGGCGCTGCCCCCTCGACCCTCGTCCGCTGACCAGGCAACGGAACCCCCGAGTGCGTGGCTCCGGAGATGTCGTCGGCTGGTTCAGAGAAATCTTGTGGGATCCATCGTCTTTGGCCCACCATGATTTCTTCATTGCATATGTCCACATTGATCTTGCTTATTGCTTTTCTGCATATACATGTTAGACGAACAAAGCAATATATATAGTAGCAAATATGATAAGTTTAATGCACATTTGGACAATGCTGAGTTTTGTTGGCCCATTGGTCATATGGTCAACCTGATTTTAATAATTGATCAAACTCTGTCTCGATATTTGAAGCTAGTCAGGATGTATCGGACTCTTGGACATGAACAAGAACAGCTATCTACACAGTTCAAGACCGAAGCTATGTTTGCCTGTTCAAGTCTGTATTTCCTTTAAGCAATGTATTTTTCATTTTATTGAGTCTAGGAATACAATGTACACCGAGTCGTACTGGCAAATAGGCTATTCCAAAATATTTTCAAAATACTTTTAAAATATCCTTTGTTTTGAAAAACATTCATTTAAACAAAAGCTTCAAAAAGGTTTTCAAAAATCTCCAAAAATTATTTTTAAAAACCTAACCTAACCCTGACAGAACTCGGCCAGAGTTCGGTTGGTGGCCGTTTGATTTTTGAATTCTCTGGAACTTGGTCCTCCTGCAGTTGCGGATTTGACCGAGATTTCCTCATCGAGTTCTTCCCGAATTCTGCCAGAATTCTGTCTTTGGAATTCCTATAAATAGAGAAGGATTTTGATCATTTCAACTCACTCATTCACTTTCAATCTTCTCTCTATCTAAAGCTTTCAGGCTTCCAAAGAGTTTTTCTTGAGCTTTAAATTTTAGATCCCAAGCCAATTACAATCCTCTAGTCGATTTGCCAGTGCGGTGCGGTCTAGAAGTTTCTGAGAGATTGTAATCAGAAGGCTTGATTGAAGAATACCTCTTCACATTTGAAGTTTGATGAGTTCTTCGTATCAAAACTCGCGTTGTAGAAGTTGCAAGGACTTCGTAAGAAAACTTGCAGTTTTTCCAATAGTGGATTCAACTAGTAGCAAGAGTTCTACCGACTGGATTAGTCCTCAACAGAGAAAAACCAGTATACATCGCTGTCTTTGCGTTTGCTTTCTTATCTCTGCATTTACTTTACTTAGTTGTGATTATTATTCTGTGATCTTGCTACTAACATTTTTTAATTAGCAATATTCCGCTGCCTACTCTATTCACCCCCCTCCCCCTCTAGAGTATTGTGCTTTACGATTTCGTTCCTACAATTGGTATCAAATCGGGTGTTACAGGTAAAGCAAAGATAACAGTGCAATTATTTATTCATTTTAATTAATTGTTATATAGATCACAGCACAACACATGGCAACTGTAAAATTCACAAGTGAAGGCCAGGCCACAAACAGACCTCCACTGTTTGATAGTACGAACTATACCTATTGGAAAACACGGATGAGTTTCTTCTTGAAATCTCTTGACTTTGATTTATGGTCTATTGTTATTGATGGCTATCAAAAGCCACCTCGTATAAATATTGATGGAGTTTTAGTTGAAAAATCCCATAGCAGATATACAGAGGAGGAAAAGAAAAAAGGCCAGTCTTGACGCACGTGCTATTAATGCTCTATTTTGTGCTTTAGACAGAACTGAATTTAACAGGGTGTCTATCTGCACAACGGCTAATGAAGTGTGGAAGCTACTTGAAGTCACACATGAAGGCACGACTAAAGTCAAAGAATCAAAAGTCAGCAGACTTACTCAAGAGTATGAGGTGTTCAAGATGAAGCCCAACGAAACAGTTACTCAAATGTTCGAAAGATTCTTGGATATTGTAAATCCTTTGTCCTCCCTAGGCAAAGAGTACAGTAACCATGAAAAGATTCGCAAACTCCTGCGAGCACTTACCAAGAACTGGATTCCGAAGGCTACTGCAATCATTGAAGGGAACGACCTCACAACTATGTCCCTCGAAGTACTCATGGGTAAGCTACTCACTCATGAACTGGAGCTACAAGATTTTGAAGAGCCTGCACCAAAGGAGAAGACAATCGCTTTCAAGGCTCAGCACAGAAAAGCTGCTGAAGGTGACTCAGACAGCAGTGAATCTGATGCTGAAGATCAAGCACTCCTAGCAAGGAAATTCAAAAGATTCATGAGATATGAGAAGAGAGCCAAAGAAAACAACAGCAGCAACAACTGGTATCAAGATGATGCTGTCTGCTACGGCTGCAAGAAGAAGGGACACATGAAGAAAGATTGTCCTACAAACTCATCATCAAGCAAGAAGAGCAACAAGTATGAAAAAGGGAACCTGAAAAGATCAACATCTAGGAGATATGCCAATACCAGCATATGGCATGAAAGTGAAGCCAGCGACTCAGAAGACGAATAATCAGAAGACGCTGCAAACGTATGCTTTATGGCATCCGATCAGGTACCTACTGAACCTGTAGTTGATACTTATGATGACTTCACCTTTGAGCAATTAGAAGATGCCTTCAGTGAACTGATGACTGATTACAAGAAACTGCGTAGCAAGTATCAGACCTCTAAGAAGGTACTCAAAGAGTACAAAGGTGAAATAGGTAGACTTACCGACCTACTAGCTGAGGTTAGAAATAATGTTAGTGAGTCTGGTGAGCTTTCTTCAATAAAGCTCTTATTACACGAGACTACCAAGTCATCTGAAGAGAAAGACAAAGTTATTGACCAACTCAAGGAAGAACTTTCTAAAGAGAAGAAAAGTCTTCAAAGTGCACAAATCAGAATGGAAACACTCACTTCTGATTATACTAAGTTGTATGACACTTCCAAAAGATTGGAAATTAGGTTAGGAAAACAGCCTGAGCCTGCTGCTTCCTATCCTAACACGTGTCACTTACCGAAAAACCGGAACATTCCCAAGCCAAACACTGTCAAACCTAACCCTATCAAACCTTTACCCCAAAAGGTTAAGCCCAAACAGGATTATAGGTATGCTTTCTTCTATACTAGAAAACCTAAACCTACCAACCATGCACACCACTCAGCTTTCAACACTCGACATGCACAATGTCATTATTGTGGCCTCATTGGTCATATTTCATCTGCATGTAGAATCAGAAAGCTTGTTGATTTAAATATTTATGCTTGGATACCAAAGGCTAACATTTCAGGACCCTACAAGAAATGGGTACCAAAAGTTTCATCTGCAAATTGTTTTGTAGGTGGAACACCTTTCACATGCTAGAAGCAAATGGATCCTCGACAGCGGTTGCTCACGGCATATGACCGGTGACGCTACACTATTTGCAACACTGTCGAAGAAGAAGAAGGAAGGCTATGTGTCACGCCCCAGAACCAGAATACTGGAGAGCGGGGGAAATGACTCAGCCAGCTACGTATTACAGGTAGATGAATACCGGATAATACGATCAATACTGTCTAACCAGACGAGGGGGTGCATACTACATAAAAGTCTCACTATGGTCATTCCGCATCTATTGTCTCAATCATTCAAATAAGAAACAGTAATACAGAACATATAAGATAAAGCAGTAAGGCGTCCCAAACGCTCAGTCAAAATGTTCTGGAAATCTGGCTTTACAAAACATAGCCAGATGGTATAGTAAGGTATACACAATTGTTATCAGCTGCAGTCTGACTTAATTACAATCATGCAAAAGTAAGTACAAGACGATCCGACCAACATGTCGGTGCCAAACGGCTAAGTATAAAGTAAATGACAAAACGAGCGGTGAAGTAAGGAAACCCACTCGAGTCCTCCTGCGATCATCCCTCTAGTATTGACCATCTTGGAGGTAGAAGTAAGCTGGATCATCGGGGATCGGCTCTAAATCTGGCCATGCAAAACCAGAGAGGTTAAACCTCTAATAGCAAGTACCACAAGGAAGGACGATATGAAAGATTAAACCAGTATGTAAGAGAATATAATAATAGATCTCTGCTTCCCACTAGGATTCACATAACATTACGACACTTCGAACCAACCTCCCAACCAAACAAGGACAGAAGTTGGCCCGTCATGTCCTGACATTCTGATCATCTCAGTTAGGCAACAGAATAGATACAGTACACAAACAAATCATCTTGCACGGCCAATCAATTCCTACGGCTTGCTATTGTGAGCCCCAAGTTATCATGGAATTATGCAAAATAGGGATTCCTCAGTTCTTACTATGTGCGAGCAAGGCTAGTCTATCCAGTCAATCAATTCGCCAATCATGTAGTTAGACGAGTCCCAGCGGGACGCCCGTCGTTATAGCATGTACAATAATATAAGCAGATACTGTTCCCTGTCCGTGTGACAGATTTACAGTATCTGTGGGAACCAGCCGGCCCATCGGGCACTTAATAGTCCCAAGGGGGCTGTCATGTAAGAACTCGGGAATCCATTCTCTCCATGCCATCATTATTTTATTTAACTTAATAGTCCCTACGTTGAGCGAAGTTCCATGCCGTAGATCATGGCCATTCAAATGAGTACTTTCGTACGGGGTACGATATGCGCAACTCTACAACGATACCCGTGCGGCTAGGTTGTAGGTTTTACATAGCGTGATGCAACAATCAAATCTAACCACGGAGTAATCATGCCTTGACCATAAAGTACACATGCTATTTTTGTAAGATAAATAAATAACTAAATAATAAATATATAATTTGAAGCCTGCATGTGCCTGTATGCCAATATCCGGGATCGGCTAATCGAGTACAATAGTTCATTACATGAACGTATCTCATTCATTTATTTCAATAAGACGACTAGCCAGTCTCTTAGTTCCAACTAGGAACGTATGATCAATTATTAGTCAATGTTACAATCATTATCAATGGTGACAAGGCATGAAAGTCAATCAATATTACATGGGGTCGGGTCTATAACTCTCAGGGTTAAGTTCTAGTCATACTGGGTATCCATGGATCAATCAGGACACAAGGCGCATTCTACATAACAATATATTTTAACAAATTTAACATATTATGATTTATCAAGAAATTTACGCAAAAAGGCGTAAGGATATAATAGAAGAATTATCATGCCATCATTAAATGAATAGGTTGTGGAATAAATAAAACACCCAGGTCAGGAAGTCACGCCAACAAGTCTATGCTAAGGCCAAAAGTCACGCAAGAAGTCTATGCTAAGACCAACAAGTCACACTAAGTCTAGCTGGGGTGAGCGTGGAAAATGGGCGTGAACAGCGAGCGTAAAAAATGATACACGCTGGCAAGCGTGAGCGTGAAGAGTCACGCAAGCAAGCACAGCGTGAGCGTGAAAAGTCACGCAAGCAAGCACAACGTGAGCGTGAAAAGTCACGCAAGCAAGCACAGCGTGAGCGTGAAAAGTCACGCAAGCAAGCACAGCGTGAGCGTGACTGAAAATACACGCCAACATGTAAGAACATGAGCGTGTCTCAAAATCCATGCAGACACGTAGAGACGTGTGCGTGACTAAAAATACACGCACGCAAGGATGTGTGCGTGTGTCACGACCCGCACCCTAGAGTTAGGGCACGAGAACGTAACAACGCCCAGCCTACGCCGCAGTGTCGGCGGTAGAACGCTGTCCTAGGTCTCAATGCATCTAACAGTATAAGACTAAACAGTTTATACTCCCCGAATGGGGGTGACATAGCAGAATGTAAGCTCAATCACATCTAAGGTAGAGCATAAAGGAAGATAGATAAAACATGAAATCAAAAAGAGATACAACAGATAGAAGTCTAAGTGTCTAAGATACAAACTCAGAATACATCTCAAAACCCAAATACAGTAATCCATAAATACAACTCAAGATGACTGAAAATAAACTATAAGCAAAAATCCTAGCTATCTATGCAACCTCTACTGTCTCCTCTAGGCTAGCAGGCAACCTCCAGGCTATCTGTAAAATTTATCAACAGGTCCAGTCAGGACATGAGCGAGTACAGTACATCTCAACAGATCATAGCAGGTTAGAAAATATAATCATGCAGTAGAGTAAAATACAGGATCTGAAGAAATACAGTATTTAAACAAGAGAGAAACTGTAACAGAAATATCTACTATAAATAGAGAACTAACAGTGGCTAGTGAGTCAGAGTACGAGATAGCACATGTGAACAGGACAGATTTAAACAGGATATCGAGGTGCACAGGATCTACACTACAATGGAATTGTTCACACAACTACTAGCACTCCTCCGTATCCCCAATCAATACACAAGGATCTAAACAGGTTATGTTATTGCACAGGATATCACATGGGGCCCATATAGGGTGCACATGATAGTATACATGGGGGCTCCGTGAACATGAGAGTACAAGATTCACAGGAGTGCACATGTAAAATGGAAGTACAGGAGTACATGATGAAAGTGAAACGCACATGACACAATGTACCCGATGCTCCCGAGGGGGATAACATCGCATGAGAAGATCCATATAGTACTAATCCGTGATAATGTCATGACAGCATCAAGTATAGTAATCTAAAGCAGGAATATAATTCTAAGCAGGATATGAAATGATCAGAGAATGTACTCGCCTGATATCTGAATGTCCAAGGTAAAGATACTGTCCGAGGAGAGGTGTCTGGCTCCTAATTAGAACAGCACAAGTCACAACATGTCCAGAAGGGTAATATAAAGCACTACAATGCATTCTACATGAATCTAGGTCAAATTAGGCCAAATTCAACCCTTGGTCAACTCTGGTCAACTGCACTAGTCAAACTAGGTCATGTCCTAACCCAGCAAGTCTTACTAGGCCTAACCAAGATTATCCTAGCAAGCACACATCAATACAAGACTATACAAGCCAATATACACCCAACTCTATATAGCATGCAATTATTCAATACTCAAATAGGCAAGAATTCACATTGGATATACACTAGGTAATCTATTACTTTAAACTATATATGTCTACACATATATACACATGCATATATTGGTATTCAACATTAGGTCTATAATCATGGCATTTCAAATGGTTATATAAACTTATATATTACAACACAATATGCTAACATATATATAATATACATACATAGCTAAGTTAACTATATTCATAAATACTTATTAAAGAGGCTATGTGTGTGTATGTGAACATGGCAAAGGGGCAAGTGAGGGTTAAATGGGCATACATAGTGTATACATATTAAAGAGTGTCAAAGTGTAAGTGAACAATGTGTCAAGTGTGATAGTGTCAACATAGTGTAAGGGGGTACATGAGGTAATATAGGATTTGTGTTAACATAAAATATTACATCTCATTAACTTGTATATTTCATACATTACATCTATTATTATATTACATTAATGCTTTCATTCATTCATCATTCATTTATTCTCTTGCACTACTATATGTACCATACATTACACACTATGGAACCTACATATTTATTACAAGCCATACTTATACATGCTTACATTATCACCTCATACATCATTTATTTAACCATTTACTCATGCTTGCATTCTCTATTTAATTACATAATGTATATACATTAACATGGGTTAAAATTAAATAGAACATTATATTACACACAAGGGTGCACAAAATGCATATGCCGAATAATAACTCCTACTAATAATTAATACTGTACCATCTCAGCATGAATTAAAATTTAGGATTAAAGTATGTTATAGATCTATGTGTTAGCTTTCCGAAACTTCAAACGGATCTTATTTTCGTTTTCGGAAACTCCCGGAATCGCGAAAACACCGAGAACGCTTTTGTCTTTCGTACAGCTGACACTCAAATAATTCTTCAGAAAGTTACAGAAAGAATTAGGCCTATTAATATATGTTTTTGGAAAGCTAACTTCAATACGCTTCTTTTAAAAAAAAACGGAAGATTAAACCGAGCTCTGAGCTAGAAGTTATGACATTTCTAAGTTAGGGCTGAAATTAAAAACGTGGATAAAAATCATGACGGATTTAGATAGTTTGAGCCAAAAGAATACACAATATATATCCTAATTATCCACAACAATAATAGCAATAATAATATGAGGAACCACACTCACAAACTTGATTATATAATTATCATGAACCATTTATTACATATATAAATATTGATACACTCTCATTACAATATATATATATATATATATATATATATATATATATATATATATATATATATATATATATATATATATCTATATATGTAACATGAACACATCCACAACACAAAGGACACTCCTATGACCTCCAAATGGACACAAAATGGACACAAATGGAGATACATCCATGGGGGTCATTCCTATGGGTTCAAAATAGACCTATATGCATGAGAAAATGAAAAGGAGAAGGGATTTATACCTCTCGGTAGATCGAATCGAAGAAAAAGCTTCCCGGAGCGACACCGACACGTAGAGATTCCAAAAGGACACGAACGAACTCCGAATCCTCCCAAACTTGGGTAGCTTCCTCCTTGGCTAGAGTGGAGAAGGAAGAAGAAGATTTGGTGGTGAAATGGAAGGATTTGGTGGAGAAATTGCTAGGGATTGCTCTCTAGGAATTTGGGGAAGAACAAGAGAGAGAAAAATAGATGGATAATGACAAATGGGAGGCTCAACCCTATCCTTATTGTGGCTGGCCATAAAGGTGGTTTTGTCCTATTAGGAAAAGTCCAAAGCCCCTACTAACCTATTCTATGATTATTAGGAAAGGGCTAATTGGTTGGGGCTAAATTAGTCATTCTAAAGTCTCTAATCACACTAACCTTATCCATAATAATTAGTCTAACCTCTAACTAAAATATTTCTATCATGTGGACTAAAATTAATATCATGTGGGCCATGTCTAACTAGTGTGTGGGTCCCACTAGAGTCAAACTACCTCCGGGTCCCCGTTTCAAGTCAGATTGAGTTGAAATTCGAACCCGACTCAAATAACCCCAAAATAATATCATAAATAATAAAATAATATCAAAATAATTCAAAGAGGTCAAATGCAAAAAATATCCTTAGGCCAAAAATGATATTAAAATATCATAATCACATGGTTAGACTCTAGGTCAAACAGTCTCTAGGGTTTCACTAGCAAAACGTCAAAACCACAAGTCATTGATTTAAATAATTTTAAAATAATTTAAAATCACCAAAAATCATATCATGAATTAAATATCATTATTAAAATAATTATAAACACGAAATTTTAAAATTACCCTCATTTGGGAAACTGGGTGCTACAACTCTACCCACCTTAGAAAAATTTCGTCCTCGAAATTTAAGATCGATAGTACTCCTTCTAGAGCATCTAACCTACCCAATATCTAAGGTAACACTTTCTAACACTAGAATAATAAACGGACATCTAAAAAGTGTCAATCTAGGAATACCTCCAATATTGCTCTGCTGTACGGCGGTAATGGAGCTTCAATAGAATATGGACTGGAACCTATATCCAAGGGACTGGACCTATTTTAAAGTGGTCTTAACTAAGGATGAAAAAGAACTGATCATAGGCTATAGGTATGCTCAAACTATTATCTTTCTATTAACCATCTATTAATACATTCTATTACCAAAGGAACGATGCATTACTAAGACATATAGGCCCCTATCTCTCATAACACATTTATGCTCACCAAAAGACTAGTACATCCCATCAAGGCTGATACTATAATCTCTCATAAATCTCATAAGCTACATGTTTATAGACACACATTCCCACATCAAGGACTAACCTATATATATCTACAACTGATACTAATGGGGTGACGTCCCTATCTCCCAACAATCAAGGTCTAATTTTTTTTTTCTCTAAATCATGCAATTTGAAGGAATAGTATACAAGGTCAGGGCATACCGTAGCAGTTGGAAGTCTCACCTAGGTACACTAATCATTCTAGGTCAAAACAGTACTATGGTATCAACACACAAACACTCTAGGGTGTCCTAATTAGGAAGGTAAGGGAACAACAATCATCAAGGTTGTAGGGCTGTCTACCATCCTATATAAAAATTGGTCATTAACAAGCAACTAAGAAATTATTAAAAGGTTACTATTCCATAAAATGGCAAAAATTAAAAATTTAGGCACAACAAATCACAAATAGATTTTTGTCTTGACACGATCTAAGTTGATCAATTTCGGGATAAAACGAGATTTGGGCAAGAAGGGAAATCAATGAAATCAAAGTATGAGCACGAGCATCCAATGATGGAGGTTCAGGTCATGATTAAATTTAGTTCGACTGAGTACGAATACGAGGTTCATAGGCGATAAAAAGATTTCAAGGAGAATTGTCAAGGCTGTCGCGAATGAGACTCTAGGGTCAAGTTTAACTATGTCTCCATTCTCGTAGATTGATACATGAAAAAGCGAACCAAAGTGCAATAGGTTGATCAGACCATCATGTACCGGTTCTAATTAGACAATATGTTAGTGGGTGGCCACCCAATAAAATATGTCATGACCAAGCTCGAAGATAGATAAGCTTGCAAAACTAAGGCTAATTTAGCAGCACAAGATATAAGGGTGGTAATGATGAAAGAAATTACATAGTCCAAGTTTCTTAACCAACGGGTCAAGTAATCAGATAAGGTACAAGGTTAAGCATCTAAGGAAACAAGCAGAACACCATCACATGTCGGGTCGAAAGAATTGAGTCAAGGCTGGATTTCTAATTGAAATAAGAAGAAATTTAGTATAATGGTAGAGGTTATAGTTTAGCCAGTTGACCAGAAAATCATATCAAGAAAATAGAGTACAAGAAGACGGATTTTAGTGGGACATGATATACCTACACGAAGGTGAGCTCGTCTAGGTCTTGCGTATAAGATTTGTTGGAGGGTAACAGCTAGTATTACATTCCGAATATCAAATTTACGATAAGGAACGTCAAGGATCTCAATTAGAAAGTGGGAGTTCAAGAGGTGGTAATTAATGCACAAAAATAATAAAGATCGAGTTAGTCATCTGCTTCTGATACTCTTAAGTTCATCTGGTCATAACTTGCCAATCATATCTTTACTTCACCAGTCTCCATATGAAAATTTAACCTTTACTTAAACCCTTACCATGACTACCGTAGGCAATTCCCAATTTTCAAACATCACTCTTGAAGCACAACCCTCACATTTAGGAATCAACATTAACCATTTATTTAAATTTCCAAGTTCTTTCACCTTGTCTTAAATTTGACCCAAAACCTCTAAATCCCGTTTACGAATTTCTTGAACTTGTTCAAATTGTTCTCCTCGTATTATTTAATTTAAAACTCTAGGCCTTACAAAACTTATCTTTCATCATAGAATCAACTTCCGTATTTTCTTCGACATACACCCTTGAATATTATTCTCCTAAAAATATTTCACAACAATCTCTAAACTTCCAAAATTTGTGCTCTCTCTATCCCTAGTCATTTCCTCGTAACATCTTGTTTAATATCCTTATTAAACACAATTAACTTCTCTTTTCCATTACTAACCTTCTACATAGCCTCAGAGTAAAAGTTTTTCCCAGAATCAATAACCAAGATTTTCTAAGTTCTCAAAACTAGGTTGACCTCTGATATCTTGAATACACCTATAAACTATCTCATAACCCCAAAATTTCTCTAAATGTAATTGTTTTCAGATTGGCAGTATACATCTCTTTATTCTATTCGAGACATTTACCACATTTCTATCTCAAGTTTCCATATGGAACACTCCACATTTGATTTCCTTTAGATCATCATAAAATAACCAGTTATGTCTTCTCTGAGCTACATAATTTATGTCACTTCCTTAACATTTCTCAGGCAAAATGATATGAAGATTCAAGAGTTGTCAAGGTATAGCTGACAGAATTATATACGAGATAGGGAATTGATATAATCAGGACAGGTATATAAGACAGGGAATGATGGTAGTAAAAATATTGGCAGGAAAAGAATGATAATAGAATCTGTTCTGCTTATCTATTTAAAAGAGGGACCCATTTTTTTTGAAACAAGAATTATAATACCAAATCCAAAATAAGGCCTAGCAAAATCATTGGTTTATTGTATTAAGAAGAAATAAATTTTTGTAAGAAGTTACACAAGGTTTATAAAAATAGCTAAAGCTACATCCTAAGTAAACAATGAGAAACAAAACAAACAAAACAACAATAATTCCTTCTCTCTTTTTTTGAATGACTGAAACAAAAGTAGCAAAAACATGTTCGAAAACATTTAAGGTACAATCTGATAATCATATGCGTCTATCCAAAATTATGGTACTCTAAATTCTCGTCATACTAGTGAGAAAGACTACGATAATCACAGAGTCCTTGACTTATGCACATACCTCTAGAATCATGGTATTTAACATTTTTGCGATGCCGCTAGCTTGGCTACAAAAACCTTAAATTTCCACACCCGAGAAATATATCCAAAATTAGACTATATGTCCTCACCATGCTGGCTAATGTGACTATATAAGACAAGATTTCCATAACTTAGATGACCTAGCCCATATAATTTCATCTTGCCAAAAATTAAATTAAATCAACAATGAATACCAAAAAAAATCAAATTTATCAACGAATATCAAAATTCAGAAATGAACAAAATCCTTCAAATCAAATAACTACAAACTCGGATGCTTTAGCTAACATCAAGATTCAAATTTCAACAATCTTCATCAAAATCAATAAATACAAACTCAAATTCAATAATAATCCATCAAAATCAAATTCAATAGCAGAAAGTAAAGATAAATCAAATCAAGGAAAAAGAAAAGAGTTTTCAAATCGGAGTTAAACAAGATTCTCAAGGGTCGTCCCAGGAATCTCTCAAGGGATCCTAATTGTGATTGAGTATCTTCAAAAATATATCCTAATCCTACTGCAGGCTGTAGTGGTACTCTAGTTCGAATACCACTACACAAACTCGACCTGCATGGGCCACCACTAAAAACGTGTCACGACCCGCACCCTAGAGTTAGGGCACGAGAACATAACAACGTCCAGCCTACGCCGCAGTGTCGGTGGTAGAACGCTGTCCTAAGTCTCAATGCATCTAACAGTATAAGACTAAACAGTTTATACTCCCCGAATGGGGGTGACATAGCAGAATGTAAGCTCAATCACATCTAAGGTAGAGAATAAAGGAAGATAGATAAAATATGAAATCAAAAAGAGATACAACAGATAGAAGTCTAAGTGTCTAAGATACAAACTCAGAATACATCTCAAAACCCAAATACAGTAATCCATAAATACAACTCAAGATGACTGAAAATAAACTATAAGCAAAAATCCTAGCTATCTATGCAACCTCTACTGTCTCCTCTAGGCTAGCAGGCAACCTCCAGGCTATCTGTAAAATTTATCAACAGGTCCAGTCAGGACATGAGCGAGTACAGTACATCTCAACAGATCATAGCAGGTTAGAAAATATAATCATGCAGTAGAGTAAAATACAGGATCTGAAGAAATACAGTATTTAAACAAGAGAGAGAACTGTAACAGAAATATCTACTATAAATAGAGAACTAACAGTGGCTAGTGAGTCAGAGTACGAGATAGCACATATGAACAGGACAGATTTGCACAGGATATCGAGGTGCACAGGATCTACACTACAATAGAATTGTTCACACAACTACTAGCACTCCCCCGTATCCCTAATCAATACACAAGGATCTAAACAGGTTATGTTATTGCACAGGATATCACATGGGGCCCATATAGGGTACACATGATAGTATACATGGGGGCTCCGTGAACATGAGAGTACAAGATTCACAGGAGTACACATGTAAAATGGAAGCACAGGAGTACATGATGAAAGTGAAACGCACATGACACAATGTACCCGATGCTCCCGAGGGGGATAACATCGCATGAGAAGATCCATATAGTACTAATCCGTGATAATGTCGTGACAGCATCAAGTATAGTAATCTAAAGCAGGAATATAATTCTAAGCAGGATATGAAATGATCAGAGAATGTACTCGCCTGATATCTGAATGTCCAAGGTAAAGATACTGTCCGAGGAGAGGTGTCTGGCTCCTAATTAGAACAGCACAAGTCACAACATGTCCAGAAGGGTAATATAAAGCACTACAATGCATTCTACATGAATCTAGGTCAAATTAGGCCAAAGTCAACCCTTGGTCAACTCTGGTCAACTGCACTAGTCAAACTAGGTCAAACTAGGTCATGTCCTAACCCAGCAAGTCTTACTAGGCCTAACCAAGACTTATCCTAGCAAGCACACATCAATACAAGGCTATACAAGCCAACATACACCCAACTCTATATAGCATGCAATTATTCAATACTCAAATAGGCAAGAATTCACATTGGATATACACTAGGTAATCTATTACTTTAAACTATATATGTCTACACATATATACACATGCATATATTGGTATTCAACATTAGGTCTATAATCATGGCATTTCAAATGGTTATATAAACTTATATATTACAACACAATATGCTAACATATATATAATATACATACATAGCTAAGTTAACTATATTCATAAATACTTATTTAAGAGGCTATGTGTGTGTATGTGAACATGGCAAAGGGGCAAGTGAGGGTTAAATGGGCATACATAGTGTATACATATCAAAGAGTGTCAAAGTGTAAGTGAACAATGTGTCAAGTGTGATAGTGTCAACATAGTGTAAGGGGGTACATGAGGTAATATAGGATTTGTGTTAACATAAAACATTACATCTCATTAACTTATATATTTCATACATTACATCTATTATTACATTACATTCATGCTTTCATTCATTCATCATTCATTTATTCTCTTGCACTACTATATGTACCATACATTACACACTATGGAACCTACATATTCATTACAAGCCATACTTATACATGCTTACATTATCACCTCATACATCATTTATTTAACCATTTACTCATGCTTGCATTCTCTATTTAATTACATAATGTATATACATTAACATGAGTTAAAATTAAATAGAACATTATATTACACACAAGGGTGCACAAAATGCATATGCCGAATAATAACTCCTACTAATAATTAATACTGTACCATCTCAGCATGAATTAAAATTTAGGATTAAAGTATGTTATAGATCTATGTGTTAGCTTTCCGAAACTTCAAACGGATCGTATTTTCGTTTCCGAAAACTCCCGGAATCGCGAAAACACCGAGAACGCGTTTGTCTTTCGTACAGCTGACACTCAAATAATTCTTCAGAAAGTTACAGAAAGAATTAGGCCTATTAATATATGTTTTTGGAAAGCTAACTTCAATACGCTTCTTTTAAAAAAAACGGAAGATTAAACCGAGCTTTGAGCTAGAAGTTATGACATTTCTAAGTTAGGGCTGAAATTAAAAACGTGGATAAAAATCATGACGGATTTAGATAGTTTGAGCCAAAAGAATACACAATATATATCCTAATTATCCACAACAATAATAGCAATAATAATATGAGGAACCACACTCACAAACTTGATTATATAATTATCATGAACCATTTATTACATATATAAATATAGATACACTCTCATTACAATATATATATATATATATATATATATATATATATATATATATATATATATATATGTAACATGAACACATCCACAACACAAAGGACACTCCTATGACCTCTAAATGGACACAAAATGGACACAAATGGAGATACAACCATGGGGGTCATTCCTATGGGTTCAAAATAGACCTATATGCATGAGAAAATAAAAAGGAGAAGGGATTTATACCTCCCGGTAGATCGAATCGAAGAAAAACCTTCCCGGAGCGACACCGACACGTAGAGATTCCAAAAGGACACGAACGAACTCCGAATCCTCCCAAACTTGGGTAGCTTCCTCCTTGGCTAGAATGGAGAAGGAAGAAGAAGATTTGGTGGTGAAATGGAAGGATTTGGTGGAGAAATTGCTAGGGATTGCTCTCTAAAAATTTGGGGAAGAACAAGAGAGAGAAAAATAGATGGATAATGACAAATGGGAGGCTCAACCCTATCCTTATTGTGGCTGGCCATAAAGGTGGTTTTGTCCTATTAGGAAAAGTCCAAAAGCCCCTACTAACCTATTCTATGATTATTAGAAAAGGGCTAATTGGTTGGGGCTAAATTAGTCATTCTAAAGTCTCTAATCACACTAACCTTATCCATAATAATTAGTCTAACCTCTAACTAAAATATTTCTATCATGTGGACTAAAATTAATATCATGTGGGCCATGCCTAACTAGTGTGTGGGTCCCACTAGAGTCAAACTACCCCCGGGTCCCCGTTTCAAGTCAGATTGAGTTGAAATTCGAACCCGACTCAAATAACCCCAAAACAATATCATAAATAATAAAATAATATCAAAATAATTCAAAGAGGTCAAATGCAAAAAATATCCTTAGGCCAAAAATGATATTAAAATATCATAATCACATGGTTAGGCTCTAGGTCAAACAGTCTCTAGGGTTTCACTAGCCAAACGTCAAAACCACAAGTCATTGATTTAAATAATTTTAAAATGATTTAAAATCACCAAAAAATCATATCATAAATTAAATATCATTATTAAAATAATTATAAACATGAAATTTTAAAATTACCCTTATTTGGAAAACTGGGTGCTACAGCGTGACTGGGCTGATATTTTACGCGAGCACGTAAGAACGTGTGCGTACCACATCTCCCGAACTCAAAGTCCTATGGAGCCTTCATTCCAGTGCCAGAGAAATACACGCAAAGTTGGTGAACCAAGAACCCATGAACAGCCGAATACAAAAACTTAGATCTAAAAGAAACAAGCCAACGAAATCCAAATTACTAAGTAGTAAACTCTCTTAGAATTACAAGAGGAAGCCAAATGAACCATAAAAACATGGTTCTCAAGTAGAAGCAAGTTTGCACTTGCCTCCTGCTGCTGCTGGTAGGTGGAGAAGTTATGAGAGGAAGAAGGAGAAGTAATGGTGAGAATGAGTAATGAGGAGAGAGAATGGAGAGGGTGGCTTTAAATAGGAGGAGTGGTGGTAGGTGGGAGTTGTGGGCCGGGTTTGTCCACCATGAACCCGAGAACCCAATAAGACCAAAGCAGGGAATAAAATGCAGAAAAATAAAATACAGATAATTAGAATGCAGAAATAAAATTACAGGAAATTAATTAACATGAAAATTTAAAGAGCATGTAATTAATTAACATGAAACTAAAGGAATTTAAATACAGGATAATACATGATAAATACTAAATAAATACACATGAGTTGTACATGTATAAAGATACGCATTCCGGGAACGGGGAGTGACATCTCTACCCACTTTAGAAAAATTTCGTCCTCGGAATTTCAAATCCAAGCAGGTAGAAATATCGGAGCTAAACTAATACAAGCAATTCTAGTGAGCAAGCAATCATTTCTACCATATCAAAAGCAAGTACTATATATGTAAATTCATCAATCCATGATATCAAGTAGCTCTACCCATAAAGTGACAAGCATGAAGAATCAGGACAATCAAGGTATACGAAAAGAGATATACCTTGTGAGTCAAACATGTGTGGATACCGTGATCGAATATCATCCTCACGTTCCCACGTTGACTCCTCCAAGGAGTGATGACCCCAAGCAACACGGACAAGACTAATTGTTCGGTTCTTAAGTATCTTCTCTCTTCGGTCCAAAATGGACACAGGCTGTTCCTCGTAAGACAGGTTGGTACCAACAACCAGCTCAGAGTGATCGAGAACATGGCTTGGGTCTGATACATACCTACGTAATTGAGATACATGAAACACGTCATGCACTTCTCGTAACGAAGGTGGAAGGGATAAACGATAAGCAACATCGTCTATCCGATCAAGGATAACAAATGGGCCTACGTACCGCGGACTCAATTTCCTGCGAACGCCAAATCTGATGACCCCACGAGTAGGTGAGATCCGCAAGAATACGTGGTCCCCAACAGAGAACTCTAACGGCCTACGATGCTGGTCCGCCCAATGACGATGCCGATCCTGCGCAACTCGAAGTCGCTCTCTAATTCCCTTAATTACTTCAACCGTCTAAACAATCATTTCTGGGCCTAACATCTTCCTCTCTCCGATATCATCCCATGCAAGCGGTGACCTGCACTTCTTACCATATAGTGCTTCAAATGGCGCCATCTGGATACTGGCTTGATAACTATTGTTATATGAAAACTCGACCAGGTGCATGTGGCTCTCCCAAGATCCTCCAAAATCTAAAGTGCAAGCTCGTAACATGTCTTCTAAAGTCTGAATCGTTCTTTCTGATTGCCCATCTGTCTGCGGGTGATAAGCCGTGCTAAATCTTAACTTGGTACCCAGACTATGATGTAAATTCTTCCAGAAATGTGATGTAAAGCGGGTATCCCGATCCGACACAATACTGACAGGAACTCCATGCTGCCTGACTATCTGTTGCATATATAACTCAGCCAACTTTTCTGTAGATTGCCCTACTCTGAAAGGAAGAAAGTGTGCTACCTTCGTAAGTCGGTCCACTATCACCCAAATAGCGTCCTTACCACTTGGTGATCTCGGTAAACCGGTCACAAAGTCCATTGTAATATGCTCTCATTTCCATTCTGGAATAGGAAGTGGTTGCAATAACCCAGCTGGCCTCTGCTGTTCTGCCTTCACTTGCTGACATACCAAGCAACGGGAAACAAATCTAGCTATCTCTCTCTTCATCCTGTTCCACCAGAAATGCTGCTTGATATCTTGGTACATCTTAGTCCCCCCAGGGTGAATAGAATATTGAGAACTGTGAGCTTCTGCCATAACCTCCTGTCTGATATCTCCACTAGGCACACATAGACGTGATCCAAACCTAAGTGTACCATCTTCATGAATTCTTATCTCCTTCCTGAGTCCTGACTCACATTCTGCCCTAAGCTTCTGAATCCTTGGGTCTTGTGCCTGAGCTGCCTTGATCCTGTCTACTAAGTCGGATTGAACTTGCAGACTTGCTAGAACTCCTACATCACTAGGAAGTATAACTTCGATGCCCATCTCCTGAAGGTCTTCTAAAATGTGATTTTGTGTTGTCAACATAAATGCGCCGCCTCTCCTGCTGAGAGCGTCTGCTACCACATTAGCCTTGCCTGGATGATACTGAAGTTCTACGTCATAATCCTTAATCAACTCCAGCCATCTTCTCTGCCTCATGTTCAGTTCCTTCTGAGTAAAGATGTACTTCAGACTTTTATGATTTGTGTACATCTCCACTCGGTCACCATATAAGTAATGCCTCCATAGCTTCAGAGCAAACACTACTGCCGCTAACTCCAAATCATGAGTTGGGTAATTCTTCTCGTGGTCCCGAAGCTGCCTAGATGCATATGCTATCACCTTCCCATGCTGTATAAAGACACATCCAAGTCCTTTATCTGACGCATCATAATATACTGTAAAACCTCCGGGTCCAACTGGCAATGTAAGAATAGGTGCTGATATCAATTTCTGCTTCAAAGTCTCAAATGATGCCTGACATTCTGCCGACCAAATAAATGGTACATCCTTCCGGGTCAAGCGGGTCATGGGTGCTGAAAGCCTTACAAAGTCTGACACAAACCTTCTGTAATATTCTGCCAATCCCAAGAAACTCCGTACGTCCGCTACGGTCTTGGGTACTGGCCAACTTTCTACTGCTTCTATCTTCTTGGGATCTACTGCTACTCCAGCTCCTGATATGATATGACCCAAAAATGAAATGTGATCCGACCAAAACTCACACTTACTGAGCTTGGCATACAACTGGTTCTCTCTCAGAACCTGTAACACTTTCCTGAGGTGGTCTTCATGCTCCTCTTCACTAGCAGAGTATACGAGAATGTCGTCAAGAAACACAACGACAAACTGGTCTAAGTATGGCATAAAGATACGATTCATCAAATCCATGAATATAGCTGGAGCATTGGTCAAACCAAACGACATTACTAAGAACTCATAATGCCCATACTTCGATCGAAATGCTGTCTTGGGAATATCTTCCTTCCGAACCCTCACCTGATGGTATCCTGAACGAAGATCTATCTTGGAGAAAACTCTAGCTTTGCTCAACTGATCAAATAAGTCGTCGATCCTGGGTAGTGGGTACTTGTTCTTCACTGTTGTCGTGTTAAGCTTCCTGTAGTCAATGCATAACCTAGATGACCCATCCTTCTTCCCCACAAGTACCACTGGTGCTGCCCACGGTGATACGCTAGCTTGGATAAATTTCTTCTCCTTCAGTTCCTCAATATGCTGATATACCTTGGCCTGCTCTGAATCCGCCATTCTGTAAACCCGATCTGATATCGGTTTAGTTCCTGGTGTCAATTCTATACTGAACTCAATATCTCTGACTGGTGGTAGACCTGGAAGTTCTTCAGGAAATACGTCTAGAAATTCTTCAACTACCTTCGGGATCTGAACTTCTTCCATTGCCGTTATTACTCCCTGCTCTTGCTGAGTTACCCCTGATCTGACTAAGGTGAACCTCTTCATGCCTGGAATATCAAAAGATACACTCCCACTACGACAATCTATTGTCGCATGACTGTCTTTCAGCCAGTCCATGCCTAAGATAACGTCGAAATTTCCAACAGGAAATTCTATCAACCGGGCAGGTAAGGAATGCCCGCAAACTACAATGCTACATGCTAAAATAACTCTACTAACTCCTACGAGCCCATTACCAGTGAGTATATTCAACCTCCCTGGCAATGCCTCGAACTCCATTCCTAGTCGTCTCGCAAATTGTGCAGATATAAATGAATGGGATGCTCCCGAATCAAACAATGCTACTGCGGGATATGAGGCGACGAGAATGTTACCTGCCACAACATCTCCCGATGCCAATGCCTCTTCTAAGGACAGAGTGAATACCTGTCCTCGACCTCCTTACTGATTTCCATGCTGCGGCCTAGCCTGATCCTGCTGCTGGCCCCTTCCTTGATGATGCTGGGGTGGTCTATGCTGGTGTTGCTGCATCGGCGGTCCCTGCTGTCGAAACATCTGAGCCTACGGATGCTGTGCCAACGGCCTCACTGCCACCGCTGGCCCTCGATACTGGCCTGCCCCTGGTGCTGGCAGAGCAGGAAACTGCTATCCTGGTCCTCCTGACCTCGAATTCATAGGACATGTGGTAACCCGATGGTCTGGATTTCCACATATCAGACACAATCCATTCAATGTCCGACACACATCTCTAGTGTGTCCCATCTTCCCACAATAAGTGCAGCCCGCCGGGGGTTGCTGGTTCTTCCTCTGTTGCTGTTGCTGTTGCCTGGGTGGTGCTGGCCCTCGTATCGCCACATCGTGGATACGAATGCCAGTGGATGGTGCTGTTGTTCGGGGCGCTGCTCCCCCTCCTCCTTCAATCTGACTGTGGGATCTCTTCTGACCCCCAGTTCTTACTGCAAGCCTCTGAATGGTGATTTCATGCCTTCGAGTCGCCGTCAATATCTCATCAAAAGTCTGGTAATTGTGCCCCTCTATTAATTACAAGAGTTCAAGATGAAACCCCTGCTGAAACCTCATAGCCCTCTGGCTCTCTGTTGCTACCATCTCTGGGGCAAATCGACTCAATCTGCAGAATTCTACTGCATAAGCATCTACAGTCTTGCCAGCCTGCCTGAGGCTGATAAACTTCTGTTGTAGCTCAAACCGTGCCATAACTCCATAGTACTTGGTCTTGAATCTTGCCGTGAAATCGTCCCAAGCCACAGGACGTCTAACGCCCATTTCCTCTGATTCCCACCAATCACGTGCGAGATCCTGAAGTAACAACTTCACTAGATCCACACGTTCTTCTACCGGTACCTTAGCTGCTGTCAGAATAGCCTCCATATCCTTAAGCCATGCATCTGCTGAGATGGCATCCTCTGTGCCCTCGAAACGGCGGGGGTTGTACTTGCAAAACCTGGCTGATGCTCCCGAATCAGTCCTCACTCCTCTTTCCAAAGCCGTCTGCAGTCCTTGGTTGAGCAACACATTCTGCTCTTGTAGCTGAGTGTGCATGCGTTGTTGGGCCAACATCTGATGTTGCTGAGTGGCCATCATTCCTCTCATGATCTCCAGAAGGGCTGGTGTGTCCACTTGGGTAGGTGGAACTGTCGGTGGTGGTGGAACATCCAGATACTGCGATCCAGCCGCTGGTTCCACTATCACTTCTTCCTGGGTAGCCTCTTGAGTTAGCACCGGCCCTTGTTGTTGACCAACAGGGTCAGGTTGTCCATGTTGCTCTTATTGCTGCTGTCCAGCTCTGACCAATGCGGACGAAGTGCCCCTAAGAAAAGGGACAAGAGAACAATCAAACAACCGGACATGAAGGATCAATGAAGTCAAAGGATACCGGAATGTCAAGCTAGAGTCGAGAGTAACAAATCATGAGATCAAGGGGAACATGTATGATTGAGACATCCTATAAATCAAAATACCCCACAAGTCTGAAATCAGACCTGCATGGGCCACCACTAAAACCTTGTCACGCCCCAGAACCAGAATACTGGAGAGCGGAGGAAATGACTCAGCCAGCTACGTATTACAGGTAGATGAATACCAGATAATACGATCAATGCTGTCTAACCAGATGAGGGGGTGCATACTACATAAAAGTCTTACTATGGTCATTCCGCATCTATTGTCTCAATCATTCAAATAAGAAACAGTAATACAGAACATGTAAGATAAAGCAGTAAGGCGTCCCAAACGCTCAGTCAAAATGTTCTGGAAATCTGGCTTTACAAAACATAGCCAGATGGTATAGTAAGGTATACATAATTGTTATCAGCTGCAGTCTGACTTAATTACAATCATGTAAAAATAAGTACAAGATGATCCGACCAACATGTCGGTGCCAAACGGCTAAGTATAAAGTAAATGACAAAACGAGCGGTGAAGTAAGAAAACCCACTCGAGTCCTCCTGCGATCATCCCTCTAGTATTGACCATCTTGGAGGTAGAAGTAAGCTGGATCCTCGGGGACCGGCTCTAAATCTGGCCATGCAAAACCAGAGAGGTTAGACCTCTAATAGCAAGTACCACAAGGAAGGACGATATGAAAGATTAAACCAGTATGTAAGAGAATATAATAATAGATCTCTGCTTTCCACTAGGATTCACATAACATCACGACACTTCGAACCAACCTCCCAACCAAACAAGGACAAAAGTTGGCCCGTCATGTCCTGACATTCTGATCATCTCAGTTAGGCAACAGAATAGATACAGTACACAAACAAATCATCTTGCACGACCAATCAATTCCTACGGCTTGCTATTGTGAGCCCCAAGTTATCCTGTAATTATATAAAATAGGGATTCCTCAGTTCTTACTATGTGCGAGCAAGGCTAGTCTATCCAGTCAATCAATTGCGCCAATCATGTAGTTAGACGAGTCCCAGCGGGACGTCCGTCGTTATAGCATGTACAATAATATAAGCAGATACTGTTCCCTGCCCGTGTGACAGATTTACAGTATCTGTGGGAACCAGCCGGCCCGTCGAGCACTTAATAGTCCCAAGGGGGCTGTCATGTAAGAACTCGGGAATCCATTCTCTCCATGCCATCATTATTTTATTTAACTTAATAGTCCCTACGTTGAGCGAAGTTCCATGCCGTGGATCATGGCCATTCAAATGAGTACTTTCGTACGGGGTACGATATGCACAACTCTACAACGATACCCGTACGGCTAGGTTGTAGGTTTTACATAGCGTGATGCAACAATCAAATCTAATCATGGAGTAATCATGCCTTGACCATAAAGTACACATGCTGTTTTTGTAAGATAAATAAATAACTAAATAATAAATACATAATTTGAAGCCTGCATGTGCCTGTATGCCAATATCCGGGATCGGCTAATCGAGTACAATAGTTCATTACATGAATGTGTCTCATTCATTTATTTCAATAAGACGACTAGCCAGTCTCTTAGTTCCAACTAGGAACGCATGATCAATTATTAGTCAATGTTACAATCATTATCAATGGTGACAAGGCATGAAAGTCAATCAATATTACATGGGGTCGGGTCTATAACTCTCAGGGTTAAGTTCTAGTCATATTGGGTATCCATGGATCAATCAGGACACAAGGCACATTCTACATAACAATCTATTTTAACAAATTTAACATATTATGATTTATCAAGAAATTCACGCAAAAAGGCGTAAGGATATAATAGAAGAATTATCATGCCATCATTAAATGAATAGGTTGTGGAATAAATAAAACACCCAGGTCAGGAAGTCACGCCAACAAGTCTATGCTAAGGCCAAAAGTCACGCAAGAAGTCTATGCTAAGACCAACAAGTCACGCTAAGTCTAGCTGGGGTGAGCATGGAAAATGGGCGTGAACAGCGAGCGTGAAAAATGATACACGCTGGCAAGCGTGAGCGTGAAGAGTCACGCAAGCAAGCACAGCGTGAGCGTAAAAAGTCACACAAGCAAGCACAGCGTGAGCGTGAAAAGTCACGCAAGCAAGCACAGCGTGAGCGTGAAAAGTCACGCAAGCAAGCACAGCGTGAGCGTGACTGAAAATACACGCCAACATGTAAGAACATGAGCGTGTCTCAAAATCCACGCAGACACGTAGAGACGTGTGCGTGACTAAAAATACACGCACGCAAGGATGTGTGCGTGACTGGGCTGATGTTTTACGCGAGCACGTAAGAACGTGTGCGTACCACATCTTCCGAACTCAAAGTCCTATGGAGCCTTCGTTCCAGTGCCAGAGAAATACACGCAAAGTTGGTGAACCAAGAACCCATGAACAGCCGAATACAAAAACTTAGATCTAAAAGAAACAAGCCAACGAAATCCAAATTACTAAGTAGTAAACTCTCTTAGAATTACAAGAGGAAGCCAAATGAACCATAAAAACATGGTTCTCAAGTAGAAGCAAGTTTGCACTTGCCTCCTGCTGCTGCTGCTGGTAGGTGGAGAAGTTATGAGAGGAAGAAGGAGAAGTAATGGTGAGAATGAGTAATGAGGAGAGAGAATGGAGAGGGTGGCTTTAAATAGGAGGAGTGGTGGTAGGTGGGAGTTGTGGGCCGGGTTTGTCCACCATGAACCCGAGAACCCAATAAGACCAAAGTAGGGAATAAAATACAGAAAAATAAAATGCAGATAATTAGAATGCAGAAATAAAATTGCAGAAAATTAATTAACATGAAAATTTAAAGAGCAGGCAATTAATTAACATAAAACTAAAAGAATTTAAATACAGGATAATACATGATAAATACTAAATAAATACACATGAGTTGTACATGTATAAAGATACGCATTCCGGGAACGGGGAGTGACACTATGTCTCCTTCGGTAATAACTTGAAAGGATATATTATTGGTATCGGTGATGTTGGTAAGTCTCCCTATCCTGTTATTAAAGATGTCTGTCTGGTTACCGAGTTGAAACATAATCTACTCAGCATAAGTCATTTGGCTGATCATGGTTATGGCATCAACTTTGGCAAAGACAAATGTATTATAGTTGATAGCTCAACTGGTAATACTATCTTTGAAGGTATCAGGGAAGACAACATATGTGTTTTCTATTTGTTGGAAGAAACTAACATTTCAGGTAGATGCTTAATGGCTAAAAGCGATGAGAGTCATCTGTGGCATATGAGACTCGGTCACGCAAATATGGACACAATATTAAGATTATCCACAAAGAAGCTAGTACGCGGTTTGCCGGATATTACATTCAAGAAGGATTCGGTATGCAGCCAATATGAAAAGAACAAAGCTACCAGATCCACATTCAAGTCAGTAAACGCAGTATGTACTACTAGACCTCTACAATTGCTTCATATGGACTTATTTGGTCCTAGCAGAGTTGCTAGCCTCGGAGGTAAACTTTATGCTTTCGTAATTATAGATGATTTCTCTAGATACACGTGGGTATACTTCTTGACACGCAAAAATGATGCATTATCCGAATTTGTCGTCTTTTACAAGAAAGTTCAGAATGAAAAATGTTACATGATCACTCGTATTAGAAGCGATCATGGAGACGAATTCGAGAATGCAGAGTTTGAGCATTTTTGTGACATACACGATTTTGTACACGAGTTCTCCTGCCCTAGGACTCCACAACAAAATGGAGTTGTGGAACGTAAGAACAGAACTCTATCCGAAATGGCCAGAGTGATGTTAAACCAGTTTAGTATACCCAAATATTTCTGGGCTGAAGCTGTCAATACAGCTTTGTTCTCAATAGAGTTCTAATTCGACCTAAATCGAAGAAGACTCCATTTGAGTTATGGTTTGATAGAATTCCATCTGTTTCTTATTTTAGAATATTTGGTTGTAAATGTTTTATTCTCAATACAAAAGACAATTTGGGAAAGTTTGACGAAAAGGCCGATGAAGGTATATTTTTAGGTTATGCGGCCAAGAGCAAAGGATACAGAGTCTTCAACAAACGAACCATGATCATCGAAGAATCAATCAACGTCACTTTTGATGAACTGAATCAAATGACTATCGATGACAATGACGAAGATCCAACTGTACCAAGCTCAACAACAGCTGATTCTCAACCAAGCTCGGCACTAGCTGATCCTCCTAGAGAAGATCCAGGAACCAGCTACCTTCAGAGTCTGCCGAAAAGATTAAAATTTACAGCTGATCATCCAAAGGATTTGGTAATTGGTGACATTACCAAAGGTATAAGTACTCGTACATCCAGTAGAGATATTGTTTCTAGTGTTGCATTTATTTCACAGCTAGAACCCAAAACTATTAATGAAGCATGTAGTGATAGTTTTTGGATAGATGCTATACAAGAGGAATTAAACCAATTTGAACGGAATCAAGTTTGGGAACTTGTTCCCAAGCCTATTGATCGTTCGGTCATTGGCACCCGTTGGGTATTCCGAAATAAACTAAATGAGAATGGTTTAGTGACTCGTAATAAGGCTCGACTCGTAGCTCAAGGATACAATCAGGAAGAAGGTATCGACTACGATGAGACTTATGCCCCAGTTGCGAGATTAGAATCCATTCGCATGTTATGTACATTTGCATATTTTCATAATTTCAAATTATTTCAAATGGATGTCAAGAGTGCATTTTTAAATGGTTTTATTAAAGAAGAAGTTTTTGTAGCACAACCTCCAGGTTTCACAGATTTTAAAAACCCTGATCATGTTTTCAAGTTGAAGAAAGCTTTGTACGGTTTGAAACAAGTCCCTCGTGCTTGGTATGATCGTCTAAGCTCTTTCCTACTTGACAACGGTTTTTCAAAAGGCAAGGTTGACACTACACTTTTTATTAAGTCCTTTAATGATAAGCTTCTTTTAATACAAGTCTATGTAGATGATATCATATTTGGATCTACTGATGAATCTCTGTGTCAAGAATTTTCTAAGTGTATGCAGAATGAGTTTGAGATGAGCATGATGGGAGAGCTGAAATTCTTTCTCGGACTGCAAATCAAACAAACTGACAATGAGACGTTCATAAATCAAGCCAAGTACACAAAAGATTTGCTAAAGAAGTTCGATCTGGACAATGTCAAACCTATTGGCACTCCGATGGCAACTTCAACAAAGCTTGATATTGATGAACAAGGCAAGCCGGTCGACACACGTAAGTATCGAGGTATGATCGGTAGTTTACTTTATTTAACTACTAGTCGTCCAGATATAATGTTTAGTGTTTGCCTGTGTGCACGTTTTCAAGCTAATCCAAAGGAATCACATCTGTGCGCAGTTAAGCGTATCTTTCGATACCTTAAGGGCACGTCTTCTGTTGGCTTGTGGTATCCCAAAACTAAGTCCTTTGACCTTACTGGTTATTCGGATGCAGATTTTATCGGATGCAAAGTTGATAGAAAAAGTACCAGTGGCACATGTCATTTCTTAGGCAAAGCTTTAGTCTCATGGTTTAGTAAAAAGCAAAATTCTGTAGCCCTATCAACAACAGAGGCTGAGTATATCGCCGCAGGACGTTGTTATGCTCAGATTTTGTGGATGAAATAAACCTTGGAAGACTATGATTTATTTTATACATACATTCCCATTTTCTGTGATAACACGAGCACTATTAATTTGACTAAAAATCCTGTATGTCATTCTCGTACTAAACATATCGAGATTAGACATCATTTTCTTAGAGATCATCATCAAAATGGAGATATTGACCTTGTATACATAGATATTGAGAATCAATTAGCTGACATTTTCACAAAACCTCTAGCAGAAGATCGTTTCAATTATTTACGTTGAGAATTAGGAATTTTGGACGTCAATAATATTAATTAATTTTGTTTTATGATTTTATTTCAATATGCAAAAACTGTGTTAGAGACAAGCCAATAAAGAGTCTGTCTGTCACCACAACTACGGTTGAAGCAAAGCGGTACTTAAGAGTTCCCCGGTGAACCTCCGCCAGCTGGGATAGTACTCCTACAGCTAATCTGAAACAGTCGCTGTGTAATGATATTTAATCTATAAAATAATATTAATTATGTTAATTGAAGGTTGAAATTACTAATCTTTGAATTAAATATTTGAAATGAGCCAATGAAAAAGAAAGTATTTCAAACCAAACCCAGGCGAATTCGGCCAGACTTCGGACCGAATTCGGCCCGAGTTCGGTTGAGGGTGTTAGGTTATATATACAAGAACCCGAGAGCCTTTCTTCCTCATTGCTTCTAAACTACATCATAACCAGCAACAACAGCCGCGAAGGAGCCCCGAACCCTAGTTCTTCACCACCCCTATCTTCTAATCCAAGTGGTGAAATCAATCCAAACTTTGGATTCGTGCGGAGTTCGTCGTTCTCTTCGACATACTTTGATTTCGGAGGTATAACTCCATCTTTCTCCACTTTTCAATTAGTGCATATTTACTTCTATTTGCACAAATGGCACCTAAGGGATTCAACCCTTTTAAGAGGAAGAAGACAACCAACCCAAGTGAGGAAGGTTCATCTTCGAATCCACCCATTAATTCCCTATTTTTGCCAGTCCAATCTAGCGACGGCACGTTCGGCGGGTTTTACTTTCAAACCCTAGACCAAGCCTTACTGTGGTATGGAGACTTCTCCATGAGATCCATATGCACGGCGCACCCATCAAGTGGACTGTATTTCCTGATCATCACCATTTCTTTGAGGCATTAGGGTTACAGCATTTTGTTAAACTCTGTTTTTCCATAACAACTAATGCCATTAGACTGTTTTACTACAATATCATATTAAACACTTTTGATGTAAGCACACGTATTGGAGGATTAGATATCAATTTCAATGATGTTCTCTTAGCGGAGATCCTTGGTATTCCCAACGAAGGTGAACCGCTTGTTGACATCACTGAGTTTGATTTCCCCGAAGGCACGACACTTACCAGTTTCAAAGCTGAACTTTGTGCACCTGATAGAGTTCGCTCTGGAAAGTTCAAGGCAAACAACCTGAACTTGTTTAATTATGAATTGTACCGTATCATTTATTCTACTCTCCTTCCAAAGTCTACTTCGAAGGATGATGTCACGTCTCTTGAATTATCTGCTATGTATCACATTCTTAAGGGGATTCCATTTTCTGCCCCTAAGACCATTATTCAGATGATGGGACGTTGTCGTGCAAGAGATAGAAATCTCTCTTATGCGATGATTCTCCCACGCATCTTTCAGCGTTTCGACATTGACTTATCTACTTGTGCTCAAGACCCTGAGCCCAAGGTTCTCAAGTTATCTCGTCGCAGTATGACTGCATCTGCTCCTCCTCCTGCTCCTGCTACTGCTCCACCTCCTCCACCTCCTCAGCAGTATGCTATGACTTTTGAGGGCATACACCAGCACCTTTCAGATTTGCACGCCTCCATGACGGACATAGCTCGCGAACGTGAGTTCTGCGACGTCACCCGTTATCAGGCGATTGTAAACTCATTAGCTGATCTTCGTTTCGCCCAGACTGGACATTCAGCCGGTTCCATCCCTAGAGATCCAGTTTTTTTTTTGGTTACCGCTGTGAGGATGAGGCTGTTCATGCCTACTTCCAGCCCGGTAACGCATATGATTGGTACCGTTCTGACCGTGCTCCTTCTCGTGATTATGTTGGTGAGTTTTACACTGGCATTCCTCCTCACCCTTCTGGTGCGGGTACCTCTGGAGCTGGTCTTTCTGGACATGCTGGTCATCATACTGATGATGATGAGGAGGAGGAGGAGTTGTGATATGTTAGTTGATATGAGACTTAGACATTATTTACTGTATACTTGGAAATGCTCCGACATTCCAAGTTTTTCTATTTTCAGACTTTATTATCAGTATTTTTTTTGAGGACTTGTACTGGATTTGTTTTATTTGATGTCATCTGAACATCTTTTCATCTTTATGGATTTTATCGTACTTTATGATTCACATCAGTTTATTTACTTAGCATTTCTTTATCTGCTTCTCTACTATAAACTGCCTGTGACATAATTCTTTGTTTATTATAACTGCCTGAGTACAAATACATGCCTGTGATGTCATTCAAATTTTTTTTGCTATCATATATCATGTGTATTTTCTTGTGTTTCTTCACTGTTTGTTATTTATGCATTGATTGCGGGGAAGTTTTTCCTCTTTTGTAATTATTTTGCTAAATGACAACGAGGGAAAAAAATAAAGATCTAACATTCTTTTGAGAAAATGCAGGACATGAACTATTTTTGATTTTATTTCAAGCTTAAATGTTATATCATTCATAGTTTGTCAATTATCAAAATGGGGGAGATTGTTGGCCCATTGGTCATATGGTCAACCTGATTTTAATAATTGATCAAACTCTGTCTCAAAATTTGAAGCTAGTCAGGATGTATCGGACTCTTGGACATGAACAAGAACAGCTATCTACACAGTTCAAGACCGAAGCTATGTTTGCCTGTTCAAGTCTGTATTTCCTTTAAGCAATGTATTTTTCATTTTATTGAGTCTAGGAATACGATGTACACTGAGTCGTACTGGCAAATAGGCTATTCCAAAATGTTTTCAAAATACTTTTAAAATATCCTTTGTTTTGAAAAACATTTATTTAAACAAAAGCTTCAAAAAGGTTTTCAAAAATCCCCAAAAATTGTTTTTAAAAACCTAACCTAACCCTGACAGAACTCGGCCAGAGTTCGGCCAGAGTTCGGTTGGTGGCCGTTTGATTTTTGAATTCTCTGGAACTTGGTCCTCCTGCAGTTGCGGATTTGACCGAGATTTCCTCATCGAGTTCTGCCCGAATTCTGCCCGAATTCTGCCAGAATTCTGTCTTTGGAATTCCTATAAATAGAGAAGGATTTCGATCATTTTAACTCACTCATTCACTTTCAATCTTCTCTCTATCTAAAGCTTTCAGTCTTCCAAAGAGTTTTTCTTGAGCTTTAAATTTCAGATCCCAAGCCAATTACAATCCTCTAGTCGATTTGTCAGTGCGGTGCGGTCTAGAAGTTTCTGAGAGATTGTAATCAGAAGGATTGATTGAAGAATACTTATTCACATTTGAAGTTGGACGAGTTCTTCGTATCAAAGCTCGCGTTGTAGAAGTTGCAAGGACTTCGTAAGAAAACTTGCAGTTTTTCCAATAGTGGATTCAACTGGTAGCAAGAGTTCTACCGACTGGATTAGTCCTCAACAGAGGAAAACCAGTATACATCGCTGTCTTTGCGTTTGCTTTCTTATCTCTGCCTTTACTTTACTTAGTTGTGATTATTATTCTGTGATCTTGCTACTAACATTTTTTAATTAGCAATATTTCGCTGCCTACTCTATTCACCTCCCCTCTAGAGTATTGTGCTTTACGATTTCGTTCCTACAAGTTTAAGTATAAGTGCTAAGGTGATAGCATAAATGTTAGTGATATCATAATGATTAAACTTAATTGAATGACCACAATCAAAAACATAGTTTTGATTTTGGCAACCCGATTAAATTTAAGATAGATAAGCTTATATCACTAATATGTAAACCAATAGGCACATATCACCAAAGGTATAAGTATAAGTAGAAATGCTATAGCGATAGTATGAAGATTAGTGATAATGAAATGCTAAACTTAACATATTAACCATATTAAAAAACATGATACAATCATTGGGCTAACACACTTCGCGCTCTTCCTCTCCATAGATAACGTCCAAGAGGCCCTGCGCATCTAGATAGTTCTGGATGTCTTGTGTCCAGTCCAAGTAGTTCTTGCCAGAGGCGTCAAGGATGGAAAAATCAATCTTGATCGACATTTTTCTACAACAGGAGAAAAATCTTGATCAGTCATCATATAAAATAACAGGTTTATATGGATTTGGTTTGCATAAGTAACAACAAACAATTGTAAATAAAACAATGGTTTTGAAAAAATAATTTTTGTTAAAAAAAATCCTCTTATAACGATTGACGGGCCGATATAGAGAGGCACATTATTTGCTTGCAAAAATGCATAAGTATAAATACAATTTGAGAAAAAATAATTTTCGGTCAACCCCATTCGGTAGCTCTACGTGAATATGACCAGGCGAAAAAATGAGGGAGGAGGGTCACCATGGACCGCTTAAAAACCAAGCCCCAAGTTCTTTCTGACATCATACCCAAATAGGTGAGCCTATTCGGAGAGACTTCGTAAAAAAAATTTCAAATGTAAGAATAAATAAGATTTTTCAAGAAATTCACACTATTTGCGAACAGTGCAAAATAGGTGACAATTTAGTGCGTGCTCAAAATGAGCGTTGCTTTTGAAAAAAATTAGCCAAAAATGTTATTTTGGAAGGCCCAAATTTGGCGGTGCCAGAATTTGTTTATGTAGCCAAAACCAATATTCAAATTTTCAAGTTTTTTTTCGTAATTACGCAAAAAAAAGTACAACATAAGCAAGCAACAGCACACAAAAGAATTGGTGCCTAAGCAAGCGGCACCAATAAAATGTCAGATATTTTTTCGACGTCTAATCAAGCGACGCCCAAAAAATAACGACAAAAAAATACAATTTATTATTCATCTGTTACAATAAATCGCTGAGCAACTTAAAAAAATTGCTACTGAGGCGCTCGTCGGGGCGCAGATGCCACGGAGGCGCTCAAATCCATCATTACAAAAAAAAATGTTAGCACTCCAAATCCCAGACAACAAGAAGGAAGGAGCAATAATGTGACAATAGCTAAAATGGAAAAGTTGGTCTAAAGGGCTAGTTTAAGGTTCTGGTCCGATAGGTCATGGGTTCAAAAATCCACTTGAGACAAAATATGTATATGTTTATTTTTTTTTATTTTTAAATGAACAAGATGTCAAGAAATGTTCATATGTAAAACCGTCATTTTATATGGATTTTTTTTGCATGAAATGAAATTATATGTTGCAAATTTTGCTTCGGTCCATTCAATTCCTAACTACTGGAAATTCAAAGCCGAACCGAAATGAACTATAAAGAAAATGGAACTGACTGATAAGCTATTAGGCTAATTTTATCTTTACTATTACATATATATATTTGTTATATACCTAACAGCCAAATATTCTATGAACATTGAGTCATTGGTGTATGCTGGAATAAAGACCCAGAAGTCCAGAAGGATAAAAAATCCCAACTTTAAGACCTATGAAATCTTTCAAAAAGCAGAACTACACAATGCATCCAATCTATAGAAAAGCATAAAATTTCTGTAGGCCTCTTAAAAAAAATTACCTTTCTTACCGTACGGTGGAAGGAGGTAAAAAAAAAAACCAACGGTACGTCGGGTCTCCGGCGTTGCACGAGCATCGTGCTGATAACGTGTTTTGAGGCCTATAAGCTCAACACCCGGAGAATGAGATGAATAGGTATGAAGCTCTCTCTCTTGTTAGATAGACTAATTTCATATATCTCCATATATCTCTACAAGCCATCCCAACCTCTCTTTATATAGGGAGAGAGAGGTTGGGAGTTACAAAGTGAAAAATCACTTGGGAGTTACAAAATGAAAAGTCACTTGGGAGTTACAAAGTGAAGAGTCACCATGATGAGTTACAACAGTTTTATTCTTTTAGCAGAAGATTATTATGCTTAGTACTTTTCTCAGTTACAATTTCATAGCAAGCTAAGTCAATTTTAGAAGATCAATCTTCTTCGTAGACTTATTCGGATTTTTCCAAAAAATATATACACATCTTCCATATAATGAGACTTCAAAACGGCTCAAAAGTGAGCCGTCTAAGCCGTTATTATATCATGGTCTATTTTAAAAAAAAAAAAAATTATGTAAACAAATGTTTAAAAAAGTTTAAAATTGTTATATATATTCAATATGAAAAATCGACCTCAACCAAACAAGAAGAATACCTCCCACCTTAAATATTTGATTATAATTGAATACTGTTCTTATTATACATTATTATACGTGTAAAGCACATGCATCTACTAGTATTCATTATGGGTGAGCATTATTCGGTTTTGAACCGAAAATCGAACCGAAGATTCGGTTCGGTTTTAAAAAAAATCGGTTCGGTTTCGGTTTTGAAAATACTAAATTTTCTTTTTCGGTTTCGGTTTTGGTTTCAGGATTCGGTTTCGGTCCAAAATCGAAAACCGAATAAGAAAATTTAGTATATATATATATATATATATATATATATATATATATATATATATATATATATTTTTTTTTTTTTTAGTATATATATATATATATATATATATATATATATATATATATATATATATATATATATATATATATATATATATATATAGGTATTAATTATAGGTATATACTATAGGTATATGTATATATAGGTATATACTATAGGTATATAATAAATATATCTAGGTATTCTTGTAGTGTGGAGCACCAAATTAATTAAGTCAATAGGAGCTGCTAAGTCGATCGAGAAAGCTGCGCTCAGTCAAGGAAGCTGGAGAAGGAGTCTCGCCCATAAGAAAAAGAACGTAGCCGTCCATGGCTATAGGACGAGAGGTTGGAACATTTCAATTTGCACTTTTTTTTTTCTCCTCCGGGATTCACGGATTGCCCGCGCTGACAGAGCGCAGAAGCCAAAGCCGATGTGAAGGCCAGCCGTCGATTGAACCGGAAAGAAGACCGGAATCGCACACTCATTCCTAAGTCAGAAGAAAGGGAAGAGACTAAGGAACTGGCTTCTTGGGAGAATTGCTTATATATTGACAAAAACACACACAAAAAAACCGAAAAAAACCGAAACCGAACCGATTTTATTCGGTTCGGTTCGGTTATTGACCAATTCGGTTCGGTTGGAACCGAATAAACCGAACACTCACCCCTAGTATTCATGATGGAGTTATATATACTAGTTACTTTTACGTACGTTGCACATTAAAAAAAGAAAAAAAAATCTACATTATGATTGAAATATAAAAAATTAAATTATGTTAGAATATTTTAAATATAATTTGAATATATTTTAGATATATTTTATTATAAATATTTTTTAAAATTTTTGGATACGTGTTTAGTTAGATAATATCATTTAGTTAATTTAAATATAACTTAACTTCTAAAATATTTTAATATTTATACGTATTTATACAATTAGGAGAATTTCAGGTTTTAATTTTAGTTTAAAATAAGAAAATAAATACAAGATTTAATTTTTTTAAAACAAAATAGTTGATAAAATACACATGATTTAGACAGAACAATCTTGAACCGTTTCGAAGTCTCCTTATATTAGTAGAGATAAATGAGAAAAGTAGTAGATAATAAGAGAGTTGGGAGGACCGAGGTTGGTCGACTCACGGCTGGGCCGTGACGTGGAGGAAACGGTTAAGTGGATTGCTATTCCACGGATCTCACGTGGACGGTGGATATCAAGCACTGCACCCTCGAGTCGCCTATAAATTGGACCTCCATCGATCCATCCATCCTGGCCTCAACATCTTTCTTTCTTTCCATCATCATCAAGAAGAAGAAGAAGAAGAAGAAAATAGTGTTTTCTAAAGATTTTGGGCCTTCTATCAATGCTGACTTAATAGTGTTTCCTGAGCTTGTGCGTGTCAGATGTCACTGCTGTTATTGATACTCTTTTGGAGGAAAGTATTGACTATCGTCCACTCGTTGTGTTTATTCAAGGATGTGTCGCTAAAATGGGTATCATCCAGAAGGATGATTTACTAGCCTAAGGCTCTCTTGATGTTTGGTTATGTATGTTTTTTTCCCCATGTAACACAAAATAAAAAGATATTTTAGAAGGAAAGAAAATGGAAAAAAGAAACAGTACATAACCCATGATTTCTGTGTTCTGAAATACAATTCAAATAACCAAAAGCACTTATGGGTTCAGATGCGGGCGATGATGAGCCTGGCCTGTGCAATGCGTGACATCCACAACGTCGGAGGACTGACGAAAAATGACCACGATCTGAGCTGGCGTGGGACAGAATGGGACGTCCCGTGCATGAAAACTCAACGGCTAGAGGCGCCGCACGGGCGGTCGAGGAACGGCACCATTCTACCGCAGGTATAAACGACGGCCGGCCGCGCGGCCCGTCGTGCGGCGCCCAATGGGCGTCGGGAAGACGTCGTAAGGACGTCGTACGCATAGAACGGGTGGCTGGACGGCATCGGCTGTCGTAGGCGTCGTGAAGAGGTCGGGGGCGCCTTCGGCGTCGTGGGCGAAACGAGGCGTTGAGTTGCCGGCGTCGAAAGACGTCGGCCGTCCCGTGAGGCTCGGGAGCGCGCGGAGTGCGCGAGGTGTACGTGTGGGACGATGATGAAAAAGTCAGTGCAGACAAGATCCGAACGAAGAGTCCAAAGCGACATGACGACCGGCTAAAAATCGTGTGCGGAAAGACACACGAATTAACTGAGCCCGCACGTGCTGGTTAAAAAAAAATATATGGGTGCAGATGCAAGATGTTTGCTGAGATTGCCGACGAGAAGACCACCACCTCTGTGACCATGATCCTGGGTGTTGCACCTCAAAAGGGGTATGAACCATACTAATGCCAACACAAGCATGTCATCTCTCTCTATATACATACTACTTAGGTTTGCTGTAAAGCTTGTTGATAATTTGGATTTGGCTGTTACTGCAGAGGCTTTGAGATGGCTGAAGGTTCTGAGAATGGCTGCAAGTGTGGAGGAGCCAACTGCACTTGTGACCCCTGCAACTGCAAATGAAACCACCAGCCAGGCCAGATGCCGAAGAATAAGTCTATGTTGTGATCTTGTGTGGTGTGACTCTTGCGTTTATGGGCTTGAGGAATTCTAATGCTATATAAACAAGAGGTCACAGATTCACTAGTTGTCCCCCCTGTGCTTTGTTGGCTCTATTGGACTTGAATGTGAAAAATGATTCATGCTTTTGGTAATCATGCTCATCTTTGTTGTTTAACTTGGAATGCTATATAATAGCAGATGTTAATCCCTCCTTATTCTGGATTTTTGGCTATTTACGTATTGGTTAGTAGCAGATATTATTTCCACTTCTTTCAAGTATCTATCCACAGAACAAACAATTATTGGAAATGATAAACGAACTAGAGAGAGTATATTTTAAATGACAAATGAAACTAGAGAGAGTATATTTTAATGATCCACAATACAAAAATTGATTTGGATCTCAGAGGAAGCTTGTGACCTGTTTTTTCAGATCAACAGGTTAGTTTTTGATATCTCAAGGAGAGAGAAATTAAAATTTCAATAATACTACTCAAATTTATGGAGTTCTAAATTTCCAAAATGCAGTCTCAAGAAATCTGCTGTAAGTTTTTAATCTCGTATTCCAGTAGTATCATACATAACAAACAGCACAACAAGACATGTTTTAAACATCAAAGTTATAAATACATGAGTAATCATAAAACCGATACAAGTCCATACCTTCAAAAAATCCTACATGAATAATACAACCATAACCAAAGAAATTGGGCATATAACATCTCTGGGAGATCACATCTAACTTGTTCGAAAATAGTGGGGTTGTTCGAAAATATTGGGTAAATAGCAACACCAATGTTGCTTTCCCGTCAGCTAATACAGATTTTCACACATTACATTGATAAGATGCCGGATGGTCATTCCAGGAATTTTCGATCTTAAACTGATTGAAACAGGGGGGGCATCTCAAGTGAAGATTCCTCTGAGACCTCTCCTGAACATCTCATGCACACGTAACAGCAAGTAAATTGACAAATAACCTAGAAGATTCCTCTTGCCATTCTTCTGAACATATCATGCACCTGGAAATAAGAAGACATAATATCTCACTAGTTCATGATCAGGAGATCACATCTAAAGGAAATAGGCAACCAAACTATCTGTGTTTTTTGATCGAGGGATATCAGCATCTAATAAAGTAGATAAAGTCGTGGAAAGAAGCAGGCAATTCAGATGCATATCACTATCACACAAAAAATGGTGTAAAAGAAAAGCATCTAAAAGTTTACCTGTTTGGAAGAAAGGCCTATATTCTCTAAATCAGACAGCTGCAAAACATATAAAGATGTAATGATTTCAGCATGACATTGAAGCACGACATTGGTATCCAAATTTGAGTGTGGGATTTAACATACTGATTTTAAAGGTTTAGGAGTGAGTTCTCGCAGCTCAAGTATGTATTCAGCCCTTTTCTGACCAATCCCCTGATGGAAATAAAAATTTTAGTAGAAAATAAGATGGACATGTAGTACCACTGCGGATGATAACTATATTCGTAGTACCTTCAATTGCAGTAGCTCCTCCCTGATTATTAGAAGAAAAATGTCAGACCAAGTCAGTTGAATTCTAAAAATGGGAAACACAATCTAAGGTTCATGATTAAAGATGAATGTGCTAGATTTTACAGCCTTTTCTTTGAAAAGAAAAAATGAAAATTAGTAAATAAGAAAATATCAATAAAATGTTAATACTATTACTTAGATTAGCTCAGTATACCATCTGTGGTTCAGGATCAAATTTTCTGTTACATGACCTGACTCATTTTCAAAGCTTTGACTCTTATCTTTCTTGGAATGAGCAATGACCCATTATCATATCTCCAATTATAGCTGTTTATGGGGCCACAAATCATTTTATATTTGAAATTCTGAGTTACCTCTTTATCATGTATTCAAAGATTGTTTTACGGTTGTTTGATTTATGATATGTTGTGCAACCATGCCCTTTTGTCACTAGCTGCCCAATTGCAATTTTTAGCACTATCTTAAAAGTACTTTGCACATATCACTGATCTATGATACATAAGTTCTTCTCTTTGCTAGAGTCCTTGAGATAAAAGTCCCTTTTTGGTTGTGAAGAAAAAGAGGGAGAAAACTAAACAGAAATAAGACCATATCATGAATTAAGTTTTTCTTTTTTCTTTCTTTCTTTATAATATAAATATTCAAGGTCAAGTTGTACAGACAGATTCTTGCAATTTGCATATATGAAATGTAGTCTAAGGCATATATCCTTCGAATATATTTTTGGATAAATAGGAAAATGTGTAGCGGTTTCTCCATGTAGTCTGTCTGTCTATGCTTCTTCTCAGACAAATTAACTCTAATGCTTAGTCTATCTATGCTTTTTTAGACAAATTAACTCTAATACATAATTACATACTCTATCTTCACTAAGAGGCCATAAGAGCAGTTTCAGTTTTAGTGTCCTAGGAGATGCCAAGGCTGAATAAGTAGTGACGCTAATATAGAATAATGATCCCCTATTGTAGGAGTTTCCCTTTCACGTGCCCAAACACTAGAAAATGTACATGTATGCTTAGCTAATCTAAGTATAGCAAAATGAATTGATTTGTAGACACATGTAGAAACTCCCTAAGATCTGATCAATTATGAGACTAGGGACAGAACTGGACCTAATGGTGAGGGGGTCAAAACCTAATACACATTTTTTCCCGCATAAGGGACATGCTTTGGTTCCATCCCTGGACGAGTAAACAATTGCCTATAAAATCTCAAACTAGCATGTGATTCATGAAAATTTCGATTCTGAAACACATGTCAAAACCCATAAAAAATATGTGCAATAACTGCAGAGATTCAGTTAAGACAGAGGGGAGAACTGAAGGAGTAAATGAAAAACTTACTTGCTGGCAACATTTAAGAATGAAAGATACTCCTGGGCAAGAGACTCCTGTATTACAGAAATGGTTAACCATTAAACAAGCAATAGTGAAATTAGAAAACCACTACATGGTAGCAGTAGCCACAAACCTTCAAATTGGAGCTCAGTGCATTGAATTTGTCAAGTGGGGTGGCAGTCATTTGAATGTCATCCTCGTCATGATTCATGTAAGGTGTCTTGGGGGTTTTGGGCTCGTTGCAAGACTTATGGTTATTTGCCGACACGTTTGAGGAAATTGGAGAAAGAACTTTCCTAATGGAGCTATGTGGTTCTTGTATCTTCTCATAGTTCAATGGTGATCCCAGTGAATTCTCTTTATCAGAAAGCTTGCCTGCAAAAATGGGAGGACTTATAGGTTCAGATTAATAAACCTCACAACTAGTGTATTTTCAGATGCAATTTCATTAGATTTTGAGAAAGCACAAAATACCGGGCAAGCCTGATTTCTTTAAGACCTTAACATGATCAACACCCTTTTGGCCTTCAACATCCTACAAACATGTTCCAAATTAATTGGAAATATCCAAGACTGTTTTCAGCAATTACCTCGTCAAGTTTGAATACATTACCATCCACAGATCTCTGTTAATATTTTCTGGAGTTGTCAGGCACTTCTGGCAATTCACATTTTCAGTTGCGGATGGGCAAATATTCATATATGTATCATCTTCATCCCCATAATCCCAAGTATTAGAAGAGCATGTGTTCTGCATATACAAATTCAAAAGAAATTGGATCACATCATAAACTCATATTACTAATTGACCCACATTAGGTTTCATGGAATAATAGCATACCTCAGCTAGCTCTATCAGACTCCTATCACCCAAAGCATGTTCATCAACTTGAACACTCTCACTATTTGAAGCGAATGGAAGGCCACAAAGCATGTTCTCGTATCGAGAAACTTCTATTTCACAAGTTTTATTTTCCTATATAAAGGGTAAAAGTGAAAAATGTTACCTACATAACATACATGCAAAATCTCTCACTTCAGTTAATATTTGTTTTTTAGCAGGATATTTCAATTGAAAATGAGAATCTACCTCTGTGGTTGCAGTAGATGTAGTCCCCAAATCAAACAGTTTTCTGAAAACAACAGCCAAGTAGATCAATACACTACACTCGTTTAGAGGAAAAACACAATAAATTCAATGTTGAACTAGAAGCTTAGAATAAACTTACCTCCCCTTTGTTTTAACATCTAATCGATTCGTAGGCTTAGCTTCCGTAGATGACCGAGATGAATCCAATTTCTTCGCAAAGTTTGGTGTGCTCTTAGTCTTCCCTTTAGACTCGAGCCAAGCTCGAAGCTTTGCTTCCATGTCAACTTTCTCTCTCGGGGTCTCTCTCTTGCTAGCAGAGCCGGCATAGTTCACGATGTGCCTGGAGCGTGCTGCCAAGCTGACTGTGTGAACTGCTTCTTGATATGATATTGGATTCTGCAAATAAAAATAACAAGTTTACTTACTTAAATCAACCACATATTATTATGAAGATACAAAGATTGAGCTCTCTCACCAGACAAGCAATCATCAAGGCCCGGCTGGGTCCTCCTAGAGAGTCCTGCAATATCCGCGTCAGTTTGCTCTCTCGGTACGGGATCCGAGGCTCGTTGTTGTTGAGAGCATATATTACATTCGACAAGGCAAATAAAGATTGATTGATCTTTGCACTCTCTTGAAGCCTAATTCCTTCATTACATGTTCTTCTATTGTCCTCGTTGCCTAACCAAACCAAGAATTCAGCAGACACTATTTATATGCTAGTTTCAACTAGTCGAAATTTCAAAGAGGGAACAAGATCGATCGATACGAACCTGCTAAATCTATTAGATTTAGTTTCCCCTTTGTGCTTCCTTCCGTAACGGAAATGGCAAGCACCCCATGGCTCCTACTGGACACGTCGTTAAGCCCAGTGTGCGCCACTTTTCTCCTTTGAGCGCCATTAGAAAATATCTCAGTGAATTCCTCCATTGAGTGCACCGGAACCTTTAAATACCCAAAAATGAGAGAAACAGATTATTAACCAAAATACATGCCTGACCATACTGTGTCATGTCGTGTCGTTATTTGTGTGTACATGCAGTTATGAACACTGGATACAAACAATTCTGAAAGGGCTATATTTGAAGAACTGACCCAAGAAAGCCCTTTTAGCTGAACGTTGCCATCCTTATCATTAAGAGTCATGATCTCCTTGGCCTTGGGCTCCAACAAGTCGTAGCACCGGTCCAAGTAAACCTCATAGTAAGAAATCTCCACAGCCGTCTCCGTGTTCCGGCACGAAGACAAGATGGTCGACATGGCTAACGGAATCAGACCGGGCTCGTCCTCAGTTCCCTACGTTTCCATCGACAAGTCAAATATGTTTGGAAACGCGACAATTGGTTGAACTATATGTCGCTGCGTATACCTGCATCGTGTACGTTTTGCCACTCCCCGTAGCGCCGTACGCGAAGATGGTGGCGTTCGATCCCCGAAAAATATGCGGGATCACTCTGCTGACCTCCTTGTGGAAGATCTGACCCACGTGAACGTCCTGGCCGAAGAAGGAGTCCAACTTGTAGAACTCGCTCCGGCTGCAATTCAAGAACAGCTAGCTGGGTCAGCGCGCATCAAAAATTGAGTTGAGAATCGAGACAGAGGAGTACTAATTAGTTTCGGTACATACCTAGTCCACTGGTCTTTGATATGAACAGTGATTTCTTCTTCTTCTTCTTCTTTGCAATGGCTTTCCGTGCCGACGGCGGAGATGCACGGAGTGGGCTTCCTCCCGTCTGCTTCGAGCTCGGAAAGTAGGAAGGGGCGCACTCTTAGGACTACTCTCACTTGCGACGATGATGGGTTGGTGAGGTGTTGCTTCGCAGAGGATTGGGATTTGTTGGGTGTTGCGGTGGTTGCCATGGAATTGGAGGTGCAAGAACTGGATCAAGGACGGAGGAGGGAGATGCGACGGAAGGCGGTTGGGAACAGGTTTTTGGGGTTTTGGACCGTTGAGGAAGATGTCAAATTTGAATTTTGAATGCAACTGCGGTCTGGTGTACCTGCGGACTTTATAAACAAAACGTCTAGGAACATGATTCTGTGTTTCCAACTTACTATGTAGCTTTCCCATTTTTAAGTGGTTATGACAGACTGTGGGCACACGGGACCGTCCTTCATTTTATCAAAAGTATTTAATTCAGTATAAAATAGGCCCACAACACTTATGGTCCGGCGGGAGTCTAGAAAAAACCAGGCCCAAATGTCAAAACTCCGGGAAACCTATCGTTTAGGAACATTAGGGTTTCAACACATCCAAGATCCTCTTTTTCTCTCATAAAACCCTAATATATAGAAGAAGAAGAAGAAGAAGAAGAAGAAGAAACAGGTGGTTGGAGATGGACAAGAGCATGCTCGGAGATCTGGACTCTCTTCCGGAGGCGGACAAGACGCGGATGTCCTCCATGATCGACCAGCTCCAGATCCGTGACAGGTCAGTTTTCTCTATTTGATCATCTCTTCCTCTAATTCTTAAATTTAAAAACCTATAATAGGTAGGTAAGCAATTGCTATTTGCAGCAGAGAAGAGAATTGGTAATTTAGCATTTCTATTTTGTTTCATTTCTTAAAAGTTGTCACGGAGAAGACTGAAATATGTAATACATAATAGTCGGACTGAAATTCGGTAGTCGTATCTTAAAAGTTGTTTCATTTCTATTTTGTTTCTATTTTGTTTCATTTCTCAAAAATTGAGTTGAGAATCAAGGTTGGGAGCAACTCCATGTACTGGCTCCCCCATAACTGGATCCTCTGCGATGTCCTCTGGAAACTGCTCGAAGCGAAATGACTCTAACTTAGGCAATTCCTCAGCCTCAGAAGGCGTCTCGGAATCCTGAGTGTTGGTCATGGTCTGATCCTCGACGAACACCACGTCCCTGCTTCTGTAGAGCTTTCCTTCCACTGGGTCGTAGAGTCTATAGCCAAACTCATCCCGACCGTAGCCGACAAAGACGCATCGCCTCGTCTTCGGCTTAAGTTTGGTCCTCTCGTCCTTCGGTACATGCACGAAGGCCTTACAACCAAACGCCCGCAGGTGATTGTATGACGGCTCTTTGCCGTACCATACTTTGTCAGGCACATCACCCTGCAAAGGAGCACTAGGAGACAAATTAATAATATAAGCAACTGTGAGAAGAGCCTCACGCCAGTAACTGCCCGGCAAGTTTGCTTCTGATAGCAAACATCGCACCCTCTCCATCAGTGTCCTGTTCATGCGCTCCGCTACACCATTGAGCTGAGGTGTCTTGGGCGGAGTCTTCTGGTGTCGTATCCCTTGCTCTCTGCAATACGCATCAAAGGGACCGATGTATTCGCCGCCATTGTCGGACCGAACACACAACTTCTTGCCCGTCTCCCTTTCAACAGAGGCCTGAAACTCCTTGAAAGTAGGCAGCACCTGATCCTTGGTCTTTAAGGCATAGACCCAAACCTTCCTGGAACAGTCATCAATAAAGGTTACAAAGTAAGAAGCACCACCAAGAGATTTTACCTTCATAGGACCGCAGACATCCGAGTGAATCAACTCGAGCAACGCCGGCTTCCTTGAACTTGGGTGACTTTGGAAAGACAAACTATTCTGCTTCCCAGCTAAACAGTGCGTGCACTTCTCCAACTTTGTAGACTTGAGCCCCGGAATCACCTTCCTGTTCACCAAGTAGCTCATCCCCTTCTCGCTGATATGGCCGAGCCGTCTGTGCCACAACTCGGTAGACGCATCACTGACTGCGTTCACCTCCTGTGCCCCCTGTGCGCTCCCCTCCATATAGTAGAGACCGGACTTCTTGCTTCCTCTGGCAATCACCATCGAACCCCTGGAAAGCTTCCACTGACTGTTCCCGAAGAGACTGAAGAATCCCTCGTCATCCAACTTTCCAACCGACACCAGGTTAAAACGGATATCAGGGACATGACGAACATCTTTGAGAACAAGAACCGCATCCGTCTTCGTTCTCAAATGCACATCTCCAACGGCAACCGCCTTCGACACATCTCCATTGCCCATCTTCAACACTCCACAGTCGCCTGTTGTGTAAGTGGCAAATAGTGTCCTGTTGTGAGATACATGTGCTGAAGCCCCTGAGTCTACCAGCCAAGAATTGTCATCGCAGGCGAGGTTAGTAATGACCTCATCACCTACGACGATCACATCGCCCCCATGTATCGAGGCCGCCGCTGTAGTGTTCTCTTCTTGCTTCCCCTTATCGTCCTTCTTCTCTCTCTTCTAAGCGAAACAGTTCCGCTTGATGTGGCCCTTCTTACCACAATGGTAACACTCCGAGTCCTCGTACCGATCCTTGGACTTTCCCCTGCTCTTGTCTCTGCCACCACCTGGACCCCTGCTTTTGCCCCTTCCGCGGCTCTCTGAAACCAATGCCTCTGAGTGGTGGGATGTGAATGAAGTGCCCTGAGATCGTCTCCGCATCTCTTCATTCAGCACCCCGCTCTTGGCAAACTCCAGACTGACCACGCCCTCTGGAGCAGAAGCGATCATAGATACTCGTACGGTCTCCCACGAGTCTGGCAAAGTACACAGCAGCCACAGTCCCTGAACTTCGTCGTCGAACTTGACTCCCATAGAAGATAGCTGGTCAACCACGCCCTGGAACTCACTCAAGTGGTCCGAAATAGACGCCCCATCCTTGTATCGCAGACCCATCATCGTTCGGATCAGGAACAACTTGTTTACCCTGGTCTTCTTCGCATACAAGGATTCCAGCTTATCCCACAACGTCTTCGCGTGCTCAATATTGGCAACGTGGTTGTACACGTTCTCGTCCACAAACTGCCGTATGTACCCACACACTTGTATATGCTCGAATGTCCAGTCCTCCTCGGATTTATCACTGGGCTTCTCGGATGCAAACACGGGTAGATGCAGCTTCTTGACAAACAGCAAATCCTTCATCTTGCTCCGCCAATAATGATAGTTTGTGCCATTAAGATTCACCATGCGCACCGGCTTCGCGTCAATCTCTCCTCTATGGTTTCTGTCAACTCCTGACACCCTTCTGAATTCCAGAACCTGGCTCTGATACCACTCTGTTGGAAAAGAAACGCGGAAACCTTTCTCCAAACCGGAGAGTACCTGCGAGAGGACCAAGCAATACAACGCACGAACCCAAAAACAACCACACAAAAATAATCCACGCAGACACAGAGAATTTTTGACGTGAAAAACCCTTGCGGGAAAAAACCACGGGACGATCGGAGTCCAACCCTGAGAAGCCTCCACTAATGGAATAGAAGAATTACACCCTCTACAAACTCCTCCTGATCCAAATCGGATCCCCACAACACTCAGAAGTAAGAACAATGATTACAAGGCTACGAAGAGCGAGAACGACGAGTAGAGATTACCCGAACGCGATCTCCTTCGAAAAATGACCTCCAATCCTCCGTCTTCTCTTCCGAAGTTGTAATGGCACTCTTGCCTCCTTCCTCTCTCTTTTCTTGTTGTGTGCTACAATTGTGTTACATTATTGATTAGGGTTGGAAATCCCAACTTAACTTCCTAATTCCGCAACAAACCTGGACCGTTTGATTAGATCCAATGGTAAAAAATCACCCAGATTTCCGCCTCAGCCCCGACGACACAGAGTTCGGCCAGAACTCTGTGTCGGGCAAACAGAACCTACCATCGACATTCTGGAATGGCCAGACCGAGTTCGGCCAGAACTCGGCCTGGGACCGAGTTCGGCCAGAACTCGGCCTGGGACCGAGTTCGGCCAGAACTCGGTGGCCCAGTTCCAGAACCTCCTTCTTGTTAGCAGCAGCAGCAACAACTCCTCGTTGCCTACTTCCCGAGCTTCTTCGACATCGAACGGCGCTCGTCGCACTCCGGGATCTTATCCACATAGGTTGGGAACCCCACCCACTCCAACAGAAATATGTTATACACTAGGTTATTTATGTAGATCGTCAACTACAACTGGAAGCATCCTATAGAAATTATTAGCTTGTTACGGCTCGGCTTGTGATTGGTGGACACAAGAAGCTGTTGGTGGTTTTGCCTTTGGACTAGGAAAGATAGTCCCACATCGGCTACACCAAATGGTGAGTATCTCAATATAATACATTGCTTGTGTTGAGTTGTGCACATGAGGTGTGGTGGGGCACAAGTGTGTGTCATGTGGGGGGTATTTTCCTAGAAGAAAAAATGATTAATTCTAACAAAATGTGCACCTTCTTTGAAGTGTTGCTACGAAACGTTGTTGCTATTGAGACAACTGTTTCGTTTCTCTGTTTTCCATTGAAAATTACGCCTCGGAAATAACAGAAGCATTATGTGATTATTTTTCCATGCATGTGTATGTCCACGCACACAACAAAGACCTTGAATCCTTTTCATCCATTCAGCTTTGTTAAGGGCCATGGCCGCTGTAATTATCAAAAAACATAACCATTTTTACCAACAAAATCCATGCTCCTTTCACTAATATCTTATTGTTCCTTCTAATAAATGAATATATTTGTCTATGTTGCATATGTCCAAACATGAAAAGGTTTTACATCTCATCCTTGATATTGATGCCACCTTTACCAGAATACATTAATTTCTTATCCTAAACCAATCAATCCAAACCCATTAAGCAAGCCTCCCTTCCAAGCGCAAATCCTACGTCCATTGGACCCAAGTCCAAACCAGCAGAATCATAATCCAACTTAAGTAATTAAGCCACAGACTATCCAACTTAAATGAATAATTTGTAATCCAAACTTCAACTTGCTACGCTGAGCCAAAAAATGGGCAGAGGCATCACATAATTCAAAGTAAGAACGGGGACACCATCTGGACTGACCGTTGGTCCTACGACCATTTCTACTAGCATAAAACTCTACTTTAAGTTCAACTCTCAATCAATCATTAGCTAGGTATCTGGATTCATCTCGACATTTAATTAAGCCATGTCGCGCCCATGAGGATTTGAACCACCGGCCTGGTGATGCAACCCAAGTCATAGGACTGCACTGGATTTCAGAATACTGACAGGAAAAGAAAATTAGAGACTGGGAGATGGAACACACATAACCTAATTAGGTTTCAACCAATAATTTCTTCAAAATATTCACTTTCCTTTATCATTCATGATTTAGTCCTTAAATAAGGTTCAATTCTACAAAAAGAATATTACAACGATTACTATAAAATGGAAACTGATAAATTTTGCATCATTTGATACGATCATAATCCTACAATTTTGGATATATCTGATTTAATTTACTATATCAAATCATTATTAAAAAAACTACTAAAAAAGCTGATTTTTCTGGTTTGGACATTTTGAGGCCCTGAATAGTTTATTTTGGGCTTCGAAATGCAAAAGCTGAGTAGGCCTATGGTCCCACTAGGTCACTTTTGGGTTTTGACGTTAGCTTCAAAACCCAGACTATGGTCCTACTAGCTTCAAAACGTCACCTGGAATGCTGAAAACAGACTTTGTATGAGAAAGTTATTTCTGTTTTAGTGCACATGCACACTATACCTTAGACTACTTGTGACATGTTTTGGTGCGATCTAGTCGATCCATATAGGCCAGGGCTGCATCATCCACATCGTCTTGAAAAGGACGTGGTATGATGATGCATCCCTGATCTATGAAACTTTTGGTTCCATTAGATGCATCTTCTCCTATGTAGAATTATAGCATCATTCTTTCTAGCAAAAACTCTACTACACCTGTCCAGCACTAATAGCCTGAACAACAGTATAGCCCTGAACAGTTGCAAGTGGTACTTTCTGTAATACTTGGACTCTTTGTTGTGTGCTCATTAAGAGTATAATGAATATAATTGTAAACAATTTAAGTTTGGTGACTTTGTTTCTTCTGTTGCTCTTGCAGTTTGAGGATGTATAATTCATTGGTGGAGAGATGCTTCACTGATTGTGTGGAGAACTTCCGCCGTAAGACCCTAGACAAACAAGAAGAAACATGTGTAAAGCGATGTGCCGAGAAATTCTTGACGCACTCTATGAGGGTTGGCATGAGATTTGCGGAACTCAATCAGGGGGCTCCCACCCCTGATTAATTTCTTCTGAAGGATCCTCTTTTTGTTTACTGCAGATCAGAACTGATACGGCTTGGGTATGTCTAGTTGTTCTGTATTATAGCTTAATTTTTCTTTTTTTTATTTCAGTTGGCATCTCCCTGAGCTGAAATGGCTATACAAAAGGGATTTTGATGTTCTTCTTAGCTGAAGTCAACAAATGTTATTCATCTTAGCTGATGAAATTATGCAAGTTTTGTTTAGGATTCCCGACTAATGAATGACCTTGTGTCCTTTTTTTCGTGGGATCATTTAGAAATAGATTTCTAAATTTCCTACTTGATTGCAAAAGCTATACTTATTTGTATCAAATTCGTGATTTGGATCATAGGTATGGTCAGTGGCACATCGGTAAATAGGGTTACTCAAGGATTTTGCATTTAAGGGCTTGTTTGGTAACAAGGATTTGGATTTGGAAATCCAAAATTCAAATCCAAATCCAAATCCAAATCCAAATCATGAATTTTCAAATCTAAATCCAAATTCAATTTCAACTCCAACTAAAAATAGGATTTTGTAAACTATAATTATGATAATAATATATTAATTAATAAAATAATAAATAAATAAAATATTAATTATTTATTATAATTATATTTATGATTAATAATTAAATTATTATTATAATTATGATAATAGTTATGATTAATAAATTATTTTGGAAAGTGCCACTTTCTGCAAGTCCACTTAAACTCAACTTGCTGCAAGTGTCACTTTTACACTTTCAAAGAGTTACCTCTATCCAAACAGCCCCCAGGAGTAAAGAGACAAGTTTAAAATGTCCACTACAAATATCATTTATTTACAACCCACCGGTCCCAGCGACAATTTAGAGCCAATGGTTTGTAAGTCTGAGGTTAAAAAGGTAAGAACATCTACTTAAAAGATATATGTGTAATTTCAGTCTTGTAATCCAAATCTAACCGTTATAACATAAGTTGGTTCTATAATACAAACAACAAATTTTATCTAAGAATTATGGTTGACGTACGGATGCTTACACCTTAGTGCATAAGTAGCTTGAATTTTATGGATGCAACACAATCTCACAATCTTTGGAGAATCTTCAACCAGAGATTTTTTTTATAATAATAATAATAATAATAATAATAAGGGAGGTGATATGCTACCTCACCGTGAGGTGGCTACATGTCACCCCCCATGCTATCAACATGCACTTGCACACTTTTCGGTGCATGATGATAAGCATGGGGAGATGACATGTAGAAACCACCCATAGGGTGGCATCTCATCTCCCTTATTCTCTCTTTCTCTGTCTCTCTCTCTCTCTCTCTCTCTCTCTCTCTATATTAAAATAAGGTAATTGTGGCGAACGCTCCGACTGGGAATCGAACTCCAGACCATTCGGACTGCATACATCTCTCTTAACCACTAGGCTAGAGGTCATTTGCATTATATATATATATATATATATATATATATATATATATATATATATATATATATATATATATATATATATATATATATATATATATGCACACAACCCTTATTCTCTCTCTCTCTCTCTCTCTCTATATATATATATATATATATATATATATAATATATATATATATATTTTGGAATAAGGGTGAATTTATTCCTCGCATAAAGCGGAAAAGGTATTAAAGTACAACATCACAACTTCCATGCCCCAGTAAGCTATTGTGGGGCCATTACAGATACATCGAATTCTATATTATGTAGAATTCCAATAGGGGGGGTAGTCAAGCCCTCAAAGATACGTCTGTTCCGCTCCTTCCAGATGTGCCAAACAGACGCAGCAAGACGGACTCTGGCTCGTCTAGGCCACCCCGGATCCCGGCCGCTGTGATCTCGGATCCAACTGAGAATGCTCCGAATGTCACGGTCCATCCCCACTCCTCCTCTCAGCTGCGCACATTGCTCAGTCCAGATGTGCCAGGACACCGAGCAACGAAAGAAGAGATGCTCCATGGATTCATTATCATCAGTACATAGCACACATTTGGCATCCGGGATCAGCATCCCGAACCGAATGAGTCTATCTCTCGTCATCAATCTACCCCGGAGGAGACGATAAGCACAAAGTTGCATTTTTCGTGCAACTCCCTTGCCCCAGATGAAGTCCACCTCCTCAGCCTGGTCGTGGTGGGTCCGGACCAGCTCATAGCAGCTACGAAAGCAGAATAGACCTGCACCTCCCCCCGTACCTGGGCCGGCCCAGTTCCAAGAATCCTCCGTCTGGCTAGCGTCAATGGGAATAAGGAGAATCTCGGCTGCCAGCTGACCAGTAAAAGGGTAACCCTCTGGCCTCCAAACTCCGTCTCTAATGATCCGGCTGCATGTGAGGCCCCTTCTTGCTTCCCTGTCCAGCTGTCCTCCCAAAATCTCGAGGAGGGATCTGGAACCCAACCATGGGTCTAGCCAAAGGTCGGTAGTCGTCCCATCCTTCATGCGCCTGCATATCGCCGTCTGGAGCACCGGTCTACATCTCAGGATGGCCTTGAATGTGACCGAGAAATTGTTGTCAATCCTGCAGGCCCAGAAGTTAGTCCTCCGTAGGTATCTGCTAGCCATCCAGTCCGCCCAGAGCGACCCCCCCTTGATGAATTTCCATGCCATCTTCACACAAGCTGCCTTCCGAACTGCATGAAGAGGCCTCAACCCAACTCCTCCTTCCTCCCGAGGCCGACATAACTGATCCCATGATATCGCATGGATCCCTCCTCTCCAGATAAAGTTAGCGCAAATAGCCTCCACCTTCCGAATAGTAGCTGTGGGGATCTGGATAGACTGGAGCCAGAACATAGTGATGCCCTCAATGACCGACCGCACCAACTCAATCCGTCTCCCAAATGAAAGCCCCGTCGCTTGCCAGCCCTCCACTCTCTTCTGAGCAAAGTCAACCAAGCTATGACAATCCTGCTCTCGGGCATAGTTGACCGTAAGCGGGACCCCCAGGTATTTCACTGGAAGCTCGCCTCTGTCCACACCTAAGGCGAAGGCTCTCTCCTCCTGAAGTGTGCACCGGGAGCTGAAGTAGACTCTGCTCTTCTCTCGGTTTAACTGGAGCCCAGATAGCCGTCCGAACTCCTCCATAATGTCAGAGAGCGCTCTCAATCCCCTCATGGAAGGCTGGAGAAGCACCAATAAATCATCAACATAAATCAAATGGGATACAGCAGGACTCACCAACCGGAAAAGGGGAACAATCCTCCCGCTATGAACTGCTATATCCATCATACTCGTGAAATACTCTATCACCAAGGTGAAGAGGTACGGGGAGAGGGGGTCGCCTTGCCTCAACCCCCTGTTGCTACTAAAATAGCCATGTGGCGTGCCCTGAATGAGGACAGAGAAGGTAGGGGAGCATATGCACTCCCTCACCCTCGCCACCCATCTCTCGTCAAACCCCATGGCAAGCATCAAGTGGCAAAGGAAGTCCCGATTGACCGTGTCATAAGCTTTCCGAAGATCAAGCTTCACACAGGCCTTCATCCCTCCCGGTTTGCTGAACTCCCGCACCATCTCGTGAGCAAGCAGACTGTGCTCCGCAATCGACCGACCCTTGATGAACGCTGCTTGGTTCTGGGACACGAGACCCTGCATAATACCCTCCATATGCCTGCACATAAGATGAGTGATAATCTTGTAAAGGAAATTACAGCAAGCTATGGGTCTAAAGTCTGCAAGAGATGTCGCTCCTTCCTTCTTAGGAACCAGCGTCAGGAACGTATGGTTCAACTCCTTCAACAGCCGGCCCTCAACAAAGAACTCCTGGACAGCTGCCAGAACAGGTGCCTTAAGCACACCCCAGTGTCGCTTAAAGAACCCCGCGGAGAAACCATCAGGCCCAGGAGCTTTGTCGGAATGGGCCTTCTTCACAATATCTTCCACCTCCTCCATCCTCACCGGAGCCAAAAGCAGACTGTTCCCATGCCGGGACACCAGTCTCTTCGTAACCAGGGCCGGAAACATGCTGGAGTAGTCCGTCTGCTGGTATAAGGCAGTGTAGAATCTGACGGCCTCCTCCTGGATCTCCACCGGGTCTCCTACCAGCCGTCCCTCAGCATTCAGAAGTCTGGGAATGCTGTTCCGATGCTGACGGGTGCGGATCACATCATAAAAGAATTTGGTGCATCGGTCTCCATCCCTGAGCCAGGTGCATTTAGCCCTCTGAGCCGCACTGATCTCCTCCTAAAGTCTCATGATGCTAACTTCCTCAATCAGTGTCTTCTCCTTAGCTGCCAGATCCCCATTCAAAATGTCAGATTGGAGGGCAACCTGAGTGACCCGCAACTCTTCTTCCTTCTCAGCCAGGGTAGTCCGCGGTCTCGTCTTCACCCACCCCCTGATAGCCCTCTTGAGCTGTTTGAGCTTGTGAACCATGCGAAATTGGGCCGTGCCATCCCGAAAGTACTGCATCTCCCTCATAACAACCTCCTCATATCCTGGTGAGAGGTACCAGCTGTTGTTGTACCGGAACGGCCTCGTCTGTGGAGCAGGTCTCTCACAAAGGTCCACCCGGATAGGAGAATGATCGCTAGTACCCGCAGCCAGACCCTCCGTCACCGAGTTCGGGAAACACCTGAACCACTCGCTGTTGCCCAAGGCCCGGTCCAGCTGACAAGCAATACGGTTCTGAGTAGCCTTGTTGTGCCATGTCCAAATATGTCCCGTCCGCTCCAGCCCCCGCATACCTGACATCAGAAGGCACCTCTGGAAGTCATATAAAATCGGATCCGGAACTGGCCGGCCCCCAACCTTCTCATGACGAAGCAACATAGCATTGAAGTCCCCCATGATGAGTAGGGGAAGCTGCATGTTGTCCGCCATGCGACCCAAACGCACAATATCCCCCCACAGAGCCTCCCGGAGTCTACGATCATTGTGCCCATACACAACATCCAGGATGAATCTGAATCCACCTTTATTCTCAAAAGTAACACCGATGAGTTGCTCAGACTTGTGCATCTGAACCCCCACCCAACTACCTGTGTTCCACCTAACCCAGATCCTTGCCATACCACAAAGATCTAAGTTATGGATGTGATCCCAGGTTGCCGGAGTCCGACGTGAGAGCATAGCGGCCCCTCGAATCTTCGTTTCCAGCAGAATAGCAATATCACAAGCCTCTCTCCTCAGCACCCCTCTGATCTCCCTCCATCGACCAATGGAACACCCCCCTCTAATGTTCCATGCAAGGACCGACATCTAAATAAAAGATGATGGGTCCCCCTGTAACTCCTCTGGATCGACACTCGAGGGAAGTGTCTCATCCGTCTGCTCAAGAACCGCATCCACCATAGAGGAAGGGGCAAGGTGAGCCTGAATCCGGCTAAGAGTGAGAGTCCAGTCGGGATTGGGCTCGGTCTGATCATCCGTCTCCCTCTTCTGAGGAATATCCTCCAGGGTGGCCGGGGCGTGTCTCTTCCTGCTGGTGTAAACCATAAGTGCAGTAGAGGCCTCCGCCCCCCTCTGACTACTCTCCGCCGCACTCATCCCCCTGGTCATCATAGTCCTCCGAGGCCTGAATGGGACCAGCGCACCCTGCATGCTCTCATGTCTCGATGTCAGACCTGTCTCCAGTCTCCTATCAATCTCCATAACTGTATCGTCCTCCATGTGACTCACAGGCGCCGTCTCCTCAGGTGAGTGACTAGGGGCCGCCTCCCTCTCATGTGTTTCCGTCTGAACCGTCTCTGGCCGAGATGTCTCTGCCTGGCCCGCCATATGCCTGGCGTGCTTCGTCCCCTTATAATTGTATGCACTAGTAATGTGCCCAAAGCACTCGCAATGCGAACACATGGGTGGGACCCAATCATACTCCACAGCCTGCGTCATAACCTCTCCAGAAGGAACCTGATACTCAAGCAAGCTCGGCAGTTCCGAGCCTGCCTTGATCTCCACAAAGACTCTGGCGTACATTATTCTGGATCGGAAAGTAGTGGCCTCGTCTGCCTTGATCGGCTTCCCCACGAGGCTGGCAAGACGCATGAGAAGTGGGATGCTCCAATACTGAACATGAAATTCTGGGAACCGGATCCAGACAGGAATGGCATTCAACACTTCCTTCTCACACCTCAGCTCTGGTGTCCATTCTTTCAGAATAATGAGCCTCCCATCAAACGACCATGGCCCTCCCTGCACAATCCTGGTCACATCTTCCGCCAGACCAAACTTGATATAGTAGAATCCATTCTCCCTGGAGAAGAATTCCATGCTGCCCTTGGGCCTCCAGACTCTCTCCGCGTAGCCCCTGATTTGGCCAAAGAACGGCTTATTCCCCAACACATATAGCACTAAGGTGTTCTTCCAGAAATCAGCGTCCTTAGCTATTTCCTCAGCGGGGAAGTAAGCCCTGTGTCCTCCACCAACCGTCATCGGGGTAAACATATTCCATAGACATCGGACTTTTCGACTCCACTGGGGTGCAGACCTCCTTCCATGACCGAGGCCTCTGCTCCACAGATGGAGGCCTGGTTGTGGGACACACAGCAACCGGGTCCTGCCTAACAGTATCAACTGCAACACCCTTCCCCTTCTCCGCCGCCGTCGCCTTAGGTCTCCAACCCGGAACAGTTCGCACCATACCGCTCCCACGGCGTCGGTGATCCAGTTCGCCGTTCAAGGGTCGAGGCCCTTGATTTCCTGTCCTCGCCCTTCCCGAACCTTGGGATTGAGCCCCTCTGCGTCCACCAGTCCGCCTTCTCGTCACGGTCTGCCAGCCCGCATCTCCCGAAGTATCTCCTCCGGAACCGAACTCGAAGACGGCTGCTTCACCGGAATGGCCGCCACCTCCTCCACCCGTCTCCCCCCCGTGTGTGGGACCCACATCGCCGCCGCCCGGACGGGGGCTGCTGCCCCCGATTCCAGCCGTCCCCCCCCGTCTGTGTCACGCCCCGATCCGGAAAATCGCTCGTCCTCGCTAGATTTTACCCGAATCATCGTCATCGCTGGGGCGTGATGCCGCACGAGCCTGGAGTTGCGCTCGTGCAAGGCAAGATAACAGGTTCACATAGAACTATCTCGAATCGATAACATAAGCAGCGGAAGAAAACAAAGAATAACATAAGAATCTCTTTTATTCATATTGAACTGAAGGTTACAAAGGCTTTGAATAGCCCAACATAAAATGCCAATTGGCTACAACACTCATGATCTCTCTAGCTCACAAAGGATTACATTGTTCCATACATTATGCCCCTTTATAGCCACCAAGTAGTCCTCGGCCGAACATCTCCATGTCGCAAGTCCGAACGCATATGCGGAAGCTCCTCTTGAACGCCAAGGACTCCATGCCTCGACACGTCCAAGCCAAGCTCCGCCCCGAGCTGATCATAACCTGAGCCTGCACAGAAACTAGTGGGGGCTTAGTGCTTTCGTCCTCGCTTCGCACTGATCAAGACCCGCTTGCACCCAAACCAACACTTATTCATTTAGTGAGCATGCATTTTACTTTGTGGTCTTTCTATTTAGCCTTAGGATCAGTTTCATGGCAAAACTTAACATAGCACATTGTTATAATGTGTCACCACATCCCGTGTTCCTGCAGCAGATACAGTTAGCCATAACATAAACGTAAACATAGTGTTCGTGCTCATGCCGTCCCATTTTCCTTAGCCTGCAGTGGTTAGAACTTAACATATGCAAACATATGATTCACGCAACCGACCATTCATAAACATAAACATATGCATAATGGGTGCCAGGCCCTGCGCCTGCACCCAGCTCTCATCTCAGTCCACCGGCCCTAACTATATGAAGGTCACGGTGTTTCACACCGTAATGGACTTGGCATCTCATATGTGTAAGCCTACAATCGCTTCGATACGGGTTGCTAGCCCAGTATCCGAAGGATCCCAAACTTACGGATATCATAGCTTATCACAGCACTGGACGGTCGCAATCCGTCCGAATGTTGTGCACCATAAATACCACACATAATTCCCTCCTAGGCCGAACGGTCCCGGCGCCCCGGCGTAACCGTTCGAGGGAAGCCGCACCCGTGCACGGGCAATCCGAGTCCATTGACCATGCAATACGTTCCATATCATACAGTCCATAGCATACCAACCGATCTCGTATTCCATAAACATAGTGTCGCACATAAACGGTTTCCCGTGCCATAAACGGTTTTCCGTGCCATAAACATAATCCACCATTCGCATGGGGAGCTCCGTCGGCGTTATGCCCCAACACATCCATATTGATGCACGACGCCCAACGGCTTTGTCGTCTCGTACTCATATTCACGCGTCCCATTTATAGTGTTATTCGCATATCCTACCTCCGTATTTACTTAGTCATTCATAGCATAAGTGCCCGAGGGCACGCTCAGCACCGTATTCAATGTTCTACGCCTAGTGTTCAATGTTCTCGGAGCCGTGCACCTGATGCACATCTCGATGTTGTCTTTCAATGTTCTACCATCATGCCCTATCGCGACTCGTGCACTTGATGCACGTCGCTTCAATTGTTCGATTGTTCAATGTTCTATCTTAATGTTCGACACATACTTAGGCACTTACTCGTCGAGCCACGCTCGCTAACTCGATAACATATTACGCATACCATAACACATTTTATTAGACGTGAAGGAATAGGGAGAGAGAGTCAAGAACCCGCCCACCTTAAGCCGATACGCCTTGCCGCCTCGCCGATTGAAACGTCTCGCTTCCATAACTCGATCGCATAGCTAACTCTTGGACTTAGCCATTCCTTTGCTCTACTCGGTTGATTTAGCCTATCGCGCCCATGCCACAATCCGTTGCAGGGCCTCGATTTAGTTTCGCGGACACTTCATTGCATAAGGCAAAATGCCGACCTCTTATCGTCCAGCGTAGAAGCATAGCCTGCACACCAGATCAACTAAAATCAGCACTTGCTCAAGTGGGACTTACTCTTTGCATCGATTCGATTCATAGATTCCAACCGACTCAAAGTTTACCTTTGGCCAACACAACACTTGCATCGATTCGCATCGATACCTTATCGGGTCAACGCAACTCTTCGAGTCAACGACTCATCGTAATGCACCGGTGCGGAGCGGGGCATTACATAATATACCACTCAAAATTAGGTTCGTCCTCGAACCGAAACCAACACTTAATCCAAGTGCCTCGCGCAGATCGCTTCACGATCTCGTGCTACTATCGTTGGAATCATACAACTCAGTCTGGATCATACACATATTTTAGGCGTCCCACCAATATATGCATTTCAGCCAAGCTTAGTTGTAGGATATCGGGACAACTAACAAACTCAACTTAAATCCTCAAGCATCCATCGGTCCGTACTCGACTTAATCATATCTTAGCGCCTATTTCCAAAATACTCTTCGTATGCAGTATCCCATAACATGCGATCGTTTTCCAAACATCTCTGCACATAACTTGATTTCAAATCCGTAAATTTATCTCATAAGTTTCTCGCCGGCCACCTAACGCATGCATTGCATAAGTCATTGTGCATCCGATCGCAACGAGCTTCTGCAACGCCTATTCGTCCAACCGTTTCCTATCTCTCGCATAACTCAAGTCTTTTGTCCAATCATCCATAACGCTTGGCCTTAACGACATGGACTACGTCCACATGTCTCAAATTCCTTTGCCTACAATCCGTACTAAGTCTCGCACACAACTATCCATACGTGATCCACATTCTCTCGCTCTATCCATACGTTGCGTCTGGGGCTACCCCCGCTAGGTAACTTATCCAGACATCATGCTCGCACTCTCCCGACACAGAGGTCAACTTGAGTCTACGATGCTCAAAGGCAACAATCTTTTCGACCCAAGGTCTCTTACGATACATCAATCTCCTACTCGACCGAGTATGAATCCTTTACTTAGTCCCCGTTTCAATCTCGACTAGTTCGTTTCGTAATTTTGATGGTGCGCTCAACACGTATGTAGCCTAATCGTTACTCAACCGATCTACGACACACTCTTAGGGTCGTTCTACTATCCGTTACTCTCGCGCATTGCAGAACTTTTGCAATCGCCTTACCGCGTCACTACGCTAAGCACGTTCCTTGATATATACTCGTTCATTCCTTATCCTCGATAAATTCCTTACGCGACTTCTTTAGGGTCATCCTATGGGACTTCAACATTTACTTGATTTGGCGGTCAAGTCTTCTAGGGTCAGCTGCCCCGAAACTACGCTCGATAATTGAAGATCATCAACGAGGGACAGTTACAACGAACCATGCTATATCCTATCGCGGAGCCAAATCAATTCCCGACATTTTCTATTCGACTTTTACCCAATCCGACATACCAATCCATAATTTGTCTACCCCCGCACAACTGATGTGCCGTTACTACTCGAGTCACTTAGGCACTGCCGTTGACAATATCGCACAATCCTCAATTCTACCTTCGCATCAAACCACAAATCCATATCCAAATTGCCACGCCTTGCAAGTTCGATCATCCCCACTGGATGAATCACCATACCAGTGCTCACGCGGAATGATCGTTCTAATTTTGACGTGACGCATGTGCGAGGCTGGTGTTGCGCTCGCTCAAGACAAGAATGTCAACATAGTGGTGATCCGCGAAGCAATCCAGACACTTTCGATTTCATCCGAGCAACATCCATACACTCTCAAATTCTCCAAAACGTTCCTACCGTTATCATCTCAATTGCCATAACTTAACTTGCATCTTATTCATCCAACAACAATGCTCAACATAATTTTTGTTTATTCGATCAGAGTATCCCCGAGTTATTGCATATCGTCTTTGATACGCCTCAATACCATCGTCGATATGCATAACTTGAACATCTTCCTTTCTCATAAGCTCAAACCCGTTGCAATCATTGCCATTATCCGAACTCGAATACGAATCAAGTCTCGCACTTATCAAGATCCATTCGGTTGTAACTACTTAACATCATCGCGACACCATTTTCAATTTCACATATCCATTCTCATATCCCTAACTCGCACTTCCAAATCGTGCTACCGATTCATCGCGTTAACCCAATTTCGTTCGTACAATTTCTCCGTACCTACTCAATTCGTTCCGAAGAAGTCTCCGTACTAACTCAACATAAGTTCGACCGGGTCGACTATTTCCTTAATGTAACATTCGTTCGCAATGTTCAGCCTATCGTTCAACTTATACTTAACGAATTCTCGTCCGACATATCATCCATAAGTACGACTTCACGCATACTCATTTAACTAATTCATCAAGGCGTACTCGCATCGACTTCTATCAAGTCATTCCCACTCGAGTCTTGGTACTACTCCATCCGTTGCGGACAAACATATCGTAACATCATAATTTTCTCGACGTAACCTATCACAAGTCACCAACCGGCTTAACATAGCAATCGCTAAGTGGTATTCCATATACCACTCAGGATCGAGCCTATCGTTATCGACACAATACTTCACCACGCTTGCTCGCATAATTGGTATTGCATATACCACTCGAAATCGAGTCATTACTCGACATCACACTTCGCATAGGTCCGATATCTATCTTCCAACTTAACCGTCCCGTATGGTGATCCTTCCGATCCCAGCTCTAACGTTAGCTTAAGTTTGGAACTCATTCAATCTAACCGTACCATGGCGATCATCATCGATCCCACCCGTAATATTCGCTTATTCAAAGCTCCATGCGACATACGGCCAACATAACGTTCGCCCACACAACTCGACTTAGCGACCAACTCAACTCGTACAATCGCATCCGCGATCTTCGAATCCCGCTCGTTGCAGCTCGTGCAGCAACTTAGTCTCGACACATAAGGTCTTTACTCAATCTCGAACAACATTTCGCTATCCATCCGCATAGCCATACTACACGCACATCATACCGTATTCGTTGCACCGATGCAACAAACGATTCACGACTTGCTGCACTTCGTGCAACCGATAACACATAACCATTCGCGTAGCCACATAACATGCATTGTCTCACATATCGATTCGTTGCACTTCGTGCAACCAACAACACATATCTCTCGCACTTCGTGCGACCGATAACACATAACGCCTCGCACTTCGTGCGACCGACAATACATAGCTCCTCGTACTTCGTGCGACCGACCACACATATCGTTGCACTTCATGCAACCAACATCACCATATTCGTTGCACTTCGTGCGACCAGCATTCCATAACTCGTTGCACTTCGTGCAACCAATATCCCATAACTCGTTGCACTTCGTGCAACCAACACTCTCCGATGGCACCCGGAGATAACGTGATAGTCACGACATACTTGTGGCAGACGTACGCACTTAATATAGACTTATTGTATGGAACATCCAATGTAGCGTCGAGCAGATCCATGAGCCATGCGGTTGCGGAAACAACTTAGAGTCAACTGAATTCGATAGCGAAGCAACTGAGGGTCAAAGAGATTCATGCACGGTCCAAAGGATGGAACCGCTCTGATACCAACTTGTCACGCCCCGATCCGGGAAATCGCTCGTCCTCGCTAGATTTTACCCGAATCATCGTCATCGCTGGGGCGTGATGCCGCACGAGCCTGGAGTTGCGCTCGTGCAAGGCAAGATAACAGGTTCACATAGAACTATCTCGAATCGATAACATAAGCAGCGGAAGAAAACAAAGAATAACATAAGAATCTCTTTTATTCATATTGAACTGAAGGTTACAAAGGCTCTGAATAGCCCAACATAAAATGCCAATTGGCTACAACACTCATGATCTCTCTAGCTCACAAAGGATTACATTGTTCCATACATTATGCCCCTTTATAGCCACCAAGTAGTCCTCGGCCGAACATCTCCATGTCGCAAGTCCGAACGCATATGCGGAAGCTCCTCTTGAACGCCAAGGACTCCATGCCTCGACACGTCCAAGCCAAGCTCCGCCCCGAGCTGATCATAACCTGAGCCTGCACAGAAACTAGTGGGGGCTTCGTGCTTTCGTCCTCGCTTCGCACTGATCAAGACCCGCTTGCACCCAAACCAACACTTATTCATTTAGTGAGCATGTATTTTACTTTGTGGTCTTTCTATTTAGCCTTAGGATCAGTTTCATGGCAAAACTTAACATAGCACATTGTTATAATGTGTCACCACATCCTGTGTTCCTGCAGCAGATACAGTTAGCCATAACATAAACGTAAACATAGTGTTCGTGCTCATGCCGTCCCATTTTCCTTAGCCTGCAGTGGTTAGAACTTAACATATGCAAACATATGATTCACGCAACCGACCATTCATAAACATAAACATATGCATAATGGGTGCCAGGCCCTGCGCCTGCACCCAGCTCTCATCTCAGTCCACCGGCCCTAACTATATGAAGGTCACGGTATTTCACACCGTAATGGACTTGGCATCTCATATGTGTAAGCCTACAATCGCTTCGATACGGGTTGCTAGCCCAGTATCCGAAGGATCCCAAACTTACGGATATCATAGCTTATCACAGCACTGGACGGTCGCAATCCGTCCGAATGTTGTGCACCATAAATACCACACATAATTCCCTCCTAGGCCGAACGGTCCCGGCGCCCCGGCGTAACCGTTCGAGGGAAGCCGCACCCGTGCACGGGCAATCCGAGTCCATTGACCATGCAATACGTTCCATATCATACAGTCCATAGCATACCAACCGATCTCGTATTCCATAAACATAGTGTCGCACATAAACGGTTTCCCGTGCCATAAACATAATCCACCATTCGCATGGGGAGCTCCGTCGGCGTTATGCCCCAACACATCCATATTGATGCACGATGCCCAACGGCTTTGTCGTCTCGTACTCATATTCACGCGTCCCGTTTATAGTGTTATTCGCATATCCTACCTCCGTATTTACTTAGTCATTCATAGCATAAGTGCCCGAGGGCACGCTCAGCACCGTATTCAATGTTCTACGCCTAGTGTTCAATGTTCTCGGAGCCGTGCACCTGATGCACATCTCGATGTTGTCTTTCAATGTTCTACCATCATGCCCTATCGCGACTCGTGCACTTGATGCACGTCGCTTCAATTGTTCGATTGTTCAATGTTCTATCTTAATGTTCGACACATACTTAGGCACTTACTCGTCGAGCCACGCTCGCTAACTCGATAACATATTACGCATACCATAACACATTTTATTAGACGTGAAGGAATAGGGAGAGAGAGTCAAGAACCCGCCCACCTTAAGCCGATACGCCTTGCCGCCTCGCCGATTGAAGCGTCTCGCTTCCATAACTCGATCGCATAGCTAACTCTTGGACTTAGCCATTCCTTTGCTCTACTCGGTTGATTTAGCCTATCGCGCCCATGCCACAATCCGTTGCAGGGCCTCGATTTAGTTTCGCGGACACTTCATTGCATAAGGCAAAATGCCGACCTCTTATCGTCCAGCGTAGAAGCATAGCCTGCACACCAGATCAACTAAAATCAGCACTTGCTCAAGTGGGACTTACTCTTTGCATCGATTCGATTCATAGATTCCAACCGACTCAAAGTTTACCTTTGGCCAACACAACACTTGCATCGATTCGCATCGATACCTTATCGGGTCAACGCAACTCTTCGAGTCAACGACTCATCGTAATGCACCGGTGCGGAGCGGGGCATTACAGCCTGGGGGGGGTCACGCCCCTGCCTCCTGACCCCCCCCCCCCCCCCCCCCCCGCCTGGGAGGGCCCCGCCGCCGCGCCCGTCTCTGTCTCCCGACCCCCCCCCCCCCCCCCCCGCCTGGGGGGGCCACGACCATGCCTCCCGACCCCCCCCCCCCCCCCCCCCCCCCGCCTGGGAGGGGCCCGCCGCCGCGACCACCTCTGTCTCCCGACCCCCCCCCCCCCCCGCCTGGGGGGGCGGGGGGGGTCCCGCCTCCGCCACCGCCCTTGTCGCGGCCGCCTCCGCCCCCGCCGCCCAGCCGGCGCAGCCCCCTCCCCGCGAGCGGATCGGGGGGTCGGGGGGGAAGGAACGGTGGCAGCCCAGGAACCCTAGGGTTCGCGCTCGCAGGGGTCGCCCGATCGCCTGGCATCGGGAGCTTTTTTTATTTGTAATAAAAAAAAAAAATATATATATATATATATATATATATATATATATATATATATATATATATATATATATATATTGAAAGAAGGTGATTGTGGCAAACACTCCGACTGGGAATCGAACTCCAGACCATCCGGACTGCATACATTTCTCCTAACCACTAGGCTAGAGGTCATTTGCATTATATATATATATATATATATATATATATATATATATAGAGAGAGAGAGAGAGAGAGAGAGAGAGAGAGGCACACAATCCTTATTTTCTCTCTCTCTCTCTCTCTCTCTCTCTATATATATATATATATATATATATATATATATATATATATATATTGAAAGAAGGTAATTGTGGCGAACGCTCCGACTGGAAATCGAACTCCAGACCATTCGGACTGCATACATCTCTCTTAACCACTAGGCTAGAACTCATTTGCATTATATATATATATATAGGCACACAAAAATATATTTTTGTGTGCAAGATGGAAAATGAGGGTTGCGAATAGATTTCACTGTCAATAATGTACCAAAACTCTAGAACTATAATGAGAATAGACAATTGTATATTTATATTATTCTACCAAGGTTCAATGGACGATACTTGTTTTGTAAAACGATACCTATAAGCTTATCATTATCATATGACGACTTGAAATTTCGTTTTCAGTTTAGTTGGGAATTGAGGAGGATATATATCCATCCAATTTGACAGGTATATGCATATTTGCCACTGTCACCTCGTTTAATGGAAATTTGCAAAAAAATATTTACTAGAAAGAACTTTCCAATGTCAACTATGTTTTACATTTGTCAAACATGAGGTATGTAAACGTTGAGGAACAGCATTATTATGTCGTTACATCCTTTGATTTTATACAAATATTAAAATGCATGCTCGAGACATCTGCGTCCAACTTTTATATAAGACAATATTATTCACTTCAAGAGTCAATGAAATGATTAATGGGTGATTAAGATCTGCATTAGCACATGACTAAGAATAATAGGCTATTAACTATTTGAAAACAAAATGAAGGACTTGTTCTTGCTATTTATTTATTGGCAACAAGAGTCAATGTCTGATTATTGATTTATTTGCTGAACCATTCACTAACTAAAACTAATTCAACTAATTGCTTCAAATATATATGCATTACTTCATAACCTGCTATCACTAATTTGACTTGAACCTTATGCTGTTCTCCATCTTAGTTTCATAAATTACTTATTTAATTAATCTGGATCCACTAGTGTCTCCAGATATTCTATTTCCTATGTAAAAGAATCTAATGAATGTGCTTAAAATAAGATTTAAAGATTGATAATCTTGTTAGCTATACAATACTAGCCAAAATTATATTCATCTATAAATCAAATTAAGCATAACATTGTTTAACTTGCGTATGTTTTCTTTTGCAAATATGATATGACTAATATAACATGGGGCTAACATTATTTGGATAAAGATCATCCAAATGTCAGGCTATTCAACATAACTAGCAGGACATCAACTATGGGTCTATTATATAATCTCTTGTGGGACTATGATCTCAAAAACACAATGGTCTAACTCAGACAATTGATTTCCGAACCAACATGACCTTTCCACAGTAAGGATGAAATTTCTTACCTCGAATGATTGTTCCCATTATAAAGATTGTTCCCATTATAACTTTTTATCCATAAATTTCAGCTATCTCAGTATCCTAAACGTCCAAGGCTTGTTTTCGTATTACTTCTGCAGATTTTAAAACCAGTCCCAATGATTTTGTAAGATGTCTTTAAAGTTATCAGAAGAAGAAAAAAAAAAAAAAAAACAGAAACGGTGTTACGAAACAAACTTTTAATTTTTTTTTTAAATCAAATCCAGCCTTAAAAAAAAACTAGCAAGAAGACCCTTTTTTTGCTTGTATGACAAGATATTGACAAAAAAATTAGGTTTTACTTTCTGGAAATTGCTGAGAAACCCAATTTCGGGGTGGGCTTTTATGAAATGCCCACCCGCTGGATAAGTTTTATGAAATACCCAGAATTAAGTATTTTCACGTTAAATATTCCAAGATTCCCTTTTAGATGCCACCCGTTAGAAACTGCTATTTTTATAATACCGAAACTACCCCTCCGCGCGAATTGGTCATCTATATGTATTTGAATTCAAAAAACTCAGATCTGGATTGCGATTTTCGTCTTCTTCTTCTTCACGGGAAATCTGAATTCCATTGCTCTCATATTCAGCAGAGATCGCAGAGATCGTTCGTAGTTCGGTGTGTTTTTCTTCAGTCGAACTCAGATCATCGCTCGTCATCATCATCATCATCTTCATCGTGGAGACATTTGAACTCAGATCTTCAATTGTGGAGAGAAGATCTTTCTTCTTCTTTTCCATAATAATTATCATCGCTTTGAAAGAAGAACGAAACTCTTTATTCCTGAAAAAACTAAATTACACGTTTTAACACTGGAAATGACCATTCTCCGTCTTAATTAGGACGGAGAATGGCATTCTCCGTCTTAATTAGGACGGAGAATGCCATTCTCCGTTTTATTTAAGACGGAGAATGCCATTCTCCGTCCTAATTAACACGGAGAATGACATTCTCCGTTTCCGTCTTAATTAGGACCGAGAATGTCATTCTCCGTCTTAATTAGGACGGAGAATGGCATTCTCCGTTTTATTTAAGACGGAGAATGGCATTCTCCGTCCTAATTAACACGGAGAATGGCATTCTCCGTGTTTCTAACACGGAAAATGGTCATTCTCCTGCGTTTTAACACTAGAATGACCATTCTCCTGCGTTTTAACACTAGAATGACCATTCTCCGTGATAAATTACACGGAGAATGGCATTCTCCGTCCTAATTAAGACGGAGAATGGTCATTCTCCGTTTAATTTAGCACGGAGAATGGTCATTCTCCGTCTTAATTAGGACGGAGAATGCCATTCTCCGTTTTATTTAACACGGAGAATGACATTCTCCGTTTCATTTAACACGGAGAATGGCATTCTCCGTGTTTCTAACACGGAGAATGGTCATTCTCCTGCGTTTTAACACTGGAATTAGGGGTGTGCACCGGTCGGTGGTCGACCTATTTGGTCCCAACCGAAGTCGAACCAAAGTTAATCGGTTTGAAAATAAACAAAACCGAACCAAACCAACCAAATTGTCGGTTCGGTTTTGAAACCGACCGATTTGGTTCGGTTTGGATCGGTTCGACTTGGTCGGTTTTGATCACATAAAAAATGGACTATATATTTTTTTTGTGAAACCTCGGTCAACTTATACTTTGCAACAGTAAATACAATTCAACTTGCTCTTTGCATGTGAAGAAAAATGCCAATTATACATTAAAAAATCATATACATTCAACAAAAAGCCTCTTTCATGTGCCCATGAGCAATTAGAAAAGAATATGAGCCTCCTCTTTGAGACTAGAGAGAGAGAGAGCTCTTTCAACTTCAACTTGATAAATGGATGTGAATAAATGAACCAAACCGGTATAATACAACCCAATGAACCCATACCCAACCGACCAACCCTAATTATTTAACAAGGATTTGGTTCGGTTCGGTTCGATTTAGACGGTTTTTGGCATAACCAAACCGTGAACCGAATCGAACCGATCAGTTTTGAAAAAATTGAAGCCGAACCAAACCAACCGAACCATCGGTTCGGTTTAAAACCAATCGGTTCGGTTTGGCTTGGTTCGATTTGGTCGGTTTGACTTAATTGTGCACAGCCCTAACTGGAATGACCATTCTTCGTGTAAATTAAGACGGAGAATGTCAGTCCTAATTAAGACGGAGAATGGTCATTCTCCGTGTAAATTAAGACGGAGAATGCCATTCTCCTGCATTTTATGGTTAGCTGAAACTTTGGAGGGCCATAACTTTTGACTGGGAGGTCGAAACGAGGTCCCGTTTGTCGCAAAATGAGCGTATCGTCGAGGAGACTGAAAGTAACAGCTTCATCGTTAGACGGCCTTCCGAAATTTTAGATTCACAAAAAAATGATGTTTGGACCTCCGTTTTAGCACTTTTGTCGTTCGTCCCGGTCTTTCCGAAATTTTTCGACGAGTTTTTGAAGATTTTTGAGGAGAAAATCTAGATTCGAAAGTGAGCAGCGTATGAAAGAAGATGGAGTATTGAAACGTTTTTTTAAGAGCAGTTTTGTGGGTGTTTCCAATAAATTAAAAGGAATGGCAAAAGGGTCATTTGGAACCCGCTTTGGATAAGTTTCTCTAATTCTGGGCACGCGATGAAACTTTTTTTAGCGGTGGGTTTTACATAAAACTTTTTTAGTTTTTGGGCATTTCATAAATCTTCCTTTTTTTTTTTTTATAATCAAATCCAGCCTTAAAAAAAAACTAGCAAGAAGACCTTTTTTTTGCTTGTATGACAAGATAGTTGACAATAACACCTTATTGCATCCGGAATTTTTTTAATTTAATGGGACAAGGTGAAAAAAATTAGGTTTTACTTTAATTATTTGTTTTGGCTACCTAATACCACATGAGAGAGAGAGAGAGAGAGAGAGAGAGAGAGAGAGGAGTCAAAGGGGGCTGCATGCTTTTGCCTAACCAGCACTAATTAAGAGAAGATAAGCAAACATCTATGGATAAAAAGTCCAACCTAATGATTATTAGGGGGACACAAAAAGTTTAAAGACTACTACTGATTCACCTTTTTTCTTCTTCTTCTTCTTTTTATTGTTTTTGTCTATATATTTTACATAAAGATCACAATCAACACCAACACTAGCAGAGTCTCTCTCTCTCCCCAGCTAATCCATATATTCTTGTGTTTTTCTAGAAACAGAGAGAAAGTAAAACCTCGTGTGCATGGATGGCCAGTGGGCGTTCACATGAGATGAGGACTAGGGAGGAGATCATGTCATGTGTGAACCCGACATTTAATACTCACTGGCTACTGCTTCAACTTTATTGATTCTGAAAATATAAATATAACCGACTATTTTGTCAACAACATGTGAACTGTATGATATCTTGACAATTTCTTGTGGCCAATATATCATACAACTGTGTCCAGGCAAATCAAAAAAATGGTCGGTAAGGAAATCTATTTTCTTTCCATCTTTAGTGAATATGAAATTTTTATCACAGTTTACACTAAGGCCTCGTTTGGTACAAGGAGGAAATAGGGGGAGCAAGAAATAGGGGGAGCAAGAAAGATGTCGAAATGAAAATCAAATGGATGATACATTTTCCTTTATTTGGTATAGAAGAAAAAAAAAAATAGAGGGAAAAAAAAGTCCAGGTTATTTTTTTTCTCATAATCCGATAAATTCAATCTTCGGAGAAAAAAAAAACTTGAGGTTTGTGTGAAATTATCTAATTTACAGAGAAGGTCCTAGTCCAGGACAGGATGGACGACGACCTAGGACCCCAGGCGAAAGGGAACACCAACATGGATCTACAATAAAACTAATATGTGTATCATGTGTCCTTCTTAACAAAAACATATTTTAGTGTATTAATGGCTATAATATTAGACCTCTACTTAGACGTCCTTGGTTCAAATCTTTGTGGCAAATTTATTTTGTTATATTTACTTCTTCTTTTTTACTTTATGCATGGGAGATCCAATTTGGAAGTTTCGCCTCGGGCTCCCATCAGCTTAGGACAAGCCCTGCTAATGTAACATTATATCCCATACAGATTATATTATGTAAGAAATTGTTCATTGAATTCAAATGGCAGAATGTTTAGTAGAGGATATAATTGACAAAATATTATTTAATTTATTTGTTTTCTTACATTTTTCTTTTACAATGAAATACATTCTTTTCATTTTTTTATCCCTCCAAACAAACACGCACACACACACAAAAGAAATGATAAAATGCCTATCTGGATTCTTTTTACTACTACAATTTTTCTATCATGGAGGATAATAAATATTTTTTTTATTTCGAAATCTAAATTCTAATATTTACTTATTATGTAAGACTATAATACTAAATATCCATTATAACATAAATCTGTGTCATACAAAAGGTGGTGGTTGTCTTCCCATGATACTCCCAATCTAACTGGAAAGTGACATTCCGTACATGGTTAGATTGCTTGCATGATATGTTCTCTGTCAGTTTGTGTTAATTTTTCCACCTCTTTTCCAAGTTCCAACCCTCCAAGTGATGCAAGCCATGATGCCATTATGACGTAGCAACGGAAAATTATTTCTTCAATTCTAAACTTCAGAATTATTGTTATTATTATTATTATGAAATCAAAATCAGATATTTATGTAGTTATTATATTTCTTCTAAAAACTTAACAACGCTATTTATTGTAATTTTTTTGGTATTTTTCCACATTATCCATGGAACAAACCTCCTTTAGAAGCCAAGCAAAATAGTGTATTACAAAATGGCTGAGTGGAGTTCAATTTTGGTACAGATAGAACTAAATATTAAAAAGCTTATAATTTTTGTTGGTGCTTTTGCTCCTTGACATGAAGAGAACTTATTTTCAACATGCTTTGTAAAGTTTAGTTCCACATTGAAAAAGTACCATGAGTTATCTCAACATATATATGAGTATGTGTTGTTGGGATATGCATATGGGGTGGTGATCCTAAGGAGGGAACCATGTGGATGATTTTACTAAGAGGTAAGGATAAGGCTCCAAGAAAAGTATTCATGTTTTTTGCTCTTGGAAAATTAATTTTCATTGGGGCTAAGTCCCGTAGAGGCTTAGCGACTCGGGCTCATGGGTTCATGAGGCGTAATGTGGCGTTTTGTTGGCGCACTTTGCACTTAGCACGTCAGCTTCGTCGCTAGGCGCATAGTGCGCTTAAGTTCAGCTCGTAAATTTGGCACAACTCGCGCAGTTCGTGGCTTTCCACGTTCTGACTGATTCGTAACTGATCCTGGATTTGTGGATCTGACATTGTCGTGGCACACATTTCGGATCTGGACAGATACATCAGTAGCTATATATTCAGAGCCTCTCTTCTCTCTCAACAAACTTCTAAGACTTCAAAAATTCACGAAGAGAGAAGAGAGAGCTAGCTGCTGCGCACCGTGTCCTTCCTCGTGCAACCGAAGTCCGTCATCATTTCGAGCAGTCCGTCTTAGAGCAATTTTTCAGAGCGTTCCAGAGTTCATTCGAACTTGCTGGTTCCTGGAAGCTGACCGTGTAGGCGGATCTAGCTTTGAGCACTGGTATTTTTTGACACTCCAGCAGGCCACCACCTTCCATCTTTCGTCTGTCACCTTCACTGCTGCCTTTAGCAATTCGGTCAACATCTTCTTCTTAGAAGCACTGCTATCGTTTGCTACGTTTACGAAATCTTCTTAGATTTTCGTATTCCAGAATCTTTCAAGGATCTCTGTTACGCACCTTCCTTGAAACGTTGCGTTGGAACGTCGTTCTTATAACTGTTTCATTCAGTTTTTCATTGAAAAATTGTACCCCGGGAGTAACAATTTTAACTTAGTCCAAAGTGAATCATTAGTAAAAGATTTGTATGGAAAACTAAATATTAAGTAAGAAAGAGGAGGAGATTATCAAACAAACTTAAGCCATTAACACCTTGTAATGATACAAGTAGGAAAATAGATGACAAAAATCATAATACGATCAAACTAGTTGACAATAAGAATGTTGGTCTTCTTGCACTTAATTGGAATATAACGTGGTAGGATTTAATTTCCAACTATCTAATCGACAACTAACTTTGTTCTTGTTGGGAATTGTTTGGATGACTTGAAACCTTTAGGTTGTCATTTTGGATATGAAGAAAATAACCCTAAAAAATAGAATTAGTTAGACCACTCATTTGTATGGGGGGGACTCGGACGTTATGATACGCGTATACGCTTCACGTAGACATGACTCACCTACAACTTTCCAAAATCTACAACCCAAGCCATCTTCCAGGAAATCCAACCAAGGAACAAATGTAACATGACAATGAAAGGAAAATAAAATAACATTATATAAATTAAAACTTGGCTTTCATTCATCATCATCATCATATATAGACCATCCCCTCTTCCAGGAAACTTAAATTAAGTACAACAATTCAAACCAACAACGGCAACAAGCAAGCAAACAGAAGATTAAGGGAACATGCTTTCATCATATAAACCCTTTAAACTTTTGTGATATTACATTAGATTTTCCTAAATTAGGGATGATTATCAAGATTCTCACCTCTTTAGCCAGGAAATTTTATGTTGGAAATGGTTTAGGCCAGTTTGGAATGCAATTTCTTTCCATTTGAGTTATACTTAGGCTTCGTTTGGTTCCATAAGAGCATCCACAGTGGGAAAGGTTTCAAGCGCTACATTTTAAGTTTAGTTAAAATTGTAGCACTTGAAGGATGCAGTGGACACTTGTTCACACTTGAAAAATGGTAGAAAGTTAGAGCATCCATAATGGGACTAATTTCAAGTGCTATATTTGGTCTTTAGCCAAATTTTGTAGCACTTGATGGCTCCAATGGACTCTTGTCAACACTTGAAAAATGGTAGAAAGCTAAGAGACTCTCCAAATTTGGAGAGTCCATTAGTTGAGCTATATTACTTGCGGGCCTACCATATTTACTTTTCTTCTTCATTCTTTTTTTGGAGTGTTGCCACTTGTCAATTATGAAAGAAAAATAAGAAGAAAAACAAATGGAGTGTTGCCACTTGTCAAAGTGGAGTGTTTATTTAGACTATACCATTGTGTACCAACATGAAAGGAATACTCCAAAATTAATTATTGGAGTATGGTTTGAAGTGATTTGGAGAGTTGCCACTGTGGATGCTCTTAGAAGACACTCAAAATTTGAAGCGTCTTGTAGCTCTGCTACAACAAATTGTGGGCCCACCGATACCAACTGCACGCCCTCTCTTTCCTCTTGTTCTCTCGGATTTATTTTTTTCCAGCCCTCTTTTTCCTTTCCCTCTACTCTTCCTAAGCCACCAAGAACACATCCATCTCCCTCTTGTTCTATCGGATTAATTTTTATGGACATGGTCAAAGGGTGTTCAAAGAAAACAATGGTTTGGGAGGAACAGTTGAGTATGCTAGCCATGGAAGAAGAAATAGGAATCTAATTTTGCTTTGTCGTCGTCAATAGTATATTGACTAGAGCAGCAACATGAAACGCATGCTACAGAGAATGCATGCAAAGGCAAAAGCCGGAGGGAATTTTATTTGGAATATACCATTCGGGAGTAGAAAAGGGAAAAATTTTGGAGGAATTTTTTTTACCGAATATGAAGAAAAATAAAGAGAGAAGAGGAAGAGAAAATAGTATTTGGAGTATTTATTTGGAGTGTACCATTGTGTGTCAATAACAAGGGGACACTCCAAACTTAATAATTGGAGTATGGTTTGGAGTGGTTTGGAGTATGGTTTGGAGTGTTCCCATTGTGGATGCTCTAAAAGAAAAGGAAATGAGAGTAAATCAATTACTTGCTCTTTTCTTTTCTTTGAAATTTTTTGGTATTTGAAAAAGCAAAAAAAAAAAAAAAAAATGGAAGGAAAATTGAATCCTAGAGTGAGAAAGTGAATCCTTGGTGGATTGGAGGAAACTATTTCTAGGGGTGCAACTTGGGCGGGCTAAACCCGAGCCCGATCGAGTAAACCCGCCAATGAGTTGGGTTAGGATTGAAGATGCTTGAGCTCGGGCTTGGGTTCGGGTTAACATATTTGAATCTGATCAAAAATCAGGGTTGGGCTCGGGTTCATGTGTCGGATTACCCAATGAACCCGAAACCCGACATATATATATATATATATATATATATATATATATATATATATATATATATATATAACATTAATATTACGAATTAGAGTGAGGGGGGTTTTGGGGGGACTTTCTAGGGGGGCTTTTGATCCGCTCCCTATATATATATATATATATATATATATATATATATATATATATATATATATATATATATATATATATATATATATCCAACGCGTGCGGGCTCAGTATAATCGTGTGTCCCACGCACACGATTCTTGGCCTGTCGTATGGAACAACTTTTGGAGTGCGGACGTAGTCCGTTGGCCTTGTCGTCATCGCCGTGCACACGCACCCCGCACACTCCGCGCGCTCCAGAGCTCCGCTCGGCAGCACACCGTCTTTCGACGACAGTTACTCAACACTTCGCTTTGCCCACGACGCCGAAGAGACGCCCTTGACGACTAAGGGTGACCGCCCGTATGACGGCCACTGATTCCCTACCGACTGCGACTACCGATTCCGTCCAGCCGTCCGTTCTATGCGCACGACGCGCATATTGGCGACGATCGCCGACGCCCTTACGATCGAGCCTGCGATCGTTTATGGCGGACGTCTTCTCGTCGCCCTCAGCAGCGCCGCACGACGGGCAGCGGGTCGGCCTGTCGCTTATACCCGTGGGCGAATGGTGCCGATTCTCCGATCCGTCGCACGACGACCGTGCACTGAGTTTGCTACACGGACGCCTCATTCTGTCCCACGCAGGCTCAGTTCGTAGCCCTATATCGTCAGGCCTCCGACGTTGTAGATGCCCCACATCGCACAGACTAACTCATCATCGCCCAATATATATATATATATATATATATATATATATATATATATATATATATATATATATATATATATATATATATATTTCATAATTTTTAAATAAACAAATTAAATCCTAAAATTTATCAACCCAAACTTTTCAACTCCTTCTAAATTTTATGTTAGTTTGTATTTTGTAATGGTTGGTGCTTAATTGCAATTTGATTACGTGATTAATATTAATCTTATTTAAAATTATTTTAAATATTATATTAGAGTCTGATAAATCCGATGGACCCGACCCAACCCGAGCTTCCTCCGGGCTCGGTCTTGGGTTTCATAAGTTGACCCCGGGGCCGGGTTGGGCTTGGACACGGGCTTGGATTATCATTCATCGGGTTGGGCTTGGGTTGAACTCAAGCCCGACCCAACCCGTCCGAGTTGCACCCCTAACTATTTCCTCCATATTTTCCTCTCTTTTGAGAATTATTTTTCCTTTCCTCCTTTCCAAGGACGGATCCAGAAATGATAGTTGGAGTGGGCTAGCAAAAATTTGGATGGACTGGAAGTAGATAAATTTATATAAAAAAACAAAAAATATTATATGGAAACAAAATATAATTTTTTTTTGGGTGGGCTCCCACCCCAACCTTGGATTCGTCCCTGCTCCTTTCTATTGTCATCGAAACATATGAGAGAATGAATTTCTTTTTTAAAGTCATGATTCTGCAAACCAAACGAATCCTTAGAACATAAAGATAAAGAGCTAATTGATTGGTTAGTCCGTTGTTACCCTCTAGGCAAAATGAGCCCATTCATTTGGGGGAGCCAACGTTCGCTTCCGAAACCCTAGCCTACTAAGCATTCCAAAATTATCATTTTAGTAAATGTTCATACCTTAATTTACATCCAAAATAATGCTAGTCTAGTCCTAACTAATCGTTATTTGCAAGTGGCTTCCTGTATTGGTGACCGACATAACTATATTTAAATTTATTTGCGTGCAGCTCCAACTATGACAAGTAAAAATTTTAAGTGAAAATTTTAGTGGCATCCCACTTTTTTTACGCTTATTTAAGGTGCATCCCACAAGTTTACATGAATGTATGACACCCCGCACTTTTGACGGTTTCAACCGAAAACGAACGGTCAATCCCGTTGACCAATTTTTTTGACGAAAATACTCCTCTATCTGTTCTCTTCTTCCTTGCGTCAACTATTCGTCTCCTCCCCCCTCCGCCGTACTCGGCCCCCCTCCACGGCGTCGCCGTACTCTCCCCCCCCCCCTCCCCGACCTCGCCGCACTCTCCCCCCCTCCCCGACCTCGCCGCACCCCCTCCCCCGGCCATCACCACCACCACCATTACCAACATCATCACCATCATCATTATCACCACCACCATCCACCATCATCACCGTCCCCCCTTCCCACTCCGTCCGTACGAGACGATGTAGAACCCCTGGACGAAGTAGACGCGGAGGACGTAGACCGCGGCGACGGCCAGGGTCCCGACCCAGCGGCCGAGCGGGTGGGGAGTGGAGCGGTCGAGGTAGTGCTGGAAGACCCTCGAGAAGTCGCTCTTCCACCTGGCGACGGCGGCGTGCGGGGAGGAGGCGGCGTCGGCGGCGGTCGCCTCCATCGGAAGAGGAAGGAAACCCTAGATCTGGAAGAAAAAGAGCGGGAATGGGTCAGATATAGGGGGTGGGGGTGTCGAGAAACCCTAGATTTGGGGGAAGGATTGTTACGTACCTGTTCGGAACGAGGGTTTTGGTTGGAGAGTTCGCCGGAGGGGGGAGGAAAATTAGGGGGCGGAGCAGGTGGGGGGGCGGTGACGATGGTTGATGGTGGTGGTGGTGGTGATGATGATGGTGATGATGTTGTTGATGGTGGTGGTGGTGATGGCCGGGGGGGGGGGGGGGGGGGGGCGAGGTCGGAGAGGGAGGGGGGGGGGGGGGAGTGCGGCTACGCCGTGGAGGAGGGCTGAGCACGTCGGGGAGGGGGGGGGCAGCCACGTGTGACGGGGAGGGGGGACACACAAAAGGAGACAAGGACATTTTCGTCAAAAAAAAAATTTGACCGTTCGTTTTAGACGGAAACCGTCCAAAGTGGGAGGTGTCATATATTCATGTAAACTTGTGGGGTGTACCTTAAATAAGAGTAAAAAAAGTGGGGTGCCACTCAAATTTTTTCAAATTTTAATCTTTATTTTGCTAAAATAGGAGTTTAAGCAACTTATGTAGTAAAAGATTTTAAAAACAATCAGAACTAAAAAAATAAAAAATTACGTAGATTTATTACATGAGCAAACGACACTTAATTCTGCAATTATAGATCTTCATGAGTAGCTTTCCGTAAATTGTTACTCAAGTTGAGAGAGCATGCAACTCTCAGCACTTTCTGCAATATGTAAAAAGAATGTTGTACGAAACTGCCAAAAAAGAGACTGGTCACTGGACTGGAATGGAGAAAAGGAAAGGAAACAGCAGTATAAAGTGGCAACAACACGAGGAGAGAGAGAGAGAGAGAGAGAAAGAGGAAGAAGTTAGGGACCATCGACCGCCATTAAATCTCCCTCTCAGGCTCTCTCTCTATAGAAGTAAGGACAAGTCAGCCTTGGGCATTGAGCTCAAAAAGAGCAAGCGAAGAGAGACAAAACCCTAACCCTAGCTTTTTTGGGAGGAAAGGAAGGAATTTTTGAGGAAAGATTGGGTTTTTCTCTTTTTCCTCCATGGGGAATTGCTGGGGCGTGAAGGTTAAGGCGGTGGGCCCTTCCAATAGCGTCCCTACTTCTGGTACTAGCTCTCAATCTCTACTCTACCTTTGGGGGATTTTGATTTTGATAATTTTACAGTTTGGGGAAATTTTTATATGGATTTTAGGCTCCGGACGTGATAAAAGTTAGTATCTTTATGAACCTTCTCGTTGGAAGTTTCAATCTTTACTCTGAATTTGTTTGTGTTATTTTTTTAATATTTTTTTTATAATTTTACGTTTTGTTAAGGTATTTTTATATTTGGATTTTAGTTAGGCTAGGAACATGATGAAAATAGAATTACGAAGCTTCTTGTGAAAGGAAAGTTTCAATTTCGTTCCAATCATTGTAATGTTTATAGATCGTTTCCATTTATGGCTTTACTTGTTAGAATTAGTTTCATTCCATTTCAGAGGCAACTCAATCCAAATTGAGTAGTGAAGTAAAATCCCCCTCGCTTAGTACCAATACAAAATAAATCCAACCCATTGCTTAGTCAATTTATTTCCAAGTCGAGCCGAGTTGCTTGCGACCTAGTTGAATTCAAGCTGAAAACAGATTTCTAGCTCAAATTCTTGGCTTGAGCTTGGAGTGCTAATTTTGAGCTCAGAGATTAATCGTCGGAAGTTCAGACCATAGGTGTCAGAGTTTTATGCGTTCCAATCACCACTATGAAATTTAAGTGAGGGGGGCATGGCCCGTTCTGGACAGTGGTACCTATACAAAAATTTAAGTTATCGTAAATTTTTATTGCTTGGGTTTTTTTCTAATTCTAATAAGAATATAATACGATCAGCTGCAACGAGGGAAAATCGAGTTCATGTTTGTTCACCTGCCTAAACTTGTGTGGATGTTCACCATTCACTCAAGGTGACCCTTGAGTGGAATGGTGAACATCCACACAAGTTTTGGTGGGTGAACAAAAATGGACTCGCCTGATTGTCCTCATAGATTAAGATTTGGAGAAATTATAAAATTTTATGGCTTGGTGTTTGTTTGCAATAGGGAAAGGAGCCAAACTTAAATTTTAGTAAAAAAAGGATATGTGCACAGTTAGATTAGCTGTGTATGTGCACCCCCCTCTTTACTATATGAAAATTACTAGGGGAACCATACAAAGTGATAAGGGCTCTCACATCAAATTTTTTTAATACCCAAATTACCCGTCAAAAATGTTAGGGTCACAATTCTATTCCCTCTTCTTCTTCCTCTCACACTTCTTCTCTTCCTCTTGCAACCTCTTCCTCTTTCGAACACCATTATCGTTGGTTTCAAGACCTATGATAGGGGTTTGATAGCTTTAGAAACCGTGACAGTCGGGTTGATGACAACGAAGGACTGTCAGTATTATGGCGGTCTATTCATATATCACAGTCCTTTGTCATCCCCAACCTAATCATGATTTCTAAAGCGTCTAAAGCCCTCTAATGGGGTTCGAAAGAGGAAGAGGTTTTATGAGGAAAGGGAAGTTGTGTGAGAGGAAGAGAAATTTGGGTGTTTGAAATGGCGTGTTGCTCCCAAACAAATTGTGTGTTGTACCCTAACCATTTCTCAACTTGAGTGTGTTGCCCCCTAACATGTGATACCCCCTATCACTTTGTGTGTTGCCCTTAATAAATTTCTTTATATATATATATATATATATATATATATATATATATATATATATATATATATATATATAGTGTTAATAAATATGCCCTACGTTTCTATTTATTAGAAGCTCATTTGTGCGTTTTATTGGGAACTGTCATTTCTTCAGTTAATTGTTTGTAGCTACTTATTTTATTTTATTTGGAGATTTTTTTTTTTATGGATTTGAGGCTAGAGTCATGATAAAAATATAATTGTTAAGAAGATTCTTGTGGCAATTTTCAATTTCGATTTCAACCATATTGTCATAAAGTTCGAAGATCGTTTCCATTTTAGGGATATTTCACTCCAGATTTAGTATGGGAAAGTATAAGCCTGAATTCTATTTATTAGAAGTCATGGATGTGCATTTTACTGGGAAAATGCCAAAAATTACTTTTTACTCTTCTGTTAGTTGTTTTTAGCCAGTTGTTTATATACAGAATGTTGTTTCATTGTGCCTGTAGTTTACAAGAAGATGCAATTTTGGCTGTATATAGGGGCGAACTCAAAGAACGGCCGAGATGGGAGCGGATTGAGTGGGTCAAGCAGCAGGGTCTCGTCCTCTTCGGTGCCTCCGACTCCACGAAGTGAGGGCGAGATCTTGCAGGCTTCCAACCTGAAGAGCTTCACCTTCAATGAACTCAAAAGTGCCACTAGAAATTTCCGGCCAGATAGCGTATTGGGAGAGGGAGGCTTCGGTTCCGTCTTCAAAGGGTGGCTCGACGAGACCAATCTCATGCCAACCAAGCCCGGGACAGGGATTGTCATTGCTGTGAAGAGGCTCAACCATGAAGGTCACCAGGGTCACAAGGAATGGTTGGTAAGCACCACGTGCATATGCGTTTGTGTTGAGTTGTCAATATACTGTTAGGAAATCTTGCTAATTAGTAATTTCAGTACCCATTTTATTCAACTGTAATGTCTCTTTTTGATTCTATAGACAGAAGTTAATTACCTGGGTCAGTTTTACCATCCCAACCTTGTGAAACTGATTGGATACTGCACGGAAGATAAACAAAGGCTTCTTGTGTATGAATTTATGCCTCGGGGAAGTTTGGAGAATCATCTATTCAGGAGTGAGTTCTTTATCTCAGACACTTCATCTCTGTATTATTCCTATAACTTGTTATGGTTTTATTCACATTCTGTTGATAACTGATAAATATATGTTGATGATAATGCAGGGGGTTCATACTTTCAGCCTCTCTCTTGGAACCTTCGCATGCAGGTCGCACTTGGAGCTGCAAAAGGGCTGGCGTTTCTTCATAGCGCTGAAACGAAAGTTATATATCGTGACTTTAAGACTTCCAACGTCCTTCTTGATTCAGTAAGTTGGATTTTATTCTGTTCGCTGTATCGGGTTACCTATTTGGCATACAGTTACTCATCGCCAATAAATTATTTTATCTGAATGTACAGGATTACAATGCAAAACTTTCTGATTTTGGATTGGCAAAAGATGGTCCGACTGGTGATAAAAGTCATGTTTCTACTAGGATTATGGGAACATATGGATACGCAGCACCAGAGTATCTTGCTACAGGTAATATTTAACAGGGATAGGCTACAACCTTCTGTTTGTTGTTTCTATTTTCTAAACATCTGAATAATTCATAGAGAACGTAACAAAAGACACGGCTCTCTATATATTTATTATCGGAAAATTGTTTGTGGAAATATGATTCTTTTAATATCTTACTATGTAGATTCAAATTTGACGAAACTTAAAATTGTAGCAACTCGCATTTTGACTTCTTAGAATCTATAACCTATATTTCACTTGTAATTCTTGCTAGAGCATGAAAAAATTGTGGCTGCTTACCACAACAATCACCATCATCTGTTTGTATTCGTAGATCAACTTAGTTTGATGGCTAATGTTTATAAGAGAGTAATGTAGTTGTTCCTACTAGTAACATCTACGTTAAAGTTCGCTGGGGGGCGAAATTGGAAGCGAAGAACTCACGGCACTTGGGAACAGATGTATAATGATTATGCATCGCATAGCTGTTTGAAAGCAACATCTTTTACCATTTGCATAATTAGTTCATCAACTATTAGTCATGAAGGAAATATTTATCCATAATTGATTCGTGTGTTGATCTGGATAACTACTGTGCTTCTAAAACAGTTATCCATACAAAATATTCTTTTTGAAATATTGACGATTAGAAGTTTCTGGTATAGTTCTTTCCTGTTCTTTTTCAAACACAAATGACTAGGTTCACCTTAATGACCAAGAAAAGAGATGGTCCATGTATTGTAATTATGTGGTCTGACGAGCAAAATAAACTGCAGGCCATTTAACTGCCAAGAGTGACGTGTATAGCTTTGGGGTCGTCATGCTAGAAATGTTGTCGGGCAGGCGAGCTGTAGACAAGAACCGCCCAAGTGGTGAACACATTCTGGTCGAGTGGGCACGACCTTATCTTTCAAACAAGCGCAAGATCTTTCGAGTCCTGGACACCCGACTCGAAGGGCAGTACTCTCTAGTAGGAGCACAGAAGGCTGCTGCGCTGGCCCTTCAGTGTTTATCAACAGAATCAAAGTTCAGGCCGAACATGGATGAAGTTGTGAGCACGCTCGAAGAACTTCAACATTTGAAGGATCCAGCGACGACCGCTCCGGTAGAACAGAGAGTGAGTGCTCAAAGTCACAACAGTAGCAAAGACCACAGATCCCATCAAAGAACTTCAGGGAATGTATGAGCCAAGGAAGCAGGGGACTCTAGAGCTTTTATGTATGTATCAATCATAGGGTAGTGTACAGTTTATGTTCTTGGTTTCCTTTTTGAGTGGGTATCTGATACATCCTTTTCACACCCTTTGTTAGAATTTCCAGTGTGTTTTAAAACAGTAAATGGGGCAGAAAATTCTTCTAAACAATGTATGAGCAGTTTGAAAGGGGGGGGGGGGAATTCTATAGTTAAATTGATGAAATGGAAGTGACATTTTGCCTTGTTCAGGATCTTCACGCACACACACAAAAGCCGAATGTTGACTCTATAGATGCCAATGTGGATCCTTTTACTGCTCCTTCAAAGCCACTGCTGAAGTTTGTTTATTCATATAGTTGGTTGGGCTGATGTTTGCTTTGACAATTTTTTTTATAGATGTAATGAAAGTCATTACTTTTGAAGAGTCTCCATCTTTCTTGCACTAAGGATCGACAAATTACTCAAAGCTTATGGTTAATTAAGCTTACTTTTATTTTACTCTCCCTCATAGGTTTTCAAATAAGAATCAAATTTCAAACCTCAATTTTTTCAGAAGAGATGGAGGTGTTGTTTATGGCCCATATATAATGGCTCAACTAATTATCTAGTTTTTTTTTTTCCTTTCAATTTATTCTCATTAAAGATATCAAAAACAGTCTCTATATGCATAGGAAAATGCTAAGTTTACTACCAAAAGTTTATCGGATATCATGGAAATTCCATAAAGCAGATGGGAGTTATTTAGGTACTTTTTCCCAACCATATTTCCTGTTTGCTAACATTTTTAATTATGTATTATTCATCCACATGTATGTTTTGAAGTTGATTATAGATACCAGAAATGTTATTCATCCACATATATGTTTTTTTTTAATGTATTATTCATCTCCCATGACGTGTCAGCTCATATGGTGGGGGCCGTAGTAGCTAGGATGAATCATATTCAATATTTTAGTGGTATTAGCTTCTTTTTTTTAATGATGTCTTTAATATTCTGAAAATAAGATTCTAAAATAATTGGCTTTGATTTAAAATTAACAAATATATTACAATCTTAGCTTTGATTTTAAAATATTGGCTTTCGTTGGTTGGATGCAATCTAATTTTCTATCCCAATATTTTAAATTTCTCAAACTTAGATTTCTAATATATATATATATATATATATATATATATATATATATATATATATATATATGAGAAAACGGGATACGGAAGATACTATCTACTGTGAGAGCTAACATGTCATCAATATTTACTAATTTAAACTAAATTTGAAAAAAAAAAGAAGAAAAAAAGTAATCTTATAAAAAATATATTAGATTGAGCTGTCTTTAGGAAAACAATTTAGCAATTCTCCTGTTCACATCTTTAATTATACTCCACATAATTTTAAAATTTATGAAAAGAAATTGTTGTCCTTTTTTTTAATCTGATAAATATCCAAAAAATAAAATTAAATTAAGTATGTGCTTGAATATATACGTGTGTTTAAATGATGTGTTTGGATATTTAATATATAAAATAATATAATTTTAAAATAGGAAACATAGATTGCATCCAACCAACGATTTTCTATATAAAAATAGGAAACATAGATTGCATCCAACCAATGATTTTCTATATAAAAAATCAATAAAAATAGGAAACATAGAGATCACGTCAAATAACACGAAAACTTCCATAATTATACGTACACCGTGTCCTCCTCCAACTTGGACGCCAAGGAATCGATAGCTATAAATTCATACTCAGACCGCCGTTCTCTCTCTATACGTAAATTCTTCTTCCTTCCTTCCTTGTACTCTGTTAGTCCATGGAGATGGAAGAACAGTCTTCTTCTTCTTCTCTTCCTAATGATGTATTATTCGAGATCCTAACCCGAACTTCCCTACGTAGCATCTATGAGTGTCGTCGGGTCTGTAGGGATTGGCGCCGGATCACCTACGAGCCTAGCTTCATCCACCTGCACTGTAGTCGGACGCAAACAGTGTCCGGCTACTTCGTCCAAAGGATCACGAGGAATCTGTACTCCTCGAGCTTCGTCCCTTTCTGCTGCAGCTCCTCGTCGTCGTCGCCGCCGTCGCCACAACCTGCTGCAGTATCTCTCGATTTCCTGCCCAGACAGACCCAGATACTCTCCGTCGCAAATCGCTACGGTATCCTACTGTGTCAGGCCACTAACAACCACCGCATCCCTCGATACATCGTCTGCAAGCCGACCACAATGCAGTGGAGACCAATGCCGAACCCGAAGACGAGATTCCACACGGAGAAGATGGCAACGTTCGTCCATCGGCCCGGGTACTTCAAAGTCGTGAGGCTCTCTACCAATCACAGGGACCTCGACAACGTTGTGCTCGAGACGTTCGACTCCGAAACGTGGCGGTGGAGGCGCCACGCCGGCTGCTTGCCGTACCTCCTGTTCTCGCCCCATCCCGGGGTGGAGGTGCAGGGCGTGGCCTACTGGCTCGTGCCGGACCGCAACGCCGTCTTCGCGTTCGATTTCGAGACGGAGGACTGGAGGCTGATTCCGCTACCGAGGTCGTGGCTGCAGGAAGAAGAAGGGGCCGCCGCCGCCGCCGCCGCTGCCGCATGGAATTTGTCGATGAGGTTGGTGGTTGGATGTGAAGGACGACGACCGTGTCTTGTACGGACCCGTAGGAATAATTACAAAGACGTTGCTGCTGCGGAGATTGAGTTGGAGATTTGGGCCATGGTTGATCAAGCAACATGGGAGACTATTGAAAGGAGAGAATTGGCATGCTCGACTCCTCTAGACACAGTTGAGGATCTCTATACACAGGAAGTTGCGTTCCTATCCAGCATATGGGGAGCTACATGGTACGTACGTAATTATGTAACAAATTGGTACTTAACTTTCTCTCTAACTATATATATATACACACTATACAAAGACACTTCAAAACGGCTCAAAATCGAGCGGTCTAAATCTTATGCATTTGCACGTGCACATTACTAGTACTTATATATATATATACTATCAACACCGTCTCTTAACTAACTTCTTTTTGCGCGCGGTTAATTTCAATTAATATATATATATAGGTATGACATGAGGAGTGGAGAGATGAGCAGAGTTGATATCAACGCCGCCGGGTTTCCTAAACATGTCTTTAAATTTGAATCGGACCTACAGCCATGCGATCAGCTTGGATATACACAAGATGTGTTAGAAAAGAAGAAGGAGAAACAGAAGAAGAAGAAGAAGAAGAAGACTCAGCAGGGACAATTTCAGCACTTGTGAAAGCTATTGCTTATAGTTATTCTTAGTTATTAGCATGTTATTGGTTTTGTTGGAGGATATGGATTTATCTTCCATTGCTTAGGTTTTTGTTTTGGAGAAAATTTTGTATAATAAATTTAATATCGTTGCACAAAATTTTTTTATTTTGTGAGAAAATTGTACAACAATATTAAATTTTATAGAATTGGTTGTACTAAAAAATCTTTGCATTATTTCAAAATTAAGAAAGATTCTGCCAGAGGGACTAGCCGAAATTGTACGTACATGTCCAATTTTCACCCGTTGCTCTCACAAAAATCCGATAGGTTTGGTTCTGGAGGGAGATTTAGTTGGGTTGGTTTAAATGTTGGGAGAGGGATTTGGTTTGAGTGGGTTTCATTTAAATTATTGTCATTTCTTTTAATAACTTTATCTATTTTAAATTATCTGTAAATATCTAAATTAATACCTTTTACATAACAAAGATATCGTTCAAATAGTAATTTATGTTATTTAAAAATATTTCAAGTAGCCATATTTTTATCACTAAGATATAATTTTAATAACAATTTGAAATTAGATTTGAAAAAAAATAAATTAAGCAACGGACAATTTCAAATTTATCTATAAGATACATCTACATTAAATTAGATTCCTAAAAAAATAATATTTTGTCGGCCAGCCATGAGCTCCAATGCTAAAACGGACCCACCCCAATGTCCAGATTTCTAATAACATACAGAAAATTTACTATACCGTAATTAATTTTATATAAATTACTGTAAACGAAATAAGTTTGAATAAATTTGAAAAAACGAAACTTTTAGCCATCTGAGATGGCGGAAACCCAGAATAATAATAAAAAAAGGGAAAAAAAAATTTTGCCAACTTAGTTGGCGGAATTATAGCTCCCCCCCTCCCGGTTTTGGTTGTTTTGGTTTATTTGGTTTGTTTTTTTGTTTTGTTTGATTTGGTTTAATCTTTTGGTTTGATTTTTTCATTAGTTGGATTTAATCTATTAGTTAATTTATTATTATCTATACTAATATGGATAATAGAAAAATTATTATTTAATATAGATTTTGTTATTATCCATATTACTTAATATACATTTTAGTATACAGATTCATTTGTATATATTAATTTATATATATTTATTTGTATTAATAACAAATTAATAAATATGAAAAATATATTATCATAGATAATGATAACAAATTAATAACAAATTTAGGCTAAGATGTTATAATTTAAAATTTTTGATTCTAAATTTAAGTTTTACTAGATAAGTTTAAATTTGATCTTATAAAATTTAAAATCTTATATTATAATTATTATAATTTTAAATAAAGTATAAGTCACATAAATTTTGCCGCTTAGCTATAGATAAGCTTAAAAATCCTTTCTTATGAGTTTTAAATTAAAATGTTAGATAACTTTAAATCATAAAATCTATGCTTACAAAATTTTATTTGTTATAATTTCAAAATCTATTAATCAAAATTTAAATTATTGTATCAAAATCCATCAATCAAATTATAATCAAAATTTGATTAATGGATTTTGAAATTATAATAAATGAATAAAATAAAAAATTTGTCATCACAACTTACCGCATTTCAATTTTATGATTTAAAGTTATCCAACATTTTAAACTAAAACTTATAAGAAAAGATTTTAAGCTTATCTATAACTAAGCAAAAATTTTATGTTACTTTTACTTTATTCAAAATTATAATATAAAATTTTAAAAAATTTATGTGACTTTTACTTAACCTAAAATTGTTATTAATTTGTTATTATTATCTATACTAATATATTTATTCTTATATATTACTAATAATACAAATAAATATATATAACTTAATATATACAAATAAATATATTGACTAATATATTTAATTTGTTTACTAATTTTTTTATCTTTATCTATACTAATATATTTGTCATATTCATTAATTTTTTATTAATACAAATAAATATATATAATTAATATATACAAATGAATCTGTATATTAATATGTATATATTTATTTGTATATTAAGTAATATGAATAATAATAAAATCTATATTAAATAATAATTTTTCTATTATCTATATTAGTATAGATAATAACAAACCAACTAATAGATTAAATCAAACTAAAAAACTAAACCAAATTAAACCCAACCAAAACAAACCAACCAAATAAACCAAAACCCGGGAGGGGGGGGAGGGGCGCTATTTTTCCGCCAACTAGGTTGGCGGAAAAATCTATTTTCTTTTTTTATTATTATTTTGGGTTTCCGCCATCTCAAATGGCTAAAAGTTTCGTTTTTTCAAATTTATTCAAACTTATTTCGTTTACACTAATTTATATAAAATTATTTTCGGTACAGTAAATTTTCTGAAATTATATGTAACTATAACCCTAACCCTAACCATATATAGCCCTGACCCTAATCTTAACCCAACCTAAACCATAACCATAACCTAAGCCTAAACCTTAATCTTAACCCCAACCCTAACCATAACCTAAACCTTACTCTTAACCCCAACCAGGGTTGGGGTTCTCGTCATGGTTAAGATCACAATTAGAAATGGTAACAGTCAAATCCATGACTCGTCAAAAATTGTTTTTGGCTAAAATATTTAACCTGGCTATAAAGCCGTCTTATAGGACCCAATATCTAGGCCAAAATCAGGCTTGTTGGCCTTTTCCGACTGGTCCAAGTACATCATAAATGTAATTAAGTCACGAGTAATAAGTCTTTTTTTTTTTTTTTCTTCTTTCATTCTAATGAGTAAAAACTCAAAACTACTTCTAGCGAAAAGATTGCAATGAGATGAGAAGCTGTCAACATGTTCCACGTATATGCCCACAAAATAAACATTTATTTGGTATGAGATTGCACTATTGACACCTTGGATAATAATCTGCATATATTTTTTGGCATACAAATTAAATATAAAAAATATCAGTGAGATATTTTAGTTTTTTATTAAGAGAGCAAAATCCAAATAATTAACAGGGGATAATTTTTTTTGTTATAAAAGTAGAAAAGAGAAAAAGATAATTTTGTAGCTGTAAATACCCTATCAGGCTTCTATCGTTAAGGTATATAAATAAAAAAAGAAATAATTAGATTTGTGTGTATTTGGATATTGTGGTTATCCATATAGATATAATTTATAACAATCTCTAATTTTTGTGAAAAAGTGTATATATCATTATTTTTTCATAAACTTTAACTTTGATTTTATTGTTCTTGAGAGCATGGGATTTTGTCTCCTTGGCTTGTACCCTTATGTCTTGATTACTGCAATCTGTAAATTGAGAAATAATTGGGCTTTACAAGTTTTGGATGTTTATATCGAGTACAAAGGGATAGTTAATTGGTTTTAATGGGTTGCATTAGGGTCTGCTTTTTTTTTTTTTTTTTTTTAGATGTTACCATTTTTATAAATAAATAAAAAATAACTCTCACCATTTTATAAATAAAACATAAATACATCACGTAGTTCGATCCACTAATCTTTCATCATCCAGCCATAATTTTATGCCTTTATCCGGTAATTACAAGAGTCACTCGAGTTCAGCCTAATACTTGATATGGCATGTTCCCACAAGTCTGCTAATATTTGAGCCATTCCTAACCCATAATCATCCTATTCTCAATAGATTGAAAATATCAACTAGGACCAGCCGACCAGGAATTGAAGTCAATTTTTGCTATTTTTCGATGCTATTGTCTGATTTCTCTTGTATTTTGTAGCGATTCTAAAAAGTCTTGTTGTAATCCTCATTTTAATAGTGATATAGTTGTCTATTGCACTGTTTTTGTTTGTTAAGATTTTCCACCTAATTTGTTTTTCTATGGTAAAATGGACTCTTATTTGCGTGATCTTTTGATCTAATTTCTGCTTATACTACCTTTTTTTTTTTTATAGATAATTGATGGAATCAAGGAGATCCCAACAATATTTTATTAAGATAAAACACAAGGTAAATCATAAGATACAAGTAGCACATGTTAACATTGCTAAATAGCCTATAATGTCAAATTCAATACAAACCATTGTAGCTTCATGATAAGTGCATGTAAATTCAGTACTGAACTTTAGACTTTAAGATATGAGGCGGACTCTAAAAGAGATGTCCTCAAAGTTTAATGTTAATATAATTTTTTTTTCCCATCAACAATAATACATTTGCATTATTAAAACAAGATTCAAGAAATAAATTAATAAACAAAATATAATATCCAAAATCATATATGTCATATTGAGAATATGAGATATTAATAAAATTGAAGATGTCAAAAAAAACCCTGATGTTTCAGATAAATAAATAAAAAAAAAGTGTTAAACTGTTAGTTAGTGTGAATAACTGACTTGTCTCTTAGTATTTTAGTATATAACGTTTAAATATCCTACAAAAAAAAAATTTCTTATTAAGTGGCCTAAAATATTTAAAATGAGTTTGTTAGATATTCAAAATTGAATTTACAAACATTAAATAGTATTAAAAAATTGGGTATTCTCTAAAATTTTGCATGAATCAGTCGTCGAACTCGTATCAAGTTCGAACTTGTGTAAACTTAGCAATTAGTTGTAAGGCATCGTATCAAGTTCGGACCTGTGTAAACTTAGCAATTAGTCGCAATGGTCCTTATCATCATATACTTGCTTAACTTAGATTAGGCGGATCCAAGGGTGTGTTGGGGTGGGCTGGAGCCCACCCCCCAAAAAAAATGACATTTCTTTTCCATATATATATATATATATATATATATATATTTTTTTTTTTTTGAAGTAATGGGTACTTGTGGCGAACTCGCCTCCACTGGGGCTCGAACTCCCGACCACTTGGGCCGCATGCATCTCTCTTAACCACTAGGCTGGAGGTCATTTGCATATATATATATATATATATATATATATATATATATATATATATATATATATATATATATATATATATATATATATATATATATTGCTTTTTTATATGAATTTATTTACTTCTAGTCCATCCAAATTTTTGGTAGTCCATTCCAACTATAATTTCTGGATCCGTCCCTACTTAGATATGCTTCATCCGTCCATAACTAAAAAAAAGGTCCACTTTTTATGATAGCATCCAGATCAACAAAGTCATCCTAAAAAAATACTGATTTTTTCCCTTGCCATACTTGCACAGTCACATTGCATCATTATTTCACCTGAACAACATGCGGGCCTCAGAAAATTTCGTTATAAGAACTATTCCTAATTTATTAATGGTCTGCTTGGTAATGGTGTTTTCACCGGTTTTGGGGTGTTTTTGAACCGACCGTTTATGAAAACTCCTGCTTGTTCCCCCCCCCCAAAAAAAAACCGGTGTAATATTTTTGGGTGGCTTAAACACCCCAAATCGGCGGGTTTTGAGCGACTTTATTTTTTTATTCCATTTATATCCTCACAAAAATAGATATAATTATAACTACCGATACTCTTCCCTATTTAATTTTTTCGTGTAAAAAACTTTCAGAACCACTCGTTAGTGAATTACCAAGCATGGATTGGACTAGTTTAAAAGCCGCTACTTAAAAACCATCCAAAACCGGACCCCTCATAACCGCTCATAACCGGTACTCTAAAAACACCTCATAACCGCTACCCCGATAATTGTCAAGCAGACCCTAAAGCTTTATTCGGAACTTATACTATAGTAGTGCGTGATAATATATATGATTATTTCCAAGTTACGATCCGATTAACAGTTGTTTATAATACTGTTTAAACAACCTTGTTTTAACTCAAACGTATCATGTCAGTGGAGATGTAGTCCGTTGGGTACACCGGAGGTTCCATGGGGATGAACACGATTCGAATATTCTCCTAAATATTTTTCGTCGGTCCGGAGAAAAGAATACCTAAAAAAAAGAAAAAGAAAAAAACTCAAACATATCATATTTCCATTGTTAACGAGAACCTATATTGCGATTAATAAACTGGTTTGTGTTTAACGGGTTTTCGGTCAATATCGAGGGTCCTAATCCAATAGGAGACACGCGGCTCCTTGATGAGTACGCAACGCAACGCAACCACAGCAATTCCCTAACCCCGCCTTTCCTAATTCAAAACGAACTCGTCCTCTCGCCTAAAAATTCAGATGATTAAAATTAATTTGTTTCTGCTTCTTCTCAACACGAAAGATTTCATATTTATTGTTAGATTTTATATGAATGTATTCTTTTAATCATTTGCGAAGGTGATGAAAATTAGGGCTTCTACGAGAAGGAATCAAAATATCTGGTGTGCTGTTAGGTTTTTGTCGAGATTTCTTACTTAATTATCAATTCATTAATATTTTCCTCCTAATTGTGTGTTTTTTTTTAAAAAAAATTTCTGACAGGAAGGTGTGATGAAATCTATGGTGGGAAAGGGTTTCTAGAGAATTAGGGTATGTGGACTAATCTTTGATATTCATTCCGTAGATCTGTTTTTAGAATTTTAGGTTGACGTTATATGCAAATTGTCTTTAACTTGTGATTTCGTTCTTTTTAGTTGCTTTTTCTTTACTCTTTGATGTTTATTGCATAGAAATGTAATTAGGGATTTGAAGTTGTCATTATAATGTTTGTTGAGGGATCCCACTGCTCAAGAGAAGTGATGATTTCCAATGCCTTTGTTTCTAATATGTTACACGGACACAGATAGAACACAACACGGTAAGGAGACAACACCTATTTTGGTGTGGCCTAATATATTTTTGAGTGTCCGGGTTGTGTCCAATATCTGTCCGACACAGCCAACATTTTTTATGATCCTATGGCTTGTCTACTATGTTGAACTTTGTTTGGTCTCTGGGATTTTATTGGTCAGATATTTCCTTGTAGCATTGCATATTTCTATAAGGGCTTTTACATTTTCATTGGTTCGATTCAGGTTTAGTGAAGGCTTGCTTCTGAGATCAGTCCCACTCCTAAGTGATTATTTGGATGGTAGCTTCATACTTTTGAGGTTTTGTAATTTCTACTTTCCGATGTACTGACTGGTTAATATTAGCATGTCTCTGAATTTGTATGAGGATCATCTCTCAGTTGTTCTCTATGTAGTATATTGCTATCTTTATAGTCTTCCTAATTTTCTTATCTTGATAAATTGTTTGAAACTGATTTTTAGGATCTTTTGGTTTCTTACTATTTAGTCTACAGTCTTGTGAACACCTTCATTCTATTCATAGCACATTCTTTTCCATTCCATTTTGTCCTCCCTTAGTTTTGGTTATATTGAAATTTGTCTAGGTCCTGAATTCTTTTCATGCACCTTGGTCAATTCTTTTCGTGTTACCTTGGTCAACTTTAAAATTCCTCCATCTGGATTCGAACAAAGGTGGTGTAACCTGTCCGAAGTAGTGAGGCCTGGTTGCATATTTTCAAGCTGGTTAGAGGTACTGAACATTGGCTTGAAAATATTTCTATGGCTATTACTGGTCTGGAACATTGGCTTTGTTCTTGAAAGATCCCCTCACTCATCTCTTTGATGAAGGTCCTTCCATTAGAACCGAGGAAGTACTTTGGTGACCTGACTTTGGAATTTGTATTCAGCACCTATGTGACGATGTTGTTAGCAACAGTTTGTTGGACAAAGGTGTTCTAAAAGGTTCATCATAGTTCGTACCCCTAGCTCATTATAGCCTCAAATGTATACCAGTTCAAGTGTATGCAGTGGAAAGGAGAATAAGGTTGACTGCATCCTTGTGAAGACCCCAGCCTTTAAGATGTGTGAGATCGAACAATAGAGGTGTCGATCAGTCCATCATAATACCATTCTCGATGATCGGGGATCCTTTTATCTGTTATCCAGCAATTGCATCTCCATCTCTCAAATCATAATTTTGGGTATCACATCATGGTCTTTTAGTGGTTTCCTGTGTTGCATGGATTACAAGTACGATATGACACTACATGGACGTGGTGACTCGGTACAGAACTGATTTGGGGTGTTCTAGTGTATTTTGGAATATTCCTTTTATCTACAATATGAATCGACAAGGACACGATACCATACACCGTTTTTGAATTATATATCCTTCTTAACTGGTTTCTGTTGGGTTCCAACCTTGATTCAAGGAGTGTGAAAGAACAGTCTGGGACGTCGTGAAGCGTTGACGTATGGGAGTTTCAGTGAAAGAGACGGGGATCGGTGGCTGAACCGGGGTTCAGAACATAGTCGAAACAGCAACGGCTACGGTATACCAATATTTGGAGGTTCCATTCTAGGTTTTTTTCTGAAGTTCTGATGGTACACTGCAGCATGCTGACGGTGTACCGCTTTTCGGAATTTGGTTCAGGTGCAGGCCCAGATCAACACGTGTTTTGACCGTGTAATCTAATCTGGATGGCCAAGATTATTATTAGGCTAATTTAGGGATTTTCTAACCCTAAATTAGGTTCTTTTAACCTATATAAGGAGGCTTAGGGGGTTTGCTCAGAGGATACTCAAAAGAGAGATTTAAGGAGACAAGTCCACATAAATTTAAGAGAAAGTCCGTGCTTTGCTCTTATGGCTTGCTTTTCGAGATAGATTGGAGGGAAGATCTATTCGAGGACTCGTCTTTTTCGTTCAGGGGAATCATCAGAGTGTTGGTGAGTGAATTTTAATTGTAATCTTCTTCCTCCTTCTTGAGATTTGAGGGGTTGAACTTGGGGGCAAAGAGTTTAACATATTGTAATCAATCTTGTACCTTTTGAGTTATATAGATTGGGATTGTCCAGGTGACACAGTCACGGAACATATACGGCGTGTTTGATATGTCTTAGTGCTTGTGTGATACTATGGTTCGTTATCTTCGGATAGATTGGTGTCGTTTCTGCTGTGTTTTCGGGCAACAGTTTCAACAGGACAAAAGTTCTGTAGACGTGCTGAACGAATGCAACACAGAATTGCATGATCCTCTATTTGACATGGAGATGAAGTAGAAGTACTTCAAAACATATCGAAAATTTCAAATATATACAGTATGCACACACTCAACCCCTCATTAACACGACCAATATTCTCCTTGATTAATTGACAAAGTTATGTTTGATTTTATATAATAAACTTGCAACAAGAGGATACCTTTCGATGATCTATTATATGTTTGTGGAGGCAAGAAAAAGGTTCTTTTTAGATCCTTGGGTACTACTGGGTCCTCAAATCAGGGTTACAAGTAAGACCTGATTTTGCAAATGTCATGCATTCTCGACCAGATCCAACTGCCTTTCAATCATAACTTATGGAAACATACCTTTTTACTAATATGTCAAATGATATGTATTATTCCAGTTTCCGTTCTTTCCGGCAGTAGGATCACATAAATATCTAGCAGATTGTTTCATTTTTTCTTAGAAAATCTTGGACGGTGTTACTGACTTAGACTTTGAAAATCGGTTCCCATGGGACATGATTGCAAAGAGCTGCATATTAGAATTGGTTAGAGATTGAGAATTGAACTTTTCATAGGGTTTGAAGTCAAGGAAAAACGAGTTCTCATGTGACTGTCATTTAAAATAAGTTATTTGATCTTAGTTAGACTTGAAAGATTAGCACATGAATGATCAGATCAGCTTTTGAGCCCAGATCTGCAGAACACAGGTTACCATACTGATTCTGCTGAAAGGGACGTAGGAGTTTTGGAAGATCTTCAAAGAGAAAATGGATTATATATTGCGCAACTGTAAAAGAGAAGGATACATATTGCCTGACTGTAGCACTTCAAATAAGTTAATGAGCTCCAAATATCCGTTTAAATTTTGCAGGAATTATGCAATACTAGTGGAGTAGGTCAGTATTTCATTGCCTAAGATACCAGAAGATAGTAACCCTTTAATGCTTGAAAGACCGTGTTAAATATAGTGTTTAACCTTAGTCATTAGCTTAACTTCTCTTTTCCTTATCCTTATAATATTTTGTCTTTACTTTATCCTTAGTATTATGTCTTTACTTGATTGTATTAAGTATATATGGGCATATAGCCCTAATGAAAGTAGAATTTCCAAACTATAACATGGTATCAAAGTCGTCATCGTGACTGCTCCCAAAAGTCTCCAATTGTCGGTCCTGATCACTTCCTGGGATATAAAACGTGGTTCTGACCATCATCCTTTCTAGTGAAGATCTTGTCACGTCCTAGCCTACGGGCTCGCCCAGACATGCCCCGTGCATAGACCATATGTATACGTCACTTGCCCTAACATGCCAAAACGATTAACCTGAATGTACACATAGGACCCAAGTACGTCAATATAAACCAATAGATTTCCAACATCTATTCCATATGGGATTAATAACGGGGCATCATAATCTCCCCCAACTCAAAGATGCAATATCCTTGTAGCAGCCAATGCGAATGGCCCAGTATTAGCCCAATGGAAAATGATCCATTGGGTAGCATCGATAACATTTGTCACACCCTGACCTATGGGCTCGACCAGGCATGACCATGCATAGCCACATGTGTACACCACTAGGCTAATCACTCCAAAATGGTGATTTTGGATGTACATATAGGACCCTAATACTACAATATAAACCAATGAAACTCCCAACATCTATCCAATGCGGGTCTAAATATCGGGGCTTCACATATCTCCCCTTCGGTTGTTGCTCTAGTCACCATCAGCCACTAGTCTCATTCTGGTGCACCATTGTCAGCGGACATCTTGATTTTAGTCCTGCCGATCAACAACTTTTGCCATCACACCAGTCTCCATGACAGAGGTCACTGACTTTAGTCTCGCCGAATCGGACCTTGACCATGTCACCACCTCCTTCCCTGACGAGCCTTGCTATCACTTACCAACCTCTTTTCCGCTTGGTATCAGAGCATTTGGTGAGAAGAGACAACACCAAGAATACAAGAAGGAATCTGGTTGATGAGAAACATACTCGTGACTACAACCTCTCCCCAAAATTGAACGATAACCGATGCAGAAAGAAGCATGGTACATATAGTCTCAAGTATTGGCGTTGTTGTCTCTTAAGGTCACCAATAGGCAACGATGTACTGTATGGGCATATCTCTCTCTACGTTGCTTCTCTTCATTGTGACAACACAAGCAATCTTCACATTGCAAGCAATCCGATGTTTTATGAGTGCACGAAACTTATTGAGCTTGACAATCATTTGATGCGCCATTACTATCCTTTTTGGACGATTTCTCTTTCCTTTGTCACTATTGAACTTTAGCATGTTGATTTCATCACTAAGGCTCACACTCTCTAGTGGCTTGTATTCTCCATCAGTAAACTCTCGTTGGTTCACCCATTATGAGTTTGAGGTGGCTCTTAAGTGTAGTATTTAGCCTTGTTGGATAATGATTCAAACCAAACTTTTTGAGTGAACGTTGGCAGACCAATTCTTTAGGAGCTGATTTTCCTTGTTTGTTTTTAACCACAAGTTTCCTTTTTTCTTTCCTTATTTCTTGCTTTCTTAGTTAAGTACATGTACTATATAAAGCACTCTATCCTAATGAATAACACACAGAACATTTGAAGTAGGCTTGGCTCTTGCATACTCTTGCTAGCTCTCTCTCTCATCTCTTGTTGTTCAGTTTAACATTTTGGTATCAGAGCTTGGATTCGTGTTGAAGCTGGGAGCAAATTTTCATCGTAGAAGATTGCTACCGTTGCATTTTGAAGTTTTTGAAGTAAGAGTGCTAGTAAGTTTGTTTTGTTATTTTTGGTGAAAAAAAGGTAGATTTATTTTTTGTTAATTTTGTTGTTGGTTTTGATTTATTTTTTACGTAAAAAAAAGAATATTGGAAATGGTCTCAATCTCTCACAAACTTCGATTCCTATTTTTAGTGGTGAAAACTATAGTTTTTGGAGAATCAAAATGAGGACACTTTTTATTTCACAAGATCTTTGGGAACTTGTTGAGAATGGCTATGCAGAGACGGATAAGACAACAGAAATGAGAGATCTTCGAAAAAAAGATGCGAATGCGCTACTCATATTGCAACAAGCGGTGAATGACTCCATCTTTCCAAGAATTGCTAATGCTGAGAAGTCAACTGATGCATGGAAAATTTTGAAGCAGCAATATGAAGGTGATGGAAAGGTAAAATCTGTCAAATTACAAACTCTTAGAAGTGATTTTGAAAATCTCTGTATGAAGGATGCTGGCACAATTGATGACTATTGTACCAAAGCTGCAAATATTGTTAATCAATTAAGAACTCTTGGTGAAGAGTTTGACGATAAAAAGGTAGTAGAAAAAGTTTTAAGAACTCTTGTTCCTAAATTTGACCATGTAGTAGCTGCAATAGAGGAATCCAAAGATTTATCTACATATTCTTTTAGCGCACTAACAAGTTCTCTTCTAGCTCATGAACAAAGACTAAACAGGACAAATGAAAAGAATGTTGAAAGTGCATTTCAGACACGAGTTGAAAATGTAAGAACACATCAAGGAAGAGGATTTGGAAGAGGTGGCTATCGTGGACATAGCAGAGGTAGAGGCAGAGGAAGAATTGATTGGAACAATCAAAGAGGAGGCGCCAACGATAGAGGCAATCAAGGACGACCTGACTGGAACAATCAAAGAGGCGGCCACAATGATAGAGGTAATCATTCACGATCTGACTGGAACAATCAAAGAGGCGGCAACAATGATGGAGGTAACCAACACCAAAGCTACAAGGGAAAACAATGCTATTTTTGTAAAAAGTTTGGGCACACTAAGGCATATTGCTTTGCCAAAGGTAAGCAACAAGTGAATTACGCAGAGAAGAGTGGAGATGAAGGTAAAGAAGATACTAATCTTTTTATGACTTTTTCTAATTCTGAAAAAATTAGAAGTAATGTTTGGTTTTTAGATAGTGGTTGTAGTAACCACATGACAGGAGACAAAAAGCTTTTTTGTGATTTGAATGAATCTGTGAAGACAGAAGTTAGGCTGGAAAATAATGCAGTCATGCAAATTGAAGGAAAAGGTACAGTTGCAGTAAAAATAAAGTCAGGTATGGAAAAGGTAATCCATGATGTCTTTTATATTCCTAGTCTTGCTCATAATTTAATAAGTGTGGGTCAGTTGATTGCAAAGGGTTATTCAATTACCTTCAAAAATGATACATGCTTTATTACGTCTAAAAATTCTGATAGGCCCACGTTAAAGATTCATTAGGCTGAAAATAAAATGTTTCCTCTTGAAATTTCATGTCTTGATAATTATGCTTTAGTTTCTAATATGAAGAATGAGTCCCAGTTATGGCATTTACGTTATGGACATTTACATTTCAATGGCTTAAAGTTGTTAAGTCAGAAACAAATGGTTCTAGGCTTACAAGGAATTGAATGCGTTGATACTGTTTGTGAAGGTTGTGTTTATGGAAAACAACATCGTACTTCTTTTCCTGTTGTAAAGTCATGGAGATCTAATAAGCCTCTAGAACTTATTCATGCTGACATTTGTGGTCCAATGCAGACTTTATCATTGAATAAGAATAGATATTTTTTACTCTTAACTGATGATTTTTCTCGAATGAGTTGGGTATATTTTTTGTCAAAAAAGTCTGAAGCATTTTCTAAGTTTCAGGAGTTCAAGGCTTTTGCTGAAAAGCAAAGTAGAAATGCTATAAAGATCCTCAGAACTGATAGAGGAGGAGAATTCTTATCAAACGACTTTAACATTTTTTGTAAGAAAAATGCTATATTCAGGCAGCTTACGATGAAGTACACACCTGAACAAAATGGAGTGGCTGAGAGAAAGAATAGAACCATTATGGAGATGGCTCGAAGCATGCTGAAAGAAAAGAACCTTCCCAATAATTATTGGGCAGAAGCTGTGGCAAATTAGGTATATTTACTAAATCGCTCGCCAACAAAAGTTGTACAAAAAGTGAGAAATGCATTGGTTCTTGGTTGCATTGCTTCTTGGCTGAGAGAAAGAATAGAACCATTGTGGAGATGACCCCATATGAAGCTTGGTTTGGAAGGAAACCAAGAGTTAGTCATCTCAAGGTATTTGGTTGCATTGCTTATGCATTTGTTCATCCTCAAATTCGTAGAAAGTTAGATGATAAAAGTGAGAAATGCATTCTTCTTGGTTATAGTAATGAATCAAAAGCATATCGATTATATAATCCAATAACCAAGAAGTTAGTTATTAGTAGAGATGTAATTTTTGATGAAAATGCTAGTTGGAGATGGAGTGATAGTAAGCAGGTTCAAAAAACTGGTGATCAAGGATTTATACCACATCCTCCAAATGAAGAGGTTATGACCCAACCAACATCTTCAACATCGACTGCATCTACATCAACATCTCCATCAAGTGCTTCTCCTACAAATAGAACTGCTTCACCGGTCACGTCTTCATCGGCAACACCAGCTAGTTCTTATCCTGTAAACAGAAGTCCTTCAGCTTCTGATGAAGAAAGTCCTTTAAGAAAGGTCAGATCCTTATCAGAAATTTATGCTTCTTGTCAATTTGCTTTAATGGTTGCAGAACCAATTTGCTACGAAGAAGCACATGGAAAAGAAGAATGGGAAAATTCTATAAAAGAAGAAATTACAGCAATTGAAAAGAACCAAATGTGGGAACTGACAGATTTGCCCCATGGAAAAGACACAATCGGGGTCAAATGGGTGTACAAGGTGAAATATGACGGAGAAGGTAACGTAAAAAGGTATACAGCATGTTTAGTTGCTAAAGGGTATGCGCAGGTATATGGTATTGATTTTTATGAAACTTTTTCACCTGTTGCTCGATTAGAAACGGTTAGACTAATTATAGCTCTAGCAGATCATAAAAGGTAGGATATTTTCAATTTGACGTTAAATCTGCTTTTTTAAATGGTTATTTGAACGAGGATGTTTATGTTGATCAACCACAGGGTTTTGTGATCAAAGGTAAGGAGAATAAAGTCTAAAAATTAAAAAAGGCGTTGTATGGACTGAAACAAGCACCACGAGCCTGGTATAGTCGACTTGACTCTTATTTTCATAAACACGGATTTCACAGAAGTGATAATGAGCCTACATTATACGTGAAGACACAAGGTAATGATAAAATACTTATTGTTTGTGTTTATGTGGATGACATAATATACACGGGTTCTTCCTCATCGCTTATTGAGGAATTTAGAACAATTATGATGAATGAGTTTGAAATGTCAGATCTAGGATTATTGCAATATTTCCTTGGCCTTCAGGTCCAACAAACAACAAGTGGTATTTTTGTATCTCAAGAGAGGTATGCCTATAATTTGCTTAATAAATTTCAGATGAAAAATTGTAAAAGGTGTTCTATTCCAATGAATTCAAATGAGAAGTTAGTTTTAGAAGATGGAACAGAAAAAGCTGATAAAAAATATTTTAGAATGCTTGTTGGAGGATTAATGTTCTTAACTCATTCCCGTCCTGATATTGTTTTTACAGTAAGTTTAATATCAAGGTTCATGCACAAACCTTCTAAACATCATCTTGGAGCAGCAAAACGCATTCTCCGCTACATTCACGCTACCAAGAACTACGGGATTTGGTATTATCCTTCCTCCATTTTTAATTTAATTGGTTTTACTGACAGTGATTGAGCAGGTTCCCTAGAAGACCGGAAGAGTACAAGTGGATTCATCTTCAACCTTGGTTCGGGTGCGGTCTCATGGATGCCAAAGAAGCAAGAAAGCGTCGCACTATCTTCTTCCGAAGCTGAATACGTTGCTGCTACTTCAACTGTCTGCCAAGCCACATGGATGAGAAGAATCATGGGAGATCTGTTCGGGAGGCAGACATCTCCAACTCCTGTCTATTGCGACAACAAGGCAACAATCTGTATGACAAAGAATCCGCCCTTCCATGGCAGGACAAAACACATTGAGCTTCGTCACCATTTCATACGCGAAGCTGTTACAAAAGAAGTCGTTGAGCTGAAGTACTGTTCAACAAATGATCAAATTGCCGATGGCTTCACTAAGGCATTATCCTATGAGAAGTTCTTCAAATTCAGAAATCTTCTTGGTGTTGTAGACTTTGAATCAAGGGGGAGTGTTGGATAATGATTCAAACCAAACTATTTGAGTGAACGTTGGCAGACCAATTCTTTAGGAGCTGATTTCCCTTGTTTGTTTTTAACCACAAGTTTCCTTTTTTCTTTCCTTATTTCTTGCTTTCTTAGTTAAGTACATGTACTATATAAAGCACTCTATCCTAATGAATAACACAGAACATTTGAAGTAGGCTTGGCTCTTGCATACTCTTGCTAGCTCTATCTCTCATCTCTTGTTGTTCAGTTTAAGGCTCACACTAAGGCTCACACTCTCTAGTGGCTAGCAAGAGATGAGACATAGAGCTAGCAAGAGTATGCAAGAGCCTGTTTGCCATTAAAATTCTTTTATTGCAATTTCAATACAAACATAACAGTGTTACAATATAGGACTTAGATGTAGTCCTAGGAGTACACTTTTGTTTATCTGGGTTCCTTGTGCCGATGGAGTGATGGTAATGCGTTGACTCCGTTGACGAACTGACGACGGTTATCGGTTCTCTGAAGGTCTGAATTGCTCTGGGTGCTGGAGCTTGCTGAGAGGAGGAAGACGTTGAGTGTCTGTATCTACCTCTCGGGTGGTGCGAAGTCTCCGTGTGTTCGTTCTGTGTGTGAGAAGGAAATGATCCCTCTATTTATAGTTTTGCAGGCTGGCTGCTCATGCGCGCATGTAGGATGCGCCTGTACGCGGGGACGCCACGTGGTGATTGTTGATGGAGGTGCATGGACGATGCGCCTTGATCGAGGGGTTGACTTCTTCATGTTGCTGTTGTGAGCCGACACGTAGCAGAGAAGAGGATCTTTCTGTTGCTGAGATCTTGGATGAGTTGAGTCAAAGGACACGTGTCGTCAACTCATGGCTCGAAGATCTCGGATTTGATGGGGGAATGATCTGGTAAGATGCGCCTAGGATTGGGCGCATGAGGAGACTTTGGCTCGTAACCTTTAGGAGTCACGAACCATTCTGGGCGCATGACTTTCGAGGCGCATGCAGAGCTTCAGTAGTGACTTTACTCCTGTCTTTTGGGATCAGGGAGAAGTCTGGGGCGCATGGGTTTTGAGACGCATGCAGAGCTTTAATGATGACTTTCCTTCTGTCTTTTGGGATCAGAGAGGAGTCTGAAGCGCATGGCTTTTGAGGCGCATGCGGATTTGGGCGCATGGCTGCGGAGGCGCATGAGAGATGGTTGGGTGGCCACGTGGCAGTAGCCGTCGGAGGGAAGTAATGATGACGCTGACGTTGGCGATGCTTCGTCTTCTGAAAAAGCTGCCGACTGTTCAGACTTCGGGGGGCGTACTGCCAACTATGTCAGTTCAGCATTTAATGTTTGCGACATTCGATGGACAGCCGAGGGGGTGCGTCGATTGGCGTTCCACTAGGCGTATGGGGGCACATGAGGGGGCATCCCCTGTGATGCGCTTGGTGCTGAAAGGCGCGTCTGTGTGATGCGCTTGATGTTGAAGGGCGCGCCTGTGTGATGCGCTTTGATGTTGAAGGGCACGCCTGTGTGATGCGCGGTCTGGCCGGCGCATCCGCTTCGTGACACGTCTTTAATGGTGCGACTGTTACGTTCTTCGAGTGCTTTAAATAGCCGTTTTGACTTAGCTGAATTCGAAGCGTCCGGTTCATCCATTTAATGCAAATTCATTGCACGGAATTCGGAGAGCCATCCACTTGGCGCATGGGTTTGATTTGCCCGGCCTATAAATAGTGACATGGAGAGAGGGTTTGCTTCTCGTTCTCTCACATCTTTCCGACATGAACTTGTGTACTCGAATGCATTCTGTTGACGAGATGCTCCCGAGGGTGAAGATGCGACGCAGTGTCTTCGTTGATGCACTTGAAGGTGACTGTTACATACAAAAGTCGGAGTCGAGGGCTTCCGAGGCAGGCGGAAGGTGCCTATTGCATCCAAAGATAGGGATGCTCGGGCCTCGTCTTCGTTGTGCAGGAAGAGCCGCAGATCAGAATGGCGGTGTTGCGGCTTTGGGGGCTCTTTCTTCCTTCAAAGTGGGCGTTGCCCACTCTGGTTGTGTTGAAAGCTGCTCCTTTAGCCGCAGTTTCGATTACGGTCTTCCTTGGCCTTTGGAGGCTCTTTCGAAGCCTCCCCTGGCCACAGGTTGGCTTGCGGTGCTCTTCACTTCCTCGGTTAGAGGGTTGATTGCCACCCTCGTTCTGCTCAATAAATGCTTAATTAGTCGAAGCATTTTGATGGCGGTGAGCCTGGCTGGAAGAGCGACACATAACTGGGCTGCTGAAGGGATACATATAACTGGGATGCACATAACTGAACTGCTGAAAAGGATGCGCCCTGCTGAGGGCGCATGGTGGGATGCGCCTGGCTGAGGGCGCATGTTGATTGATGCGCCTACTTGAGGGCGCATGTTGGCTGCTGGCTGTAGACTTAGGATCTTTTCTTTATAGAAATTCTCCTTTGTACTGTCTTTCTTAGACATGTAATAGACTTTTATATGTTAAATAAAAAGTCCTCTTTCAATGTCTATATTTGTTGCTTTTTGCTGTGAAGTACTTTGTCCAAGCTCTGGCGCATGTAGTCTGGCGCATAGACTTTATGGTTCTGAAATTCCTTGTTTCTACAAGACCCCCTTCAAGGTTTTCAAAACTTTTGGATAAGTTTTGGAATACTTTGAATAAGAAGCATGGTAGTGGAGGCGCATGACCGTCGGGGCGCATAGATATTCCGCGCATCAGTGATGGGGCGCATGCTCCGCTCAGTTAATGCAAATGATGACGCCTCGGTAACCTAAAAAGATTAATGATAATCATTTTGGTTTTATTTGTGGTCATCTTTTCACAGAACCCGAGGCGACGGCTGAGATCACACATCATCGGTTTACGCATGCGACCAAGCCCTATAAATAGGCGAGAGATGGAGTGAGAGAGTTCTTCTTCTCCTTGCTTTTGCTTTCTTTAGAGTTCTTCTTCAAAAACCCTAACTTTTCTTCTCTCAAAGAATGGCTCCCAAGACTTCTCGCGGCGGTGCTGGCAAGGACAAAGGAAAAGAACCTGTGAAAGCTGCGGCGGCTGATGTTCCCCGTCGGCCTGTCGAAGTTCGGCCGGAGGTGGTTGGTAAGTTTCATTTTACGTACACCAACGCACATAGACCTTGAGTCTTTGATGATGTGCCGAGGTTTTTGCCGCCGACGCGCATGGGTTTAAGCCCTGAAGATGCGCCGAGGCTCTACTGCTGACGCGCATGGGTTTAGACCCTGATGATGCGCCGAAGCACTACCGCTGACGCGCATGGGTTTAGACCCTGATGATCCGCCGAAGCACTGCTGACGCGCATGGGTTCACACCATGATGACGTGCCAAAGCTCCGCTGCTGATGCGCATGGGTTTACACCCTGATGATGCGCCGAAGCTTCTTTTTCAGACGCGCTATGCGCTTTTGATGAGACTCAGATTCTTTTGTTATTTCTCACATTTTTCGAATCTTTGCTAGTGTCGATGCCTATCCCACTCTTGAATGAAGTGCTTCTGGACGCTGCCCTCTGCCAGACGGGAGTAGATTATAACGAGGAAGTGATAAACCCTGCTCAAGCTGTTATTATGCTGGATCAGCATCCCGAGAGAATGACTCAAATCCGGGAACAGCAGTATGGGTTCCTCAAACGGATGATGGAGCGTGGTATTTTGAAATCTGCCACATCTGATAAAGTGACCTTCTTGAAGCCTGAGTTCCTGTTTGGGTACCGCCTCACTTCTACTGAAGCAACGGTGTTGAAGGTCAAGGAAGACTGGTTTTTTACAGCAAAGGGAGTGCATATGACTGTTAAGCAACTTGAACGTCAATGGCCTTTGACGGCCTTCTGTCGTCTTGCTTCCAAGAGGAGGATGTCTTGGGATCTTACTCCCTCTCAGGGGGGAGCGTTAACTGGCATCATCAAAATTGATTCTACCTCCGATCAGAGAGATACTTTGACCGCAGTGCGGTCTGGGTCTTCTTTCACCTGGCGGACTCTACGTCCTGGGAGCATTTACAGTGATATTCCCCTCGATACATTTGCTTATAGTGCCTTGAATTTTGCACATCGCATGCTGTTGATGGAACGCTCATACCCGAAAGGAGAGTTTCGGGTAGAGGGTTGGTGTCATTACGTTTCCAAATGAGATAAACTGACACTCTGGATTTTGTCGCGGTTTCGGACTGAGCTCCGAGAGATGCCGCGATTCGTGCTACCCAGACAGGTGTTGACGTTAACAGGCATATGTTCATCAATGCTTCCCCTTTTTGTAGGAGCCGCTAAAAAGAAGGCCTCGTACTCCAAAATCTGGTGGGAGCAGGCCAAAGGAGATGGCGGGTTCGTCTGAAGTGCGCATCCCGCCGACTATGATGTCTCCCATGAAGGAGAATCCGGAGGATGTTGTTGTCGTGGAGATTCCAGCATCCCCAGATTATGTCAGAAGGGAAGCTGAGGATGTAGCAGCTTCCGAGATGATGAAGGCCGCCGCGGGGGCCTCGGATGCCGAGGGTCCAGCAGGCACGCGGCTTCCTGGTGATGAAGTGGAGTGGAGTTCGTCATCTTCGGATGACGCTGCTCCAGAGTTGCAAGAGACTGTTACGGGGGCAACAGAGATGGTTGGAACAGAGGAGAGGGTTGATTTCCCTCCTTGTCATGATGATGGAGGGTCGACTGCAGCATTGCCGAGCCCTACCCCAGACTCAGCGGCGGAAGCTGAGGTGGCTACCAATCAGGAGGTAGTGACAGATCCTGTCCCTGTAGAGGGATTTGATGAAGAGACTCGTCTGACGATCCCGACTCTTGGGGCGGGTCAAGAGACAAGTGTTGATCTCCCCGTTCTGCCAGGGGAGGTATTGGCTGCCAATAGCACGTTGGGGACTGAAGAGGTGGCCACTGACGTCGGTGGTACTTCCAAGTTCGGGAAGGGTAAGGGTGTGATGGAACCCTCTGTTGCTCCTTCCACTTGTCACGCCCCGATCCCGGAGGATCGAAAACTAGCCACTGGACGTGATGCCGTACAAGTCTAGATTGCACTTGTACAAGGCAAAACCATTACAGTTCCTGGTAATTCTCAGAAAATATCGACAACGCAGCAGAATCAAGCAGATAAATTGAAGTCACATAAGATATTGAAGAAATGTATCTCTTTTATTGATAATCATAATGGATTACAAGATTTGCAGCGGAATACAGAGTTTACAATTGATTACAAGACTTTTGAATAGCCAACTGAATGTATACACTTGCCCTTAGGCTACAATGAATATACCGACTTCTTTACAATGACTTGCAATTTGGCTACAATCTCACTGGTACATCTGAGTTCCACTGTTCCATACATTATGTCCCGTATAGCAGAAGACATCATCTTGAAAGAAGAGCTTCTGCACACCCATCCGATTCATCGATGCCATGCACTGATTCACAGGATTTCCCCCAAGCAAACACCTGTAATATTGCCCACAACGTGGGTCAGTACATCATCAATGTACTGGCGAGCGGTGCTGGCCCAACTCACCTAAGAAGACAACACTAAGTAATCATGTTATAGCACATTAACAACAGTGGTCTTTCTCGTTGCCTTAGGGTCAATTTCATGTTATAGCCGACAAGAAGTAAAGCATGCAAATCTCATAGCCAACATAATTTAAAGCATGCAGTTATCACCCTTTGGTGATTCTTACCCACGGTCGTGTAGCCATCCCTGTACATTTATAATACTTACTCTGCCTGCACAAGACATTGTTAGGAACAATATCATGATTCAATATAAATATCACCGTTCAGGTGATTCTTACCAACAGCCGACATCCTTCCCTGTATTTGAGTAATAACTTACTCTGCCTGCATAAGACATCATTAGCATTGGACCTATCTATATGAAGGTCACTGGCGACACGCCATCTTGGATCATCTTCTGGTGAACGGCTAACTCCAAATGGGGTGCGAATCCATGGGAGGTTTCCGAAACACCGTGCTACTACTTCAGCACCATGGGATTTCAGCGTCCTTTCAGTGGGCGGTAGCAAGCCCCCACTGCAAGTCCTGCAATCCCGATGCCAGTACATCGACACCATCCTTGTTCCCCCTAGGACGAACCGGGTTCCATGGCCCAGGAATACCGTTCGAGGAACGAAACATTGTCGACAAGTTGTCCATGACCATGCAACTATATGCAACTTATCTAAGAAGAAAACATATAATGCATGATAAGGAAAACTAAGCAAAACCATCATTCTCATTCATATTGCCATCTAGCCATCTTGCCTTGAGCCAACGCTCATATTATAATCTGCCCATCCAGGGTCTTAGTGGGATTAACATTCTACATCGGCACAGGATAATAGAATGTTGTTACCCCATCTCTTTGCCACATCTTTGATATCATACCTCTTTCCAACAAACTCAATGTACTTACCGTCCAATTCCTGGGACTTAGCATCTGTTTGGCATACATTTATTCAGACATAATTCAAGCATACTCACTGCCCAGTACTTGGGTCTTAATATCTATGTTATCAACTATTCATCAAGCCAAAGCTCGATATACTCACTGTCCAAGTATTTGGGACTTTGCCTTCACCTGTCATGTAATTCATCGCAACATTGTACAAGCATACAATTCATTTAGCCACAACAGTTTACGTTCAGGTGATTATTATCTTTCATTATCTTTCCAAATTCCATGCAAGGTGTTATTGAGCAATTCAACAAGAAACATAGCATACTATCCTTATTTTAAGCGTGAAGTTAAAGGATCTTTGAAGGGTTCAACACTACTCACATTCATAGGACGATTCCCGCCACGATCGCATAGACTTCCAAGCGATCCTTCGCATATCCCCAAGTCCAACAAGGCTTCATCGAACCAACCATCCATCATAAGGCATCTTGCGGGTCGGGGCACTACAATATATACCACCCAGAAAAAGTTTCGTCCTCGAAACTTAAAACAAAACTCATCCTCAAAACTTCAACCGACTTTTCATGAAACTTCTTAACGATCAACTTGCACCATCTAATATTTCTCCGCAATCTCTCGATTGATTTCAAGTAATGTACCGTCTCGTTACAGCATCCCAATTGATTCAACATAGTTTACTATCTTTGATCTTTCCTCCGACACTCGTGCAAGTCCTTAGCACATAATAATCCTCCCCGTGGCTTCGTTTGAATTCAGCATATCACTTAGTTGGAATCATACACATATTTTAGGCGTCCCCGAAATACATGCACTTCAGCCAAGTTCAATGATAGAGAAAACGAACGAGTGACGGTGTAACTTCCTTTCCGAACATCAGTAATTCTTTTGAGCATCTCGTAATCCCACTTGTTTGTTCAATACTCCAACCAATTGATAACACAATAGATGTTGCCAATTCAAATCAAGACATTTTTCCTCAACCGATCCAACATTTCTAAAATATTCCGACGTAGATGTATCAAGTATTCCTTTCAAGTTCATTGTCATCCATGCCACCAAAGTTGATAAATCCAATAGCCACATTTCATTTCGATATCCCGATTCTCATCGGTCAAATCTTGCACTCATCATCGTTCGCATCCATACACTTTGTTTGCAACTCATAAATTTTCTCGATCCTGATTCATCCATCAAATTGTACCATCATCCCACTCTAGTAATATTTCTCATTGTACTCAAATATTTCTTCGTATTGATCAAGCCAACATATTATCCTCTCGCATAGGCAACTATCATATTCCAGCAACATCAATCCCGATGGTCATTCCTATTCACATTCGCTTTCGCCGATCTCGGCTACATGCACTATCCAATTCCGTTGTTACAATTATCCTCGATTTTGATCCGATCAATGAAATTATTCCAACTATCTCAAAGCAATACCAATAATTTTCGTACCTCAATATTAATCAGTCAAATCCAACCAGCTTTAGCAATTCCCAACATTTCAACAAAGGCAACCAAGTTCAAAACCAACATGATCCGTCATCCCGTCCAACATTATAACATCAAATTTCCCAAATATCCATTCCATCCCGAAGCCTACCTTCCAACACATCTTACTCATTCCGACTATACTCACGCAACATCAATAGGGACATCCTACGGTTTTCCAACAGTCAACTTAGCATACAGTCAAGTCTCTATGGTCAGCTAATCTAAGCTAAACCAAACATTCAGCTAGCTCATATGAGATGAGTAGCTATCAGGGACATACTTATCGCTTATCTTAGAGGCAACCAATTCTCATCATAGGGTAACTCTATGGTCTGACCAACTTAGGGACATGGGACACCACCCCAATCTTATGAACTTATTCCCAACACGGACAACTGAAGAACATAGCCAACCAAATCTGAAACTTAAGCAACCAACAAACATTCTAGGCAACCAACCGACACGCTAGGCAACCAACCGACAATCTAGGCAACTAGCCAACAATCTAGGCAACCAACCGACAATCTAGGCAACCAACCAACATTCTAGGGTCAAGTCTTTCTACCCGTACTCATACCCGGATCATACCCAACGAAGTCTCATTCTAGACTTACCCGCAATCGACAAAATCTATCCAACAACTCTATCCCACAATTCTATGGGTCAATCTCGAAGCTATCATATAAAACTCCTCAATCGAATATCCAAACTTTCAATTTCCACTTGCATAGACTTAGCATCACTTGTTCAATCCGACTTGCATCCTCATATCGTACTCAAATTGTTTATTCAATCGGGTCAACTATTCTGAGTCATAATCCAACGTTGTTACCTCGATAGTTTATCACTTATGACCTCTTCCTACGGTCTCTTCGCGACATATTCGTTTCCCACATTCTTACATCATCGATACGGTCTGTACTCCTTAACCAACAAATAGGCAACTATAAAAAAAAAATCGTATTTCTTCCGAGGCATCCTTTATGAATTTTCTAGCACCAACACGGTCATCTCTTAGCAATTCACGTTAACCATCAATATTAGTTTTGCATCACCTCCTTGTGATCCCATAAGAAGATTTACTATTCATGCACCGATCCAAATCTCTATAGCACCAATCATCTAGCATTCGCATATCGGTCATTTTAGTAGACATAACATAACTCATTAGCTAAGTCATAATCCAACAATTCTATATTCCACCAAACTTGCTATTCATGCGACAACATCATCCACCGACAGTGTCTATTACATATTGCTGCACCTCGATACTTATTTGTATTCCAGCCATTCGACTCTCGTAAGGAACATCTATTCTTTCATGCATCAAGGGACAAGTACTCATTCTCTATGCCTCAAAATAGTCCAGGGTCATAACTTGTTAATTTGGGACACATCAAATTCTCTTAAGTCCAACTACACATCGTGCTAAGATCATCTATTCCTCAATCCCATTCTCGATCCTTTCGATCGTTGATGCAACTCTCTCTGCATCGTCTAAATCATTCGCAACGTCCCGATAAGCGCCTAACATTACCATCAATTCCGTCGATATCCAGCATGCAATTTCTTTTACTCAATTCCAACATCGTTCGATATTCGGTCCATAGTTGTTCTTGCAAAATCTTTCAATAGCAACATCACACCATCATTACCAAGCCTACAATCCTTATTTTATCCAACTGATTCAAGTACTCGCCTGAATCTAAAATTTATTTCTTTCCTAACCAAGGCATTCATTTCATATTCTCAATCTCTTATTACCCAACTTATTGCTAACCGATAAGGTCTAGCGATGGTTCACCCGAACACATCAAAATCTCGCAACGGGTCATCCGAACTTAATCGTCAAGGGACATTTCTAGCCGACATGTATCAATCGTAAGCTCAGCTACGATTCGATACCACCCAATACCTTATAGGTAAAGAAATCACAAAATCACAAACACATCAAGGGTCAAGGGACATCTTATCACGACGAGGGTATATATAATATACCACCCAGAGCTCAAGCCATTCCGACACAATATTCTCTCGCATCAAACCAACATCCAACATGGACAATCCATCCCGCAGTGGTTATGCTGACCACAAATATCGACTCGAGATTCTGTCGATTCCCATTTACTGAAATCCATGCACATTCTGTTCCAACATACCAAGCCATCACCTACGGTCGATTGCTGCATAACAATCGACTCAAAGAATCCCACACATAAGACATCCAGCATACATCACAAACTTATTATCACATCGCATCATTGTTATTCTTTTTGGTATCTTTTTTTTTTTTTAGAAATTCAACAAAGCACACATATCATAGCCCACATATTTAGACTTATTGTATGGAACACCCAGTGAGAGGTTAGAATGATCAACGGACATTCAGTCAAGGGAACAACATAGAATAGTTTGGAAGCAACACAGAACAATCGCAGAAGCACTATGAATCATCATAGAGGCAACTTTGATTTCATCGCGGAAGCAACTTTGAGTATTCGCGGAAGCAACTTTGATTCACCGCGGAAGCAACTTTGAATAATCGCGGAAGCAATCTTTGAATCATCGCGGAAGCAGCTTAGAATCATCTTAGTAGCAACATTGATTCGAAACAAATCGAATAGGAATCCAAGGACGTAAAGCCGTGCTCTGATACCATTATGTCACGCCCCGATCCCGGAGGATCGAAAACTAGCCACTGGGCGTGATGCCGTACAAGTCTAGATTGCACTTGTACAAGGCAAAACCATTACAGTTCCTGGTAATTCTCAGAAAATATCGACAACGCAGCAGAATCAAGCAGATAAATTGAAGTCACATAAGATATTGAAGAAATGTATCTCTTTTATTGATAATCATAATGGATTACAAGACTTGCAGCGGAATACAGAGTTTACAATTGATTACAAGACTTTTGAATAGCCAACTGAATGTATACACTTGCCCTTAGGCTACAATGAATATACCGACTTCTTTACAATGACTTGCCAATTTGGCTACAATCTCACTGGTACATCTGAGTTCCACTGTTCCATACATTATGTCCCGTATAGCAGAAGACATCATCTTGAAAGAAGAGCTTCTGCACACCCATCCGATTCATCGATGCCATGCACTGATTCACAGGATTTCCCCCAAGCAAACACCTGTAATATTGCCCACAACGTGGGTCAGTACATCATCAATGTACTGGCGAGCGGTGCTGGCCCAACTCACCTAAGAAGACAACACTAAGTAATCATGTTATAGCACATTAACAACAGTGGTCTTTCTCGTTGCCTTAGGGTCAATTTCATGTTATAGCCGACAAGAAGTAAAGCATGCAAATCTCATAGCCAACATAATTTAAAGCATGCAGTTATCACCCTTTGGTAATTCTTACCCACGGTCGTGTAGCCATCCCTGTACATTTATAATACTTACTCTGCCTGCACAAGACATTGTTAGGAACAATATCATGATTCAATATAAATATCACCGTTCAGGTGATTCTTACCAACAGCCGACATCCTTCCCTGTATTTGAGTAATAACTTACTCTGCCTGCATAAGACATCATTAGCATTGGACCTATCTATATGAAGGTCACTGGCGACACGCCATCTTGGATCATCTTCTGGTGAACGGCTAACTCCAAATGGGGTGCGAATCCATGGGAGGTTTCCGAAACACCGTACTACTACTTCAGCACCATGGGATTTCAGCGTCCTTTCAGTGGGCGGTAGCAAGCCCCCACTGCAAGTCCTGCAATCCCGATGTCAGTACATCGACACCATCCTTGTTCCCCCTAGGATGAACCGGGTTCCATGGCCCAGGAATACCGTTCGAGGAACGAAACCTTGTCGACAAGTTGTCCATGACCATGCAACTATATGCAACTTATCTAAGAAGAAAACATATAATGCATGATAAGGAAAACTAAGCAAAACCATCATTCTCATTCATATTGCCATCTAGCCATCTTGCCTTGAGCCAACGCTCATATTATAATCTGCCCATCCAGGGTCTTAGTGGGATTAACATTCTACATCGGCACAGGATAATAGAATGTTGTTACCCCATCTCTTTGCCACATCTTTGATATCATACCTCTTTCCAACAAACTCAATGTACTTACCGCCCAATTCCTAGGACTTAGCATCTGTTTGGCATACATTTATTCGGACATAATTCAAGCATACTCACTGCCCAGTACTTGGGTCTTAATATCTGTGTTATCAACTATTCATCAAGCCAAAGCTCGATATACTCACTGCCCAAGTATTTGGGACTTTGCCTTCACCTGTCATGTAATTCATCGCAACATTGTACAAGCATACAATTCATTTAGCCACAACAGTTTACGTTCAGGTGATTATTATCTTTCATTATCTTTCCAAATTCCATGCAAGGTGTTATTGAGCAATTCAACAAGAAACATAGCATACTATCCTTATTTTAAGCGTGAAGCTAAAGGATCTTTGAAGGGTTCAACACTACTCACATTCATAGGACGATTCCCGCCACGATCGCATAGACTTCCAAGCGATCCTTCGCATATCCCCAAGTCCAACAAGGCTTCATCGAACCAACCATCCATCATAAGGCATCTTGCGGGTCGGGGTACTACACCACTTGGGGTACTATCTCGACACCTGTGCCGGCTTCTTCTGCTCCCTTGGCTCCTCGGACTAGTAGCCCAGCCCCTGTTAATGAAGAGCCTATTGATGTCGAGGTTCCAGCCTCGCAGGTTGAGGTTGGCGGGTCTTCTTCCGGTCCACCAACTGGGGTAGCTCCTCCAACCCCTGCTATGACGCCACAGGTGCTGGCGGACGCGCAGATGAATATGTGAAATTCATCGTTGAGGCAGTGTATAAAATGCTGCAGAGGGGGATATTGGCAGTGATGGATGCCAATGGGAGCTTTGCGACAGCAAGAACTCTGGCACTGCCTCATATCAACCTGATTCGTCTTCACCAGGGCCACGATCATATGGTCGTCATTCTGGAAGCCACGGTAGCTGAGTTGGACCAGCGGCTTTCTGAATTAGAGCGCATCCAGCGAAATGACCTCTCCGTCCTGATAGATGCAGAGAAGGAGAAGCTGCTCGCCGAGACTGAGTCTTCCTACCAGGCCACTGTGAGTGTCTGGGAACGCGAAGTGGCTGAGACTGAAGCTGCAGTGGAGCGGTTATCTCAGTCTACGCGGGAGACAATGAAGACGCGAGCTGCGTTGGATGCTAATATCGCGGAGATTGACGCCCAGATCCGCAGCCTTGAGGACCAGCGGGCCCGACTCCTATTGGACGCCGAACGTGTCTAGGCTGAACACATAGCATTCAAGAAGGAGGAAGCAGCTTTCACTCACCGAGCTCTTACCCTGGCTCAGCAGCGGCAGCAGCTGGATGAGAAGCATGAGAACGATACTTCTGCTGAGGTTGTTGTAGCGATGCGTCAAGAAGCTGAACGTCGAGTCTTGGCGACTGTGGAGACTCGGGCGGCAGACTTGAAACGCCGAATTGCAGAGCTTTCAGCCAACCTTGGGTATATTTAGGGCTTGTAGTCTCTGCTTTTTTGTGTATTTGCAACTCTTGCTGGGGATAGTGTAATTCTAGAAATAAAAAAGTACACCATTTTCTGTGATGTGTTCATTTTTGCTTGTCATGAACTTTGATGATTTGTGTGGACCTATTATCTTTTGCGTACCTTGGTTTTAGGTACAGATAATAAGTTTGAGAGAACCCTCATGTTTGCTCAGAGGTGATGTGGACGTGGCAAATATGGGATTCAAATGATAGAATCTTCCTACTCAGAGGTGTTATGGACGTGGTAGGAATGACTCTGGGGGATACGCGGAACTACTCAGAGGTAATGTGGACGTGGAAGTTCTGCGATCAATGTACAGCAACGCGGGGGTTGTCTGTACGGGATGTTTACTCAGAGGTAATGTGGACGTGGTAAACATGAAGGATAGCATAGTCTTACGGGGTGTAAGATTCCGCCTTGTAGGGCGTAGGGGAACAACTCAGAGGTGATGTGGACGTGGTTGTTCTTCTACTGGAGGATGCCACGGAACAGCTGGGTTCCGAAAGCGTATGATTTTGTGGAGTGGAAGTACATGTCTGAAAAGATGTCAAGAGTAGTACTTCTTTAGGAACTTGCCGTTGATGGGCATCATGAACAAGTCCCCATTGGGTTTGGCGAGGCGGTAAGCACCGTTTGAGTATACCGTCTCTATGATAAAAGGTACTTCCTACTTGGGCTCGAACTTTCCTGGTGTCTTGTGAGTCAACACCATCGACCTCCTGACTGCCAGAACCAGGTCGCCAACTTGGAAAGTCCTCTGCTTGACCTTCTTGTTGAAAGCCTGTGATATACGGGCTTGGTAGAGTTCGATGCGCTGTTGAGCTAGGAGACGCTTTTCGTCAAGTGCCTCCAGTCCCCGCAGACGACGACGTTGATTGTCTTCTTCTGTGAGTTGGTTTGTGATTGCTACGCGGAGTGAGGGTATCTGAATCTCGAGAGGCAGTATCGCTTCGCTCCCGTAGACCAATGAGAATGGTGTGTTGCCTGTCGGGGTCCGTACCGTTGTGCGGTAGGCCCAAAGGCATTCGTCGAGCTTTTCGTCCCAGTCGCATTTGTTGGATGACACGACCTTTTTGAGTAGCCTGACGATAGTCTTGTTAAACGCCTCTGCTAATCCGTTTGCTGCCGGATTGTAGGCGGTTGATGCCACGTTTTGAATGCGATTCTTGTCACAGAATCGACTGAAAACATGGCTGATGAACTGAGGACCATTATCGTGGACGATCCTTCGGGGTACCCCGAAACGGTAGATGACGTGGTGCTTGATGAAGCTAATCACCCTGGAGCTTTTCACTTCTGCCAGTGGAACTGCTTCTGCCCATTTGGAGAAGTAGTCGGTGATTGCTAGGATGAAGCGGTGTCCTCTCGATGAAGGAGGGGTGATCGGTCCCACAATGTCCATGCCCCAAGCTTCGAAGGGCCAGGAGGCGACTGTAGGATGTAGTGGTTCTGACGGTGTATGGATGAAGTCTGCGTGAAGCTGGCACGCATGGCACTTCTTAGCATATTCGACAGCGTCAACGGCCATGGTTGGCCAGTAGTAGCCCATACGTCGCAGTCGGTCCTGCAACTTAGGGCCAGGTTGATGGGCCCCGCAGGTTCCATCATGAGCTTCTCGAAGGGCTTCGGCTGCTTCTTCGTTAGACAAACATCGAAGGAGAAGTCCATCGTAGGAGCGTCGGTACAGCATTTTTGTGGCTGTATCGTAGTAGAATCGAAGAGAGCGTCTCCGGACTAAGACGGCTTCTTTCGGGTCGTCTGGAAGAATTTCGTAGACAGCAAAGTCGATGAACGGGAATCTCCAATCTCGGACGTTAACACCGGCACCCGTTGACATGGCGTGGGCCACTTGTGAGCGCAGGTTGTTTTTGGGCAGACCAAGTCTCGACCCACTACCGTGACGCAGTATTGAGTCCCGAGGGGTGCCGCCAAGGAGGCTGCGAGGCCAGCCAGAGCATCAGCCTCCAGATTTTGTAGGCGAGGTACGTGTTCGATGAAGAACCCGGTGAAGGTTGAAACGATGTTCAATGCAACTTCATGGTAAGGGATCAGGTCTTCATGACAAACCTCGTATTGCCCTCTGATCTGGTTTACGACGAGTTTTGTGTCGCCGTAGGCTTCCAGATGATTCACCCCCAGCTGTTGCGCTAGCTGGAGTCCCATAATAAGCGCGTTGTACTCGGCAACGTTGTTGGAGCACGGCTTCGAAAGGGAGTAAGCACGCTGGATGACCAGCTGATCGGGGGAGACTAATACCACCCCCACTCCTGCGATGATTTGGCCTTTGGGGCCTGTTCTCGAAGCACCATCGAAAAATATCCGCCAGACGGGGCCTTCTTCGGCGACGTTTGATTCTTGGACCTCATCCGGGATGTCTTCATAGAGTCTTGAGGACTCTGGGATGGGGTGTGCAGCTAAAAAGTCGGCTAGAGCTTGACCCTTAACAGCTTTTTGTGGAACGAACACCATGTTGTATGGCGTTAGCAAGATCGCCCATGTGGCTAGCCGGGAGTTCAATGATCCTGGCTTCGTCATGAGGACTCTGAGCGGATTGACTCGGAAAATGACATGAATTGTCTGCCCCGAGACATAATGTCGAGTCTTTTGGATGGCAAATACCAAAGCCAAGCACTCTTTCTCAACGGGGTTGTACCGGTGTTCGGCCCCGATCAGAGTTCGACTGAGGTAGTAGATTGCTTGCTCATAGCCTGTATCGCTGTTCTGAGCCAGCAGAGCGCCGAGAGAGTGATCCATGGCTCGGACGTAGAGGAGAAACGGTTTGCCGGCGACGGGTGCCACTAGGACTGGTGGGCTCGTCATGTAGGCTTTGATGTCGTCGAAAGCCTTTTGGCATTCCTCTGTCCAGACGTAAGAGACTCCCTTCTTCATGAGCTGGGTGAAGGGTTGACATTTGCCGGAAAGGTTTGCTATGAACCTCCGGATGTATGCCAGACGTCCCTGTAGCCCTCGAAGTTCTCGAAGGTTCTTCGGAGGGTCCATATCAAGGATAGCTTTGGTCTTCTCGGGATCGACATGAATGCCTTTCGCCATGATGATGAAGCCCAAGAACTTTTCGCTATTAACCCCAAGGAAGGATTTAGCGGGGTTCATCTTGAGTTGATGCGCCCGCATGAGATCGAAGACTGTCTTGAGGTCTTGCAGGTGATCTCCTTTGAGACGGCTCTTGACTGTGATGTCGTCAACATAGCATTCGACTGTCTTGCGAAGATGCTGACGAAAAATGGTGCTCATAGCACGTTGGTATGTCGCACCAGCGTTCTTCAAGCCGAAGGGCATCACTGTGTAGCAGAAAATGCCCTTTGGAGTCCTGAATGACGTATGTTTTGCGTCATCGGGGAACATCTTGATCTGGTTGTAGCCCGAATACCCGTCCATGAAATACATGCGCTCGAAGCCACATGTGTTGTCGATCATCACGTCGGTGATTGGAAGCGGGAATTCGTCCTTCGGGCAAGCAGAGTTGAGGTCCCTGAAGTCGATAAAAACTCGTATCTTCCCATTCTTCTTGGTGACGGGGACAACGTTGGCTACCCAATCTGGGTGTTGCTCTTCACGGATGAAGCCGCTGGTCAAGAGTTTGTCCACCTCCTGATCGATGGCGTTCATGATATCCGGACGAAAGCGTCGTTGTTGTTGTTTGATAGGCTTGGCATCAGGTAAGATGTTCAGCCTATGCATCACGATCTGAGGATCAAGTCCCGGCATATCTTCGTAGTTCCAGGCGAAGACGTTGATATACTCTTTAGCCAGCTGGATTAAAGATTCTCGGTCTTCTCCTTTTAGGCTTTTGCTGACGAAGATGGGTTTGGAAGAAGATCCATCCCCAAGATCAATCTGCTCGACTTCGTCTTCGGTGGGGGGTTCGCGTAGTTCGAAGCGAGACTCCCATTGTTGTCCCAGGCGTTGAGCCCAGGGTTCTTCTTCGAAGAATTCCGGCACTTGGTCTTCGCCTTCTTCTTCTTGAGATTGTGCAGATGTCATGTTGGATGACAGCACTCTCTTGAAGACAGATCCGATACTGGTATCGGAATCCCACGTCGATGCTTCAGACGAGTGAGAATGTTCTACTTCTTCTGCGTCTGAACTCTCTGGAGTTGACGGTGGCGTGACATAGCCTACCCCCCGTCGAGTTCTATTGTAGTAGTCCTGCGGCTTTCCTTTAGGTGTTGGAAGCCGGAGAGGGAGACGTCGACCTTTGTCGTAGTTCAGGCCTTTGTTGCTTTTCAGGTCGTAACCCATCTTCTGGATGAGATACTTTGCCTTGTCCGTGTACCGATAGAGTTGCATTCTGCCGGCATCTGGTTCTGGCTCGAGTGGCGGGAGGTCTTGATGACGCTCAACCTTGCCGAAGATGATGGATTCTTCGTCTCGACTCCGCGATGGGACTATGTAACAGACCCCTTGGGATGGGACTACTCGATTTACATGATGGACGGTCATTATTTGTGTTTGCAACGACCGTAGAGCGTTATCTAATGTATACATGGCATTCCAATGTGGAAGACTAGAGTAATTAAAAGACACTTTATTAATGATGAAATACGAGATTTTATCCCGTAGGATTACATTGTCCAGAGATGGGACATCTACATCGGCCGAGATATATTCTCCCAGCTCTTCATCTGTAAGCACTGGAGTAGGATCGGGAGAGTCCACCACAGCGTTGATCTGGGAGTCCGAGAGGACTACATGGGCCTTCTCTGGCAGCTGGGATGGCGGCGGCTTGCCTTTTAGACGCACCTTCAGAGGTGCCTCCACTGTGCCTTCGGTGATTGGCGCCTTCCCATGTAGTTTCGCCACGAGGGGGGCCGATGTTTGAGGCGGCTTTCCCTTGAGCCGTATCTTCAGGGGAGCTTCAGGAGCAGTTGGTGCTTTCCCGGGCAGCTTAATGCTCATGGGAGGCAACTTCTGAGGCGGTTTGCCTTTGAGTCGGATCTTCAAAGGAGCATCGGGAGTGACCTCAGGCTCCATGTCCGGCTCTGCTGCTGTTTCTGCTTCGTCGTCAGCATCATTGGCCTCCTCCTCATCAGGTGACTTGTATAAGTCGGCATCGGTGAAGTAGGCTTCAATCCCTTTGAAAGGGTCGATGTCCGCGAACTCCGTACGGATGACGTTGTTGGTGGACACGTACTTCATACGTTGGTGGAGCGTAGATGGCACCACCATGTACTCATGCAGCCATGGGCGACCCAACAGAACGTTATAGTTGACTTCGGCGTCCACGACATAACAAGTGACCTCGGTTCTGAGGTTACCGATGTGGCACTTTAGTCGTATTTTGCCCAGTGGTTCGCTTTTGCTGGCGTTGAAACTACTGATTGTTGTGTTGGAGGGCGTCAGTCGGTACATTGGGATCCCCAGTGTTGAGAGCAGCGTCTTCGGGGTGATGCTGAGGGAAGACCCCGGATCGATCTGAATCCGCTTCACCTTGACTGAACCGATGTACCCTGTATAATACAGCGGCCTGTTGTGTCGATTGTGCTTGAGCAGCATGTCCTGTTGGGTGAAGGTTATATTGGAGATAACCTCCTCCGCACAGTGACAGTGCTTGCAGACAGTCGGGAGATCTTCAGGCTGCTTGACCTGACTGAGAAAGGATTCAGCATCCTTCAGAGCTTCGCAGAGAGTTTCTCGGGAGTCTTTGGAAAGACGAAGGAGCTCGAACAGAGATAGGCGGGCAGGAGTACTGGCCAGTTGCGCCAATATGTCGAAGTTGTGGGGCTTGGCTAGCCCCGAAGCATTCTCTTTTCGCAGAGGCCTATCGAAGCGGGCCTCTATCTGCTTCTGCTTATTGGCTGCTGAGGGCTTAGACGGGCCCTCGTCCTGGACAGCAGGGACGGTGCCAGGAGGCACCACCTCGACGGCAGCTTCGTCGGGTTGGACGTTCTGTTGTGAACGCGTCTGCACAGGAAGTGCCTCTTCCGCTGAAGAAGAGACCGTGCGGCAAGACTTGATCTTCCTGCCTTTGGACTTGGAGGTAGGGCGTACCTCCGGTTGAGTCACCTCGGAGACGAGGTCGGGGTGAACCCATAGGATCTCTCCCCGAGATGTGGTGAGTGGGATAAATCCACTCACATTGTCACAGGTTGGTGGTAAGTTAACCACCTCCATTGTCGCCTTAGGGATGGGGACGACGCCATCCTGTGTTGTAGTTGGCGGCAAGGTGCCAAACTGGAGTGACACCACGTTGGCTGACACCGTCTTCTCCTCGTAGTCGACGGAGATTACATCCGCGTTGATCATGCGCTGGATGTAATTCTTGAGGACGTAGCAGTCCTTGGTTGGGTGTCCGACAAACCGATGGTAGTGACAATACCTCGGGTTGTCCACTTTCCCAACCTCATCGGGACGCTTCGGATCCGGAAGCTTGATCTTGTCACCCTGCTTCAGTATCTCAAAGAGTTGCTGGGTGTCTTCATCGTTGAACGAATAAACCTCATTTGGCCTTGGTGCAAGTGGAGGCTTCTGAGTAGGTGCTGATGCACCTTTTGAGGCATTGACAGTCAATGCCTGTTTCCCCTTTGTTTCTCGTCCGGGGTTGTTGGCTGCAGGCCGTTTTCCCTTGTCCTCGAAGGCAGGGAAACTAACTCCCAAAAGACGAGCATTGGCTGCCTTCTTCTCCGCGGCTTCTTCTTCAATGATCAAGGAGCTCCAGTCGGGAGGAGGAGTAGAGTTGAGCCAGAGCTTGACTGTAGGCAGCATGTTCATGCTGCAGGAGGAGAGGAGTGAATGTTCTGGCATGCCCGGGGGCAGTCTGAAGCAGGCCTGTCGGAAGCATTCGATGAACACTCGAACTGTTTCCTTCTCCTTCTGGCGTATCTCTATAAGGGACGCCATTGTCATGTCCTTCCCGCCGTCGTAGAAACGGTCGAGAAAGAGGCGCGTCAGGTCGTCGAAGGAAGATATTGAATTGTCGTGGAGGCTGCAGTACCAGTCGTACGCCACTCCTTTCAGTGCCCCAACAAATATGCTGGTGAGTAGCGCGTCCTCCTTCGGAAGATGTCCCGTCTGAGACTGAAAGTACGTGAGATAGCGACGCGGAGAGTCCTTTCCGTCGTACGGCGTCAGTGTTTGTGCTTTATACTTTGGAGGATAAACCACCTTGTTCCACTCGAGGGGATAAGGCTGGGGGATGCCCATTTTTTGGCGCTCCTCTTGTCTCGTCTTGGACTCAAAGCGCTCGCACAGGTCCATGATCATCTCGACCACGTCTTCCGTGGAGCTGGGAGTCGGGGAAGGTGGTACCACCTGATGTTGAGCATTTGAGGCCTCCGACGTCCGAGGTGCTTCTCGGCGATCTGCGTCCGAGGATACCCGTTGAAGGGGTACACTCGACTCTCCATTGGCCCCTGGATCGGGACCGGTAGAAGGTGTCCTGGTCAAAGCTGACCGTATCTCAAACACTGCTTGAGTCAGTATTTGCATGGAGGCAGAGAGGGTTTTGAGTCCTCCCTCCAGGGTCTATATACGCTGGACGAGGTCTGTTGGCGGCGCATCAGACTCGACATCAGCCCCAGTCATATTTACTGTCATGACGCGGCCGGGAGCGGATGGATGGGTCGAGACTTCACTCTCGGCCTCACTCTCTTGTAGGGGAGTTGCCTCTCCTGGAGCTTCGTCTTGGCTACCCCCAGCTATGTTCGGGAGAACATTCACCACGGGCGCATCTGCACGGGCCTGATTACCCTCAGCTCCGTCTTGAAGGGCCTCTTCGTCTCCGGAACTCGGGTCCGCATATGCTAGACTACCCCCAGCTATGTTCTGGGGGATATCCTCGTCTTCAGGGGCTTCTGGGAGGCTGACTTTGCCTCGAGGATCTGCCCCAGGTGTGCTTTGGACACACTCGTCTTCGGAAGGAGGCTCGACAAGGGTCTGACTACCCCCAGCTTCCTCCAAGATCTTCTTCCTCCCTCGAGTGTCTTCGAACACTCCGGAGGACGAGACAGCTGTCTTGGTTTTCCTCGGCTGGCTTTTGGACGAGGAAGAGGAACTGCCAGTCGCCTTTCGGACTGACGAGGAGTTGGAGATCACGTTGCATGAAGCAACCATTGGTTCTTCTTCTGTTGACACCTTCTTCCTGAGGCGACGTCGGAGGGGTGTCGATGATTGCAGCCGCTGGAACACCGACTGCCTTGGTGGGACTACCGCTTTGCAACAGCAGTTGATGGTGACTACAGCACAAGTGTGCCCCGTAAGGGGCGCATCGTGCTTGTCAGTCGACTCTCCTGATCGGCGCTTGTGAGTGATCACGTTGCGCAGATCGTTGGAGAAGAGTGCCACCTTCGCACCCCCTTCAGGCGCATGGCAAGGCCAAGCGCCGGGGTGGTCAAGTGAGTGATGCGCCCCCTGATCTAATACCAAACAGGCATCCCGATCAGTAGTGGGGGAACCACAACATTTGAAGTGACTCGAACGGACCTCAAACGCAAACTAGAGGAGGTGCGGGAGTTCAAGACCACTGGATTTGCCTTACTCGACTTGGTTGTGCACGCAGTAGATGCGTCCAAGTGAGACAAGGACTTTGAAGGTCGGCTCGTTTTTGACGCCGCAGCACTCGAGTCAACCTTGTACAGCTTACCATCAACAGCGCGCATGATTGTGAGCGCATGCTTCTGGCTTGCTGCTGGCATAGCACGTTTGGGGCGTATGGCCCGTGCTGCCTTGGATTTCTTCGTACCAGTCCGCTGGGGCGCATAATACTCAGAATCCAAATTCTCCTCGCCATTACAGCGAGTGAGTCTGTCAAAGACAGAGACCTTCTGTGGCGCATCAGAAGTGATGCGCAGGGCATTGGCTGCGCCCCTGCTCCGTCGACGCATCTTCCTCGCCTGAGAGGAAGATGGCTGGGGAATGTGGTTAGCCGCATGTTTCCCCGAGAGATGCGCTGCACCAGCGGGCGCATCTTGGTTGCTGAGGACGTCAGCAGGAAGGGAAGGCTGGATTGGCGTATCTCCTTCGGTGGTGGTGCCCGAGGCGTCGACCTTGCGCACCCAGACTCGGCGGGTCTTCTTCGGCTTCGGCAGCCGCTTCGAAGGACTCGCACTTCCTTCAGAGATGAACTCCTCATACGCCTGTTGATTGAGGCGTACGACCAGCGTCTTGTGGGAGGAGCCCACCTTCACGTCATCAGCTTGCGACACAGCTTTCTCGGTGGAGGAGAAAGAGGTCCCCAGCAGAATCGCCAGCTTATTTGCCATTAAAATTCTTTTATTGCAATTTCAATACAAACAGAACAGTGTTACAATATAGGACTTAGATGTAGTCCTAGGAGTACACTTTTGTTTATCTGGGTTCCTTGTGCCGATGGAGTGAGTGGTAATGCGTTGACTCTATTGACGAACTGACGACGGTTATCGGTTCTCTGAAGGTCTGGATTGCTCTGGGTGCTGGAGCTTGCTGAGAGGAGGAAGATGTTGAGTGTCTGTATCTACCTCTCGGGTGGTGCGAAGTCTCCGTGTGTTCGTTCTGTGTGTGAGAAGGAAATAATCCCTCTATTTATAGTTTTGCAGGCTGGCTGCTCATGCGCGCATGTAGGATGCGCCTGTACTCGGGGACGCCACGTGGTGATTGTTGATGGAGGCGCATGGACGATGCGCCCTGATCGAGGAGTTGACTTCTTTATGTCGCTGTTGTGAGCCGGCACGTAGCAGAGAAGATCTTTCTGTTGCTGAGATCTTGGATGAGTTGTGTCAAAGGACACGTGTCGTCAACTCATGGCTCGGAGATCTCGAATTTGATGGGGGAATGATCTGGTAAGATGCGCCTAGGATTGGGCGCATGAGGAGACTTTGGCTCGTAACCTTTAGGAGTCACGAACCATTCTGGGCGCATGGCTTTCGAGGCGCATACAGAGCTTCAGTAGTGACTTCACTCCTGTCTTTTGGGATCATGGAGAAGTCTGGGGCGCATGGCTTTTGAGACGCATGCAGAGCTTTAATGATGACTTTCCTTCTGTCTTTTGGGATCAGAGAGGAGTCTGAAGCGCATGGCTTTTGAGGCGCATGCGAATTTGGGCGCATGGCTGCGGAGGCGCATACGAGATGGTTGGGTGGCCACATGGCAGTAGCCGTCGGAGGGAAGTAATGATGGCACTGACGTTGGTGATGCTCCGTCTTCTGAAAAAGCTGCCGACTGTTCAGACTTCGGGGGGCGTGCTGCCAACTATGTCAGTTCAGCATTTAATGTTTGCGACATTCGATGGACAGCCGAAGGGGCGCGTCGATTGGCGTTCCACTAGGCGTATGGGGGCACATGAGGGCGCATCCCCTGTGATGTGCTTGGTTCTGAAAGGCGCGTCTGTGTGATGCGCTTGATGTTGAAGGGCGCGCCTGTGTGATGCGCTTTGATGTTGAAGGGCACGCCTGTGTGATGCGCGGTCTGGCCGGCACATCCGCTTCGTGACACGTCTTTAATGGTGCGACTGTTACGTTCTCCGAGTGCTTTAAATAGCCGTTTTGACTTAGCTGAATTCGAAGCGTCCGGTTCATCCAATTAATGCAAATTCATTGCACGAAATTCGGAGAGCCATCCACTTGGCGCATGGGTTTGATTTGTCCGGCCTATAAATAGTGGCATGGAGAGAGGGTTTGCTTCTCGTTCTCTCACATCTTTCCGACATGAACTTGTGTACTCGAATGCTTTCTGTTGACGAGATGCTCCCGAGGGTGAAGATACGACGCAGTGTCTTCGTTGATGCACTTGAAGGTGACTGTTACATCCAAAAGTCGGAGTCGAGGGCTTCCGAGGCAGGCGGAAGGTGCCTGTTGCATCCAAAGATAGGGATGCTCGGGCCTCGTCTTCGTTGTGCAGGAAGAGCCGCAGATCGGAATGGCGGTGCTGCGGCTTTGGGGGCTCTTTCTTCCTTCAAAGTGGGCGTTGCCCACTCTGGTTGTGTTGAAAGCTGCTCCTAGCCGCAGTTTCGATTACGGTCTTCCTTGGCCTTTGGAGGCTCTTTCGAAGCCTCCCCTGGCCACAGGTTGGCTTGCGGTGCTCTTCACTTCCTCGGTTAGAGGGTTGATTTCCACCCTCGTTCTGCTCAATAAATGCTTCATTAGTCGAAGCATTTTGACGGCGGTGAGCCTGGTTGGAAGAGCGGCACATAACTGGGCTGCTGAAGGGATGCACATAACTGGGATGCACATAACTGAGCTGCTGAAAAGGATGCGCCCTGCTGAGGGCGCATAGTGGGATGCGCCTGGCTGAGGGCGCATGTTGATTGCTGCGCCTACTTAAGGGCGCATGTTGGCTGCTGGCTGTAGACTTAGGATCTTTTCTTTGTAGAAATTCTCCTTTGTACAGTCTTTCTTAGACATATAATAGGCTTTTATATGTTAAATAAAAAGTCCTCTTTCAATGTCTATATTTGTTGCTTTTTGCTGTGAAGTACTTTGTCCAAGCTCTGGCGCATGTAGTCTGGCGCATAGACTTCCTGGTTCTGAAATTCCATGCTTCTACAGAGCCAAGCCTACTTCAAATGTTCTGTGTGTTATTCATTAGGATAGAGTGCTTTATATAGTACATGTACTTAACTAAGAAAGCAAGAAATAAGGAAAGAAAAAAGGAAACTTGTGGTTAAAAATAAACAAGGGAAATCAGCTCCTAAAGAATTTGTCTGCCAACGTTCACTCAAAAAGTTTGGTTTGAATCATTATCCAACACTCCCCCTTGATTCAAAGTCTACAACACCAAGAAGATTTCTGAATTTGAAGAACTTCTCATAGGATAATGCCTTAGTGAAGCCATCGGCAATTTGATCATTTGTTGACCAGTACTTCAGCTCAACGACTTCTTTTGTAACAGCTTCGCGTATGAAATGGTGACGAAGCTTAATGTGTTTTGTCCTGCCATGGAAGGACGGATTCTTTGCCATACAGATTGTTGCCTTGTTGTCGCAATAGACAGGAGTTGGAGATGTCTGCCTCTCGAAAAGATCTCCCATGATTCTTCTCATCCATGTGGCTTGGCAGACAGTTGAAGTAGCAGCAACGTATTCAGCTTCGGAAGAAGATAGTGCGATGCTTTCTTGCTTCTTTGGCATCCATGAGACCGCACCCGAACCAAGGTTGAAGATGAATCCACTTGTACTCTTCCCGTCTTCTAGGGAACCTGCTCAATCACTGTCAGTAAAACCAATTAAATTAAAAATGGAGGAAGGATAATACCAAATCCCGTAGTTCTTGGTAGCGTGAATGTAGCCGAGAATGCGTTTTACTGCTCCAAGATGATGTTTAGAAGGTTTGTGCATGAACCTTGATATTAAACTTACTGCAAAAACAATATCAGGACGGGAATGAGTTAAGAACATTAATCCTCCAACAAGCATTCTAAAATATTTTTCATCAGCTTTTTCTGTTCCATCTTCTAAAACTAACTTCTCATTTGAATTCATTGGAGTAGAACACCCTTTACAATTTTTCATCTGAAATTTATTAAGCAAATTATAGGCATACCTCTCTTGAGATACAAAAATACCACTTGTTGTTTGTTGGACCTGAGGGCCAAGAAAATATTGCAATAATCCTAGATCTGACATTTCAAACTCATTCATCATAATTGTTCTAAATTCCTCAATAAGCGATGAGGAAGAACCCGTGTATATTATGTCATCCACATAAACACAAACAATAAGTATTTTATCATTACCTTGTGTCTTCACGTATAATGTAGGCTCATTATCACTTCTGTGAAATCCGTGTTTATGAAAATAAGAGTCAAGTCGACTATACCAGGCTCGTGGTGCTTGTTTCAGTCCATACAACGCCTTTTTTAATTTGTAGACTTTATTCTCCTTACCTTTGATCACAAAACCCTGTGGTTGATCAACATAAACATCCTCGTTCAAATAACCATTTAAAAAAGCAGATTTAACGTCAAATTGAAAAATATCCCACCTTTTATGAGCTGTTAGAGCTATAATTAGTCTAACCGTTTCTAATCGAGCAACAGGTGAAAAAGTTTCATAAAAATCAATACCATATACATGTGCATACCCTTTAGCAACTAAACGTGCTTTATACCTTTTTACATTACCTTCCCATCATATTTCACCTTGTACACCCATTTGACCCCGATTGTGTCTTTTCCATAGGGCAAATCTGTCAGTTCCCATGTTTGGTTCTTTTCAATTGCTGTAATTTCTTCTTTCATAGAATTTTCCCATTCTTCCTTTCCATGTGCTTCTTCGTAGCAAATTGGTTCTGCAACCATTAAAGCAAATTGACAAGAAGCATAAATTTCTGATAAGGATCTGACCTTTCTTGAAGGACTTTCTTCATTAGCTTCTGTTTACAGGATAAGAACTAGCTGGTGTTGCCGATGAAGATGTGATCGGTGAAGCATTTCTATTTGTATGAGAAGCACTTGATGGAGATGTTGATGTAGATGCTGTCGATGTTGAAGATGTTGGTTGGGTCATAACCTCTTCATTTGGAGGATGTGGTATAAATCCTTGATCACCAGTCTTTTGAACCTGTTTACTATCACTCCATCTCCAACTAGCATTTTCATCAAAAATTATATCTCTACTAATAACTAATTTCTTGGTTATTGGATTATATAATCGATATGCTTTTGATTCATTACTATAACCAAGAAGAATGAATTTCTCACTTTTATCATCTAACTTTCTACGAATTTGAGGATGAACAAATGCATAAGCAATGCAACCAAATACCTTGAGATGACTTACTCCTGGTTTCCTTCCAAACCAAGCTTCATATGGTGTCATCTTTTGTACAGCTTTTGTTGGCGAGCGATTTAGTAAATATACCGAAGTTGCCACAGTTTCTGCCCAATAATCATTGGGAAGGTTCTTTTCTTTCAGCATGCTTCGAGCCATCTCCACAATGGTTCTATTCTTTCTCTCAGCCACTCCATTTTGTTCAGGTGTGTACTTCACCGTAAGCTGCCTGAATATAGCATTTTTCTTACAAAAAATGTTAAAGTCGTTTGATAAGAATTCTCCTCCTCTATCAGTTCTGAGGATCTTTATAGCATTTCCACTTTGCTTTTCAGCAAAAGCCTTGAACTCCTGAAACTTAGAAAATGCTTCAGACTTTTTTGACAAAAAATATATCCAACTCATTCGAGAAAAATCATCAGTTAAGAGTAAAAAATATCTATTCTTATTCAATGATAAAGTCTGCATTGGACCACAAATGTCAGCATGAATAAGTTCTAGAGGCTTATTAGATCTCCATGACTTTACAACAGGAAAAGAAGTACGCTGTTGTTTTCCATAAACACAACCTTCACAAACAGTATCAACGCATTCAATTCCTTGTAAGCCTATAACCATTTGTTTCTGACTTAACAACTTTAAGCCATTGAAATGTAAATGTCCATAACGTAAATGCCATAACTGGGACTCATTCTTCATATTAGAAACTAAAGCATAATTATCAAGACATGAAATTTCAAGAGGAAACATTTTATTTTCAGCCATATGAATCTTTAACGTAGGCCTATCAGAATTTTTAGACGTAATAAAACATGTATCATTTTTGAAGGTGATTGAATAACCCTTTGCAATCAACTGACCCACACTTATTAAATTATGAGCAAGACTAGGAATATAAAAACCATCATGGATTACCTTTTCCATACCTGACTTTGTTTTTACTGCAACTGTACATTTTCCTTCAATTTGCATGACTGCATTATTTTCCAGCCTAACTTCTGTCTTCACAGATTCATTCAAATCACAAAAAAGCTTTTTGTCTCCTGTCATGTGGTTACTACAACCACTATCTAAAAACCAAACATTACTTTTAATTTTTTCAGAATTAGAAAAAGTCATAAAAAGATTAGTATCTTCTTTACCTTCATCTCCACTCTTCTCTGCCTAATTCACTTGTTGCTTACCTTTGGCAAAGCAATATGCCTTAGTGTGCCCAAACTTTTTACAAAAATAGCATTGTTTTCCCTTGTAGCTTTGGTGTTGGTTACCTCCATCATTGTAGCTGCCTCTTTGATTGTTCCAGTCAGATTGTGAATGATTACCTCTATCATTGTGGCCGCCTCTTTGATTGTTCCAGTCAGGTCGTCCTTGATTGCCTCTATCGTTGGCGCCTCCTCTTTGATTGTTCCAATCAATTCTTCCTCTGCCTCTACCTCTGCTATGTCCACGATAGCCACCTCTTCCAAATCCTCTTCCTTGATGTGTTCTTACATTTTCAACTCTTGTCTGAAATGCACTTTCAACGTTCTTTTCATTTATCCTGTTTAGTCTTTGTTCATGAGCTAGAAGAGAACTTGTTAGTGCACTAAAAGAATATGTAGATAAATCTTTGGATTCCTCTATTGCAGCTACTACATGGTCAAATTTAGGAACAAGAGTTCTTAAAACTTTTTCTACTACCTTTTTATCGTCAAACTCTTCACCAAGAGTTCTTAATTGATTAACAATATTTGCAGCTTTGGTACAATAGTCATCAATTGTGTCAGCATCCTTCATACAAAGATTTTCAAAATCACTTCTAAGAGTTTGTAATTTGACGGATTTTACCTTTCCATCACCTTTCATATTGCTGCTTCAAAATTTTCCATGCATCAGTTGACTTCTCAGCATTAGCAATTCTTGGAAAGATGGAGTCATTCACCGCTTGTTGCAATATGAGTAGCGCCTTCGCATCTTTTTTTCGAAGATCTCTCATTTCTGCTGTCCTATCCGTCTCTGCATAGCCATTCTCAACAAGTTCCCAAAGATCTTGTGAAATAAAAAGTGTCCTCATTTTGATTCTCCAAAAACTATAGTTTTCACCACTAAAAATAGGAATAGGAATCGAAGTTTGTGAGAGATTGAGACCATTTCCAATATTCATTTTTTTACGTAAAAAATAAATCAAAACCAACAACAAAATTAACAAAAAATAAATGTACCTTTTTTTCACCAAAAATAACAAAACAAACTTACTAGCTCTCTTACTTCAAAAACTTCAAAATGCAACGGTAGCAATCTTCTACGATGAAAATTTGCTCCCAGCTTCAACACGAACCCAAGCTCTGATACCAAAATGTTAAACTGAACAACAAGAGATGAGAGAGAGAGCTAGCAAGAGTATGCAAGAGCCAAGCCTACTTCAAATGTTCTGTGTGTTATTCATTAGGATAGAGTGCTTTATATAGTACATGTACTTAACTAAGAAAGCAAGAATTAAGGAAAGAAAAAAGGAAACTTGTGGTTAAAGACAAACAAGGAAAATCAGCTCCTAAAGAATTGGTCTGCCAAGATTAGGTATTAGTTTAGTTTATCTTTTTTCCTTAGTATCTTGTCTTTATCAAGGTTCTAAACGGCGGTAGGTGGGTGCGCGCGGAGAGAGTCCGCCTACCGCCTAGACAGTCGATACATTTTGAATATTTTTTTTTACTATTTTACCACCATTTTTTGCATAATATGCATATTTTAAGGGTGTTCCATGCATAACGAAGTTGTAGAACGAAGATATAAAGTTTTAGTTTTGAAAAAGTGAACCATAGGCCCATTTGCTTAAAACATTTTTGGCCAAAATATCTTGTTAGGTATTGCTCCGCATAGGCGCCCACCTACGCCGTCTCACCTCCGCGTATGGAGCCAACCTTCGTTGGCCGCCTACTCCACCGCCTACCGAAAAGCGGTGCAGAGAGAAACCCTACCGCCTAGGTGACGCCTAGGCGATCGCCATTTAGAACACTGGTCTTTATTTTCTCCTTAGTATCGTGTCTTTATTTGATTATATTAAGTATATATGGTGATAAAACCTGATGAAAATAGACTTTCCAAACTCTAACAAATCGGTCTGGTCATCTTTTGTTACGTAAAGAAAGTTAATTCCAAAAACGTGAAAATGAACCTAATTTGTAGAAATCATCAAGCGCTTGGTAAGAACCGATACAATGATGAAGGCCCAAGATGAAAATATAAATGAAAAACGTATCTGGGGAATGCCAACTTAGAAACACCTTCACAACAGAATTTATATATTAGAAACAAACTACATAAAGCACTTTTAACTTCTCTGGCATCTGAAAGTGTCCAGGCGAAAGACTAGCAAGAAACTCTGTGACAAGAGATGAACACTACAAACTGTCAAACACCTTATCTTTTTAGAATTGAATTTGTTATGATGTTTGAAAATGAAATGGTTGTTGATCCTGATGTTCATGTATCTATACTTAAAGGGTATGCTTCTTCTTCTTCTTCTAGGTAATCATATCTACATACAAATATTGACTACTTAGAGAGGCAGTCTAACACAAATCGGGAGAGAGGTTTGCGAGTGGCAGATGTACAAGAAAAGGCTTCAAATTTCTTCTTTCTAGATGATTTTGTTGATGACATATTTTTTCTTCTTCTAGTTTTGCCCTCTCTATAGTCCTTTCTATGGCTTTACCCTCTCCAAACTTGATGTGTAAGGAAATATCTATTCTTCGCATTCCGATTCGAGTCCTAATCAGCGATGCTGTAATTAGTTTTCCTAGGTGTCATGTTTACTTGTGAGTTTACCTTGTATCGTCTTTTTATGGGTTTACCCTTATCTTTCTTTTTTTACTTTATCATTTTCTCCTTCAAACCCCTCCTTTTTCTACTTTCTTGACCATGAGAAACCTGCAGAATCCGAAAACTGTAGAATCTGAAACATGTATTCTGGATCTGAACCTAACAGTGCAAGCATGTCACGACCCGCACCCGCTAAAAGGGCACGTGACGCGACAACGCCCAGCCCTCACCGGAAAAACGGCGTGGAACGCTGTGTATTTTCTAGTCTGACAACAGTTTATATATATAACAAAACCTGTCGAGAATATAGTCAACTCCGAACGGAGGACAAGCAATGAATATATATAATGCTCAATCACAACTCTAAGAAGAAAAGTAAAGACTGAAAGATAAAGACAACAAGACAATAATATATAACCTGTCAAGTCCAGAATACAAATAATATACAATGTCCAGTCTCTAATACAGTCCAAATATAATACAGTCTCAAAAGTAACTGGAACTAAGTCCAATACAAAGACCTACTCTAACTAAACAAGTGGTATAGTCTCGTCAGGCGGAGCTACGCCCTGCGGGACCAAGTCTAGGCCCACTACGTCGTCCGGACCGTAGTAGGTACTGCAATCTCCCTCGTCGATATCTGTAATATTTTATCAACAGTCCAGTCAGGATGGAACGAGTACATATATCTCATAACAGATCTCAAGATAGAATAAAAGCTATAAGACTGTAAATAGAGCATATACAATGAATCATGGAGTGTACATGTATGTATCATGGCATGGTAAGCTGTAAAGCTAGAGCTAGAACAAGAGAATAGAACGGGATCATGGCATGTACACAAATCAAGGTAAGCTATATATCCAATGTGTGTGAGTAGTAGTTTCAGCTTGTGATCGGCTTGGGTACCTGTCAAGAATCGGCCTGGCAAGTCATAAGTGCGGTATATGACTCACACTGTTCGGGAATGCGGGATGGATCTGATCACAGGCCTACGCTACTACTCCCCCTACCCCAACTGGTAGAATGGATCCAAACAGGACACGTCACTGCACGGGATTCTAATGAGAAGGTAGCTAGCCTTCTCTAGAATCGGTGACCATATATTGAGCAAGAGCTACAAGGGTGCTTGCACAATACATCCCAACCTAAGAAGGAGAAAACATCTCTCGTCGGGATCCAAGAATACCAATCCGTGAGAACCATGTGTCGGGAATAAGCATATCAACACTAAGTACATGAATCATAACAGTTATCATAAATTGGGAATAAGTATCAGAGAATGTACTCGCCTGTAAGATGATAATATACGTCGACTGGATCAACTGCAGTGTCTCGAGGACCTATAGAGAACAAGACGTATCAATACTAAGTTTAGATAGTAAAGTTAAATCAAAATAAACCCTATTTAGTCATTCTAGGTCAAGACATGTCTAGTCGGGTCAATCTTGGTCATGGGAGAACATTAGAAGTTAAACCGGATCAATCTAGGTCAAAAACTGACTTACCGTTGACTTTTGGTCAAGGGTCAACTCTGGTCAACTCTAGGTCAACTCTAGGTCAACCCTAGGTCACTGGTAACTAATAGTTGACTTTTAGTCAACTATCCAAGTTAAATGGAATTTGGAACTAATTTGGGTAAAGTGTTGACCCATAGTTGACTTTTAGTCCAAAAAGTCAACCGTGGTCAACCGGGTCCAAGACTAGGTTTAGACAGCTAATCCTACTCATTACCAACCTATACAACCCATATCCAAGTCCATCTTGGACTTGGAAACTCAAATCTTGGCCATGGGCCAATTCCCTATTTTACCCTTTTTAAGGGTAAAATTCTACCCTCGGCGATAATCCCGTTAGCCTACCTACGCTAGTTATTTTGACCCGATCTCCCTAGGGTAGTAGGGTACTATCCTATAGGTTCGTTATCTACCATAATACCTAGATAAAGTGGACGTCTAGTCCACCTTACGGCCCGTTGCAGATATCTTGAATATTTCAAGATACGCGCTGACACAGTGCGATACCGGCGCCCTACGACCCCGATTTCCACTCGGGAGCTTACCCGCAAAATCTAAATCACGTAACCTAGGCCTATGTCAAGTTTCATCGCGATCTGATGCTCCGGGCTCAATTTCGCCCTCTAACTCGACTTCTACTAAAAATCTTCTTTTTGCTCTCGTACTCAACCTCTTCTTTAACTCTCTATTCTAGTTCTTCTTCTTCTTAACTTCTCTAACCTTCTTCTTCTAATCTTCTTCTCCTTTCCTTCTCAACTTCCTATTCTAACTTTCTTTTCTAACTTCCATTTCTTTCCTTTTTCCCCTTTCCTTTTCTCTCTAATTCCTAAACCTCCTTAATTCTAACTTCTAAACTTTCTTCTATCTAAACATCTAGTTATCTATCTATACTTACATATATATACATATCTATATCTACTTATATATATACTAAAGGGGGTACTAGGGGGGGGTGAAAACAGGGGGGTGTATGGGGGCAAAGGAGCTGCTCACAGCAGCTCCTGCTGCTGCATTGCTGCTGCTGCATATGCTTGCTGCTGCTGCTGCTTTGAGCTGCTACTGCAGCTCCTGCAGCTTCTGCTGCTCTTCCCTTCATCTCCTTCTTCTCCTCCTACTTCACTCCTTCCTCTACTCTCTCTATATATATATCTATACATATATATATATATTTATCTATCTCTATATCTATTTATATATATACATATCCTTATATCTAATCCTCTCCTCCCATCTATATATATATATATACACACACACACATCTCTACATATACACACACACACATATACATATATATATATACACACACACATATACATACATATATATATATATACAAATACACATATACCTATATACATATATCCACAACCACACACACAACCACACCACCACTCTCATCCTCTTCCCACCACTCTCTACACACACACCCAAATACATATATACATATAATTTCATATATATATATATATATATACATATATAAATACATATACCATATATATATATATATATATACCATATATATATATATATATATATATATATATATATATATACCAATTATCATACAAACCCTTAATTAATCACTAACCAAAATTCTAGAGAGAACCTACAAAATAGGGTGCAAAGTGTAGAGAATTGAATTCTCTACACTTAATGTAAAGAACCAAAATGAAAAGGAGAAATAAATGTAGGATTGATGACAAACCTAATTGTTGTTGGAGAGAGAGAACTTGGAGAGAGAAAGAAATTTGAGAAAGAGAGAGAGAACTTGTGGAGAAGACAAAGGGGGGGGGGGTTACTACATGGCCGGCCACCTCCATGGGGCTATTGGGTTGGGATCCAATAGCCCACAACCCACTAACTCTAGTTTGGGTTTATTTTGAAATCGGGTTGGTTCGGTTTGATTCGGTTTGATTCTAAATACAAATTAAGCCTCTAAAATGACTAATTAAGTCATGGAAATTAGGTTAATAATTTCTAGCCTATTTATGATGGTACATGGGCTAAGCCCAGCTAGTATGGGGGTTCCACTAGGGTCCAGGCTACCCGGGTCTCCAAATTGGGTCCGAATTGGATAAAATTCAAACCAACCCAAATAAATTCCTAAAAATCATATAAAATCAAATAAAATTCCTAAAATATAATAAAACTTGAAAATGACAAAAATATCCCTAATTTGAAAAACTGGGGGTGACAAATCTACCCTCCTTAAAAAATTTCGTCCTCGAAATTGAATGAGGGCTAACACTGCAATCATGAACAGAACAAGGAAGAAAAGAAAATATTTTACCTCAAGGCTCGAAGAGATATGGGAATCGCTCCCGCATGTCGTCCTCCCTCTCCCAGGTGGACTCACCTGGAGAGTGGTGTCTCCATGCAACTCGAACCAAGGGAATGACCTGGTTCCGGAGCACCTTCTCTCTTCGGTCCAAGATCTCGACCGGCTTCTCTGGGTAGCTAAGTGTCGGTCCCACCTCGATCTCTGAGTGGTCTAAGACGTGACTGGGATCTGCCACGTACCGTCTCAGCTGCGACACGTGGAACACACTGTGCACTCCCTCTAGTGCAGGCGGTAACTCCAGTCGCCACTGCACCGACCCTGCCCAGGATACGGAATGGTCCGATGTATCGTGGACTAAGCTTCCCGCCGCCACCAAAACGAATCGTGCCACGCGTCGGAGAAATCCGCAGAAAGACAAGATCATCAACCTAGAACAAAACACAAGACTTAGAGCTTGATCTAAAACAATCACAATCAGACTCAAATACTAGAAAAATCTAAACTATACCTCAAACTCCAATGGCCTCCGGTGGCTATCGGCCCAATGCCGCTGCCTATCCTGCGCCACCCGAAATCTATCTCTGATAACCCTGACCTTCTCTGCAGCATCCACTACCATCTCAGGGCCAAGCAAAACCCTCTCACCGACATCATCCCAAGACAAGGGAGTACGGCACCTCCGTCCGTATAGAGCCTCGAAAGGTGACATCTCTATACTGGCTTGGTAGCTGTTGTTGTAAGCAAACTCTACCAAGTGAAGGTGGTCCTCCCAAGATCCCCCGAAGTCCAAGACACAGGTACGCAGCATATCCTCGAGGGTCTGAATCGTCCTCTCCGACTGCCCGTCTGTCTGGGGGTGATATGCTGTACTGAACTTGAGCAATGTGCCCAAGCTAAGCTGCAAACTCCGCCAGAAGTGGGAAGTGAATCGGTTGTCCCGATCCGAGACTATACTCACTGGCACCCCGTGTAATCGGACTATCTGCCGCACGTACATCTCGGCCAATCTCTCCGTCGACAAACCCACTTTGAAAGGCAAAAAGTGGGCCGATTTGGTCAATCGATCAACAATGACCCAAATCGCATCCTTCCCTCCTGGAGAGCGCGGAAGCCCAGATACAAAGTCTATAGTGATATGCTCCCACTTCCACTCAGGAATGGGGAGTGGCTGGAGCAATCCACCGGGTCTCTGCCTCCCGGCCTTCACCTGCTGGCACACCAAGCATCTCGACACGAACTGAGCCACCTCACGTTTCATGCCATACCACCAAACATGTTGTCTCAAGTCTCTATACATCTTGTTGGCTCCGGGATGCATAGAGTACTGAGAACGGTGCGCCTCCTGAAGAACCTCCTCCCGAAGTCCTCCGCTCGGCACGCACAATCTGGTACCATGCCTCAACGATCCATCCCCTGCTAAAGAGAACTCATCCAACAGTCCTATCTGGACCTGCTCCTTGATGACTCTCAGAGCCTCATCCTCAAACTGAGCTGCCCTGACTCTCTCCATCAGCTCCGACTGCACCTGCAGACCCCACATCTGCGCCTCGAACCCAGGAACTATCACCTCTATGCCCAAGCTCTCCAGATCTGCCAGAAGGTGACGATCCATCGTCAAACACATAGCCACGGGATACCTGCTCAAAGCATCCGCGACCACGTTGGCCTTCCCCGGATGGTACTGCAAGGATATATCAAAATCCTTCATCAGCTCTAACCATCGCCTCTGCCTCATATTCAGCTCCTTCTGGGTAAACACGTACTTCAAGCTCTTGTGATCTGTATAGATCTCAACTCGCTCTCCGTACAGATAGTGTTTCCACAGCTTCAAAGCAAAGATGACCGCTGCCAGCTCCAGATCGTGGGTAGGGTAATTCCTCTCATGAGGACGTAACTGCCTGGATGCATAGGCAATTACCTTCCCGTGCTGCTGAAGCACACAACCCAAACCCCGTCCTGAAGCATCACTGTAGATCGTATAACCACCAGATCCAGATGGCAGCGTCAAGATAGGAGCTGTAGTCAACCTCGCCTTCAACTCCTTGAAGGCGGCCTGGCACTCATCGGACCAAACAAACTCCTCGTCCTTCCTGGTAAGACGGGTCATCGGCTGGGCAATCCTGGAAAAGTCCTGCACGAACCTCCGGTAGTAACCTGCCAGACCCAGAAAACTCCGAACCTCTGCTACTGAGCTCGGCGTAGACCAGGACTCCACTACAGAAATCTTCTTCGGATCCACTGAAATCCTCTCGCCAGAGACAACATAGTCTAGGAACTCCACGCGATCCAAGAAGAACTCGCACTTGGACAGCTTCCCATACAGCTGCTCCCTCCTGAGAGTGTCCAACACAATCCTCAGGTGCTCCTCGTGCTCCTCTGGTGTCTTCGAGTAGATGAGAATGTCATCAATGAAGACCACCACGAACTTGTCAAGGTACTGATGAAATACCTTGTTCATCAAGTTCATGAATACCGTCGGGGCGTTGGTCAACCCAAACGGCATGACGGTATACTCATACTGGCCATAGCGGGTCCGAAAGGCAGTCTTCGAAATGTCATCCCGCTTCACCTTCAGCTGATGGTACCCGGTACGCAAGTCGATCTTCGAGAACACCCTCGCGCCGCTCAACTGGTCGAACAAGTCATCAATCCTCGGCAGAGGATACTTGTTCTTGATGGTAAGGTTGTTGAGCGCCCTGTAATCAATACACAGACGTACCGTACCATCCTTCTTGGGGACGAAAAGAACTGGCGCGCCCCAAGGTGAAGAACTAGATCGAATAAAGCCCTTGTCCTCCAGCTCGTCGACCTGCTTCTTCAGCTCCGCTAACTCACTGTTGTTGATTCTATAGACGTGCTGGGAGATAGGCTCAGCACCCGGCACTAGATCTATAGAAAACTCAACATCACGATCTGGCGGCATCCCTAGCAGCTCCTCGGGAAAAACATCCAAGAACTCAGCAATGAGTGGATGTGGCAAGCCCCGCCAACAACGCTCCGCAGAATCCATCTCCCTGCTCCACTGCACCCCTGGTGAACTCATACTCTGGCTCTCCCGGCGGCCTAAATAGAATCCTGCCCCCTCTGCAGTCGATGCTAGCGTGGTGCGTGCTCAACCAATCCATACCGAGTACCACATCGTAACTCGGAAGTGGCATTACGAGCAGACACGCACTCAGCTCCCGGCCTCTCAAAGAAACTCTCCGCCCCTTGCAAACATTATTAACTAGGATGATGCCATTCCCAGTCATAATCTTGCAAGTCCTACCCAGATATTCAGCAATAATATTGTGCCTAAGAGCAAAAGAAACAGACACAAAACTGTGCGTAGCACCAGAATCAAATAAGGCCAAAGCTGGAAAAGAATCGAGCAGAATAGAACCTGCGACAACATCCGCAATAGGCTCCATCTCCTCGGCTGCAAGAGTAAAGGCTCTACCCTGACCACCCCTCTGCTGGCGGTGCTGAACGAACTGCTGCTGCTGAGTCGGAAGTGGACCTCGCTGCTGAACTACCGGCACACTAGCTGGTGCCCTCTGAACGGGTGCCCTCTGAGCAGCTCCAGTAACACGGGGGTTCTTGGGACACTCCCGCATCTGATGCCCAGCGGCACCACAAAAGAGACACAGCCCCAGTCTCCTCCTACAAAACTCGAAGAGATGACCGGGCTTCTTGCAGAAGTGGCACGGTGGATCATCCTGCCCCGGACGCTGCTGACTCCTCTGGACAGACGCTCTGGCCTGCCCCTGCTGCTGGTGATGCTGGAACGACTGATGCTGAAGCTGAGGGCGCTTAGCAGGCCCTGCGCTGCTACTGGCCCCTGAAAACAAATCTCGATCCCTCTTCGGCTTCAAGCCCAACTCCCTCTCTACCTTCCGAGCCTCTGCGTAAACCTCCGCATATGTCGCATAGAAGGAAGGGATCAGGATCTTGATATCCCATGCCAATCCCTCCCGGAAACGCTCCGCTCGGATCACCGGGTCACTCACCATGTACTCGGCGTATCGGCCCAGCCGGCCGAACTCCGCCGCATACTCCTCTACGGTCATGCTACCCTGCTGCAGGTTCTGGAACTGCCGCACCAGGCCAATCTTGTCCGTAGGGGAAAAGAACTTCTCTCTGAACAGGGCCCGAAACTCTGCCCAAGTATGGCCCTCTCCTGCAAGAGCCGGCTCATTCCGGAACCATGTCCGGGCAATATCTAACAACTGCAACCCAACCGCCTCGACCCTCAGGTCGGCTGCCAGGCGGCAGGCCCCCATCTGGCGCTCGATATCCTCGAGCCAGTCATCAGCATAGATAATGCCCTCAGTCCCCTTGAAATCCCTCGGACCAAGCTTCTTGAAAGCCTGGATATCCCCAATCTTCGGCTGCTGCTGCTGCTGAACCTCCCTCTGTGGAGCCCCACGCTCCACTGCCGCCATAGCCAACCTGTGTGCATCCTCCATGCCCTGGCGCATGGCCTCTGTCTGCCTCAACTGAGCCTCGTGCTGAGCCCGCTGGGACTCAAGCACCTGGTGAAAGAACGCTAGCATCTGCCCCATGTCTGTGGGCAGAGAAGGCAATGGAGGAATAGCTCCCATCATCACCGGAGGAGTCCCCTGCTGAGGAGGAAGAATACCCCCGGCAGCTCCCGCTGTAGCCCCTGGCACTACGGGAAGAGCACCCGCAATGGCCCCAGGGACGGTCATCGAGGTAGCTGGAGGAGTACCTCCAAGAGCCCCAACAGAAGTCCCATCAGCCGGAGAAGTGACCGGAGCCTGTCCGCCAGAGGTGGCAGACCTCTCCGTCTCCCCGTGCTCCTCGCCAGGGAAATGAGTCATCAATATCCTGGAGACAAATTGAGAAGAAGATATCAATATGGCACATGAAGGCAATATCAAAGGAGGACAGCTAGAAAGCAGTAAATCAATATCAAAGACGGTAAGCAAGATAAGCAAGGAAAGATCCTACTGTGATTGAGCACCCTTAGCCTACTACTTCCTATGGGTAACACAGGCTCGTAGTCAACACTCTAAGACTAGTGCCGCTACGACATCGCACTAATCGCGACTTCAGGACCTGCGTGGGCCACCACTAAAACGTGTCACGACCCGCACCCGCTAAAAGGGCACGTGACGCGACAACGCCCAGCCCTCACCGGAAAAACGGCGTGGAACGCTGTGTATTTTCTAGTCTGACAACAGTTTATATATATAACAAAACCTGTCGAGAATATAGTCAACTCCGAACGGAGGACAAGCAATGAATATATATAATGCTCAATCACAACTCTAAGAAGAAAAGTAAAGACTGAAAGATAAAGACAACAAGACAATAATATATAACCTGTCAAGTCCAGAATACAAATAATATACAATGTCCAGTCTCTAATACAGTCCAAATATAATACAGTCTCAAAAGTAACTGGAACTAAGTCCAATACAAAGACCTACTCTAACTAAACAAGTGGTATAGTCTCGTCAGGCGGAGCTACGCCCTGCGGGACCAAGTCTAGGCCCACTACGTCGTCCGGACCGTAGTAGGTACTGCAATCTCCCTCGTCGATATCTGTAATATTTTATCAACAGTCCAGTCAGGATGGAACGAGTACATATATCTCATAACAGATCTCAAGATAGAATAAAAGCTATAAGACTGTAAATAGAGCATATACAATGAATCATGGAGTGTACATGTATGTATCATGGCATGGTAAGCTGTAAAGCTAGAGCTAGAACAAGAGAATAGAACAGGATCATGGCATGTACACAAATCAAGGTAAGCTATATCCAATGTGTGTGAGTAGTAGTTTCAGCTTGTGATCGGCTTGGGTACCTGTCAAGAATCGGCCTGGCAAGTCATAAGTGCGGTATATGACTCACACTGTTCGGAAATACGGGATGGATCTGATCACAGGCCTACGCTACTACTCCCCCTACCCCAACTGGTAGAATGGATCCAAACAGGACACGTCACTGCACGGAATTCTAATGAGAAGGTAGCTAGCCTTCTCTAGAATCAGTGACCATATATTGAGCAAGAGCTACAAGGGTGCTTGCACAATACATCCCAACCTAAGAAGGAGAAAACATCTCTCGTCGGGATCCAAGAATACCAATCCGTGAGAACCATGTGTCGGGAATAAGCATATCAACACTAAGTACATGAATCATAACAGTTATCATAAATTGGGAATAAGTATCAGAGAATGTACTCGCCTGTAAGATGATAATATACGTCGACTGGATCAACTGCAGTGTCTCGAGGACCTATAGAGAACAAGACGTATCAATACTAAGTTTAGGAAATAAAGTTAAATCAAAATAAACCCTATTTAGTCATTCTAGGTCAAGACATGTCTAGTCGGGTCAATCTTGGTCATGGGAGAACATTAGAAGTTAAACCGGATCAATCTAGATCAAAAACTGACTTACCGTTGACTTTTGGTCAAGGGTCAACTCTGGTCAACTCTAGGTCAACTCTAGGTCAACCCTAGGTCACTGGTGACTAATAGTTGACTTTTAGTCAACTATCCAAGTTAAATAGAATTTGGAACTAATTTGGGTAAAGTGTTGACCCATAGTTGACTTTTAGTCCAAAAAGTCAACCGTGGTCAACCGGGTCCAAGACTAGGTTTAGACAGCTAATCCTACTCATTACCAACCTATACAACCCATATCCAAGTCCATCTTGGACTTGGAAACTCAAATCTTGGCCATGGGCCAATTCCCTATTTTACCCTTTTTAAGGGTAAAATTCTATCCTCGGCGATAATCCCGTTAGCCTACCTACGCTAGTTATTTTGACCCGATCTCCCTAGGGTAGTAGGGTACTATCCTATAGGTTCGTTATCTACCATAATACCTAGATAAAGTGGACGTCTAGTCCACCTTACGGCCCGTTGCAGATATCTTGAATATTTCAAGATACGCGCTGACACAGCGCGATACCGGCGCCCTACGACCCCGATTTTCACTCGGGAGCTTACCCGCAAAATCTAAATCACGTAACCTAGGCCTATGTCAAGTTTCATCGCGATCCGATGCTCCGGGCTCAATTTCGCCCTCTAACTCGACTTCTACTAAAAACCTTCTTTTTGCTCTCGTACTCAACCTCTTCTTTAACTCTCTATTCTAGTTCTTCTTCTTCTTAACTTCTCTAATCTTCTTCTTCTCCTTTCCTTCTCAACTTCCTATTCTAACTTCCATTTCTTTCCTTTTTCCCCTTTCCTTTTCTCTCTAATTCCTAAACCTCCTTAATTCTAACTTCTATCTTCTATCTAAACATCTAGTCATCTATCTATACTTACATATATATACATATCTATATCTACTTATATATATACTTATATATACTAAGGGGGGTACTAGGGGGGTGAAAACAGGGGGGTGTATGGGGGCAAAGGAGCTGCTCACAGCAGCTCCTGCTGCTGCATTGCTGCTGCTGCATATGCTTGCTGCTGCTGCTGCATAAGCTTGCTGCTGCTGCTGCTTTGAGCTGCTACTGCAGCTCCTGCAGCTTCTGCTGCTCTTCCCTTCATCTCCTTCTTCTCCTCCTACTTCACTCCTTCCTCTACTCTCTCTATATATATATATATCTATACATATATATATATATTTATCTATCTCTATTTCTATTTATATATATACATATCCTTATATCTAATCCTCTCCTCCCATCTATATATATATATACACACATATCTCTACATATACACACACACACATATACATATATATATACACACACACATATACATACATATATATATATACAAATACACATATACCTATATACATATATCCACAACCACACACACAACCACACCACCACTCTCATCCTCTTCCCACCACTCTCTACACACACACCAAAATACATATATACATATAATTTCATATATATACAGTAGAAACTCTATAAAATAATACACTTGGGACCACCAAAATTTATTAATTAAAAGAGTTATTAATTAATCGATAAATTAATAATTATTAATTTATATATTAATTAATATTTTATTAATTAAAAGAGTTGGGTTATCGCAATGCAATGGATGTCGAAGATGTTCTGACTCACCCAGAAGAAAATGTAGTTGCACAGTTGTTGACTGATGAAGAAATTATTGAAAGCGTTATTGAAATTAATAAAGATGATATCGATAAAGAAGATGATGAAAGTTCTACAATGGAGCCCCCTTCGCGAAACGAAGCTATTAAAGCGGCAATCACATTGAACAATTTCTTGTTGAGCTATGAGAAAACAACACCAGAAGTTCTTACCATGCTAAGAAAAATTAGAGACGAGATTCAAGGGGAAATTGATTTCAACAAAAAACAAAAGACAATTGAGTCATTTTTCAAGAAACCTTCATAAATCATTCATGTAATATGCTATATATAAGGAATTATTAATTTATATTTTATATGGGGTCTGAAGAAATTATCAAAAATGTATTATCTTATAATTTTAGCGAATTATTAATTTAGCACCCTATCCCCGAGTCGGGACCGGCCAAAAATATTATCTTAGAGAGTTTATTAAATAATCGAGTATTAATTTATAGAGTTTCTACTGTATATATACGTATATAAATACATATACCATATATATATATATATATATATATATATATATATATATATATATCACATATATATATATATATATATATATATATATATATATATATATATATATACCAATTATCATACAAACCCTTAATTAATCACTAACCAAAATTCTAGAGAGAACCTACAAAATAGGGGGCAAAGTGTAGAGAATTGAATTCTCTACACTTAATGTAAAGAACCAAAATGAAAAGGAGAAATAAATGTAGGATTGATGACAAACCTAATTGTTGTTGGAGAGAGAGAACTTGGAAAGAGAAAGAAATTTGAGAAAGAGAGAGAGAACTGTAGGAACCCTAGAGGGGGGGTGAATAGGGTCAAGCTAACTAATCAAGCACTTAGCACAAGCTAATTGGCAATTTAAAAATATAAGTGCAAGAGAAGAAGCAAACACAATACCGACACCCGATGTATCCTGGTATCCTCCTAAGAGGCAGTCCAGTCCCGGAACTCTCTCCGGCTTTAATCCACTATTTGAGCAAATAGTTACACACGAGTTTGGATCCGAAGAACTCGCCAACTTCTTACACAAGAGCTTTAATCCGAAGGGCTCTCCGACTTCAACCGAGAGTTTGGATACGAAGACTCCCCAACTTCAACCGAGAGTTTGGATACGAAGACTCTCCAACTTCAACCTTTCACAATAGGTTTTGATCTCCTTATACAATAGGATGAAGATCTCACTTTTCAACTCAATAACTCTAACACAATTTGTAGATGGCAAATGAAGGCTTTGTAGAGTTGTATGTGGATAAGCTTTGGTGGTTTGGAAATTTTTAGGCTCAAAGCATCAACCTTGAATGAAGGGGTTCAAGGCTATTTATAACCAAAGCTTGAAAAGAAGCCAAAGGCAACTTTTCAGTCACGAACCGGCATACCGCCGGTATGATCCGGCATACCGGCGGTATACCGGTCTGGGATTGCAACGGCTCGAAATATAGCCGTTGGGATCATTTAATGCTGAAAATCCGACCGTTGGAATTTTAACGTTACTGAATCGGTATACCGTCGGTATGATCCGGTATACCGTCGGTATGCCGATTTTGTGGACAGAAACTTTCTGTGAACAAAATCGGTATACCGCCGGTATGCACCGGTATACCGTCGGTATGCCGGTTTTCAGCCAAAAATGATCCTGGGCTAGTTTCTGCCCTAGCTTTCGATTTTGCCATCCATTTCTTGTGTTTACAATAATTCCTAAGACTCATTACAGACTCCAGATAAACATAGGCAGGTGCAGGCTTCTTTAGAGTCTAGAAATGATGATGGCATGGCTTGGCTTCTTCCTTTGATAGGTGCTGGCTTTTTCCCTTGGCGGCAGCGGAACCCCCGGTGCGTGGCTCCAGAGATGTCGTCGGGTGGTTCAGAGAAATCTTGTGGGATCCGTCGTCTTTGGCCCACCATGATTTCTTCATTGCATATGTCCACATTGATCTTGTTTATTGCTTTTCTGCATGTACATGTTAGACGAACAAAGCAATATACATAGTAGCAAGTATGATAAGTTAAAGCACATTAGGACTATGCAAAGTTTAAGTACAAGTGCTAAGGTGATGGCATAAATGTTAGTGATATCATAATGATTAAACTTAATTGAATGACCACAATCAAAAACATAGTTTTGATTTTGGCAACCCAATTAAATTTAAGATAGATAAGCTCATATCACTAAGATGTAAACCAATGGGCACATATCACCAAAGATATAAGTATAAGTAGAAATGCTATAGCGATTGTATGAAGATTAGTGATAAAGAAATGCTAAACTTAACATATTAACCATATTCAAAAATATGATACAATCATTGGGCCAACAAGAACTTGTGGAGAAGACAAAGGGGGGGGGTTACTACATGGCCGGCCACCTCCATGGGGCTATTGGGTTGGGATCCAATAGCCCACAACCCACTAACTCTAGTTTACTAACTCTAGTTTGGGTTTATTTTGAAATCGGGTTGGTTCGGTTTGATTCTAAATACAAATTAAGCCTCTAAAATGACTAATTAAGTCATGGAAATTAGGTTAATAATTTCTAGCCTATTTATGATGGTACATGGGCTAAGCCCAGCTAGTATGGGGGTTCCACTAGGGTCCAGGCTACCCGGGTCTCCAAATTGGGTCCGAATTGGATAAAATTCAAACCAACCCAAATAAATTCCTAAAAATCATATAAAATCAAATAAAATTCCTAAAATATAATAAAACTTGAAAATGACAAAAATATCCCTAATTTGAAAAACTGGGGGTGACAAAGCATTCCAATCCCTCTCAAATTCGGTGTCTTTGTAAAATTTGATCTACTAACTAAATAATAATGTATAAAATATGAGAAGTATCATTTAGGCACAAATACATATTAAACTGTAGAAAATAATGGTTGGATTATTTTATTGATGGACTACTTCACTACTTATAGGGAGTCTAGCTCCTCTACATACTACATATTCCGATGTGGGACTAAAAGTCCCTTATTGACTCTCAACACTCCCCCTCAAGATGGGCGATAGATATTGATCATCCCCATCTTGTTACATAGCTTCGACAGACTTAATGAACTAAGACCCTTAGTCGGACAGTCTGCAACTTGTTCTTCTGAGCGGACATGGTCAATCTTCAGTATCCCTTGTTCCAGCTTCTCCTTGATGAAGAATCGATCAATCTCGATGTGCTTCGTTCTGTCATGCTGAACGGGATTGTTAGCTATACTTATTGCAGCTTGACTATCGCTCAGAAGACGTAATGGTGCTCCCTTGTCTAGCTTTAACTCTGTCAGCAACGCTTTCACCCACAGCAATTTTGACACTCCCAGAGCCATTGCTCTGTATTCTGCTTCAGCTGTCGACCGTGCTACCACAGACTGTTTCTTGCTTCTCCATGAGACCAGATTTCCTCCTACAAAAACACAGTATCTCGTGGTTGACCTTCTGTCGTCTATGCAGCTCGCCCAGTCTGCATCACAGTACCCCTCAACTTCTATGCGTCCATTCTTCTTGAACCATAGCCCCTTTTCCGGCGTTCCTTTCAGATACCTCAAGATCTGAAATACTGCTTCCATATGACCCTTTTTTGGATCATGCATGTAGCGACTCACTACACTCACCGCAAATGAGATATCAGGGCGAGTGTGTCCCAGATAAATCAATCTCCCTACAAGTCGTTGATATCTTTCACGATCAACGGGCTCTCCTGCTTCTGCTCCCAACTTGTACTTCTGGTCAATTGGAGTGACCGCTGCTTTGCATCCCAGCATCCCTGTCTCCTTCAGCAGATCTAGTGTGTATTTTCTCTGTGAGAGAACAATTCCTTGTTCGCCTTCACACACCTCGATACCTAGAAAGTACCTCATCGCTCCTAAATCCTTCACTTCAAACTCCTTCGCGAGTTTTGACTTCAGTTTAGTGATCTCGACTTCATCATCACCTGTGATCACTATATCATCCACATATACAGCAAGTATAGTGATGTGGCCTCTTGCATGCTGAAGGAAGACCGTATGATCTGCATTTGTTTGACGGTATCCCATGCCTGTAACAGCCTTTCTGAATCTGTCAAACCAGGCTCGAGGAGATTGCTTGAGCCCGTATAGCGACTTCTTCAGTTTACACACCTTTCCTTGCGACGTCCCTCCGTTTGATTCCGTCGCGTAGCACCCTGGCGGGAGCTCCATGTATACTTCTTCTTGCAGGTCTCCATGAAGAAAGGCATTCTTCACATCCAGCTGGTACAGCTTCCACCCATAGTTCGCTGCAATGGAGACCAGAGTTCTCACGGTGCTCATTTTTGCTACTGGGGCAAACGTCTCATCATAGTCTATGCCATATGACTGTGTGAATCCTTTTGCAACCAACCTCGCCTTGTATCGCTCGACCTTTCCTTCTGGCGTCTCTTTCACTGTGTACACCCATTTGCATCCCACAGCTTTCTTCCCTTTGGGTAATGGAACTAGCTCCCATGTCTTATTTTTCTCCAGTGCCCCAAGTTCTTCCATCATTGCAGCTTTCCACCTTGGATCTTTCTTTGCTTCCTGCCAACACTTGGGCAACGAAGTAGAGTCTAACGATGCAATAAAGGCTCGATAATTCGAAGAAATGTTAGAATAAGACAAGAAGTTGGCAATGTCATGTTCGTAGTCATCAAAACGAGCAGGAGCCTTACCCGCATTGATGCGAGAAGATCTCCTTAAGGGAGCAATAGGTGGTGGAGAGATCATACCATCCGAGTCGGAGAGATCCGCATCAGAATCCGAGTGATTCAGTACGGGGGCAACATCTTCAGGAGTTGGAGCAGGAGTAGACGAGGGACTTGGTACAGTAGACACAGGGCACGGCATAGGCACAGTACTGGACTTCTGTTGTCTCCTTCTGTAGACTTGGAGCTCCTTTTCCCTTGTCTGTTGCTCTCCCTGCGTAACATATGTATCGTCTTCTTCATTCTCTGTATCGGAGTCACTATGCTCTCCCCCTTGCGTCCAGTTTTCTACAACCGGACACGGAACCGATCCGACGACCACATTTGGGCTTATTATCTCTCCCACACATCGAACACCATCTGTGTTAGGTGTGTCACCAAATGCTGAACCTTCATCCGAACCATAGTATGGTTCGAGTTCTCTGAATGTAACGTCCATGCTGACAAATATCTTCCGCTCGACTGGACTCCAACAGGCATATCCCTTCTGAGTCGCCGTGTAACCGACAAAGACACATTTAACCGCCAGAGGATCCAGTTTGCCAACCCCTGGCCGATTATCCTGGACAAAGCATACACATCCAAAAACTTTTGGTGGAACAGTGTATGTAGTTGCTCCAGTAAGCATCTCCAATGGTGTCTTCCAGTCCAATACCTGAGATGGTATTCTGTTGATGAGATAAGAGGCCGTCAATATAGCCTGCCCCCATAAGTGTTTCGGGACATTCATAGCCAGCATCATTGTCCGTGCAACTTCCAGCAAGTGTCTGTTCTTTCGTTCCGCTACACCATTTTGAGCCGGAGTATAAGCACATGAAGTTTGATGAAGTATTCCATGAGTGAAAAAATACTCAGCAACCCGCTTATTAGTATACTCCGTCCCATTGTTGGACCGAAAACACTTAATTTTAGCGCCATATTGTGTTTCAACTCGTCGATGAAAGTCCTGAAAGGCCTCAAGGACATCACTTTTATTCTTCAGAAGGTAGACCCATGTCACACGGGTATAACAATCAATAAAGGTGACGAACCATCGAAAGCCGTTAATCCCGGTTGTAGGACAAGGCCCCATACGTCCGAATGTATCATGTCAAAAGTAGCGGAACTCCTATTCCCCGTGCTCACATACGAGCTTTTGGTATATTTTCCCAAAGCACAGGCATTACAAAATAACTTCTCTTTATTAGCCCTTTGATATAAGGACGGATACATTCGACCAATAACGGGAAAAGAGGAATGACCGATACGCTGGTGATGGAGGAGCAAGTCGGCTTCAACACTGTGACAGGAAGCTTCTGGTGGTACGTCTGCTACCAAGGATGCCAATACGGTGTCCAGTCCAGTCCTGTCTAAATACCACAGCCCCTTATCCCAAGTGCCAGTCCCAAGTCGTCGTCCTGTCCCTTTCTCCTGAAAAGTCACCTGAGGAATGTCAAAGGAAACAGTTAAGATCAAGTATAATGGCACTAATGGATAGAAAATTGACAGAAAAAGACGGAGCATGAAGGACATTGGTTAGAGTGATGGAAAGGGTGCATGCGACAGTGCCTTTACCCATTACAGGGCTGGATGTACCATCAGCGGTCTGAATACTCTCCGACAATGGTAGGGGAATATATTCCCGAAACGCACCACGGGACCCCGTGACATGGCGAGATGCCCCAGAGTCCATAATCCATCCTGGCTGATGGATAGATGCAAGAGCACGTGCAGAATTATCAGTGCTGGTTTGGGCAAAGCAAGTGAAGTGATCTCCCGAGGTTGAAGACGCCCCAGGACTGTCGGCCGAACCCAGCTTTGTGCATCGCAACTTCGCAAGGAACTCCCGCTCAAGCGGGATTATTTCAGCCAGTTGATGCTCTCCCCCTTCTTCCGCCAGATTTGCTTTGTGTCCGCCCCTTCGACCAGCATATCCTCCTCTCCCACCACGTCGGCCTCCACGACCCCGTCTTCGATCATTCGACTGATGACGCAAGGGTTTTGGACAAAAGCGGATGTAATGTCCGGAGTCACCACAATTGTGGCAAACACCACCCATAGATGGAGGTTGATTGAAGGCAGCAAGGGCAGACTTGTCAACTGAGGCTTGCTCCCCCTGGTAGGATCCCTTGTTGGGCATCAACTTCAGTCGAGCTTCTTCCTGTGTCATAACAGCAATAGCTTCTTCCAAGGTCGGAAGCGTGGGTTGGGATAGGAGGATATTTCGTCTCTGCTCAAATACAGGGTGGAGTCCCTTCAGGAATTTCATCATACGTTGCCGGGAAATATAAGCCAGAAACGTCTGAAAGTACTTCGCGAATGCCGGTTCGACCTGTGCATCTTCCATCCCAAGAGGATCATAATGATCCAGATCAGACCAGTACTTCTTTAACAGGGCCGCGTACTCAGAGATGGTACGATCTTCTTGGGCCACCCTATCGAGTTCGTCTTGCAGTTGAAAGACTCGCATAGGGTTGCCGGAGCCGGAGTACATATCTTTGAGAGTTTGCCATATATCAGCAGCAGCCTCCATTGCCTCGACATTGCCCGACACCTGGTCGGTTAAAGAGGCAGTCAACCACCCAGCCACGACGTTGTTGACAATCTCCCACACAGCAAACTCCTTGGCGGAGTGATCGGCTGGCGCCTTGGCCTGGCCAGTGACATAGCCAACCAAGCCACGTCCTTTCAGTGTCCGCATCGCCTGTCGCGACCACTTCAAGTAGTTGGACGTTCCTTCCAACTTCGTCTCCAGCTTCTCCAATTTCCCCATTTTGTAAGGGGACGGATCCACATCAGTATGGATCACACGTGGGGTTACCTCGGTTAATCTTTTTGACAAGATATCATCAACCAAGGCCTTCATCTCGTCGGCCGTCAGTTTGCCACTGATCGAATCCATGGCTTCGTCAACTGTGAACGCAATTCGTCGTCTTCGTCGGCTTCCTGGACGTTGGAGTCGGCAACTTCCCCAACTTCGTCGTCTTCTTCGTCTTCGTCGTCTTCTTCGACGTCACAGATTTTACGAATGCGCTACTAACTCGGCCAGCACCGGCACGCGCATGTAAAGTGAATACGTCAGGACACCAGAGAACACATGATCAGTCTCTGTATAGGTCCCGATGTGAAGGAGGAATAACAACATAAACATGTGTTAGTTCCAAACAGCGCAATCTAGGAACAGAGTCGGTGCAAGTAAAGAATTTGACATCTCGACTTGTCTTCGAAATACGCCTTTTTTTTCTTTTTTTTTTCTTTGACGGCTAGGGTTAGGGTTTGAATGGGGCTACAAGGGCTAGGGTAGGGTTATCATGGCAAGAGAGTGCTAGGGTTAGGAAGGGGGGGGGCGGGAGTACTTGGCTAGGGTTTCCTGGGGGTGGGGGGCGTTCCTGGATGGGTGGGGGGGGGGGGGGGGGGGGGAAGTCCTGTAGGGGGTGGTCGGGGGGGGGTTCTGCGAGGAAGGGGGGGTCGGCGAGTGGAGGTGGTCGGGGGGGGGGGGGGGGTCGGGGGGGTTCTGCAGGGGGTGGTCGGGGGGGGGGGGGGTTCTGCGAGGAAGGGGGGGGTCTGCGAGTGGAGGTCGGGGGGGGGGGGGGGGGTCGGGGGGGTTCTGCAGGGGGTGGTCGGGGGGGGTTCTGCGAGGAAGGGGGGGTCTGCGAGTGGAGGTCGGGGGGGGGGGGGGGGGGGGGGGGGGGGGTTCTGCGAGGAGGGGGTCGGCGAGGGTGTGTCGGGAGGGGGGGGCGCAGCGGGTGGAGGCCGGGGGGATCGGGGGGTTGTCGAAAAAAAAAATTTTGTGGAGAGAGAGAGAGAGAGAGTTATGGCTCTGATACCATGTAGAAAATAATGGTTGGATTATTTTATTGATGGACTACTTCACTACTTATAGGGAGTCTAGCTCCTCTACATACTACATATTCCGATGTGGGACTAAAAGTCCCTTGTTGACTCTCAACATAAACATAATCAGGTACCATTTGCAAATATTTCAGGTTAGTAGTTTGCACAAGACTTAAATCTATTTATTTACCAATTGGGCTTCTACTAATAACTAGTAAATGTGTCTGCTTGCACGTATAATAACGTATAATAAGAATATTATCCAATTATAGTCAAATATCTCTTCTAACTCATTTGGTTAAGGTAGGAGATATTCTTCTTGTTTAGTTGAGTTTGATTCCCTATGTTGAATATATCTAACAAATTTAATGTTTTTTCAACAATGTTCTACATAATTTATTTTTAAAATAAAATAAAATGGAGCATGATATACATACGGCTTAAACGGCTCACTTTTGAGCCGTTTTGAAGCCTCATTATATAGTAGAAGATTAATGGCTAGAAATTGGCACCACCACAAAAGGTTTATATTAGCTTGACATGGTTAAAACTTTGCCAGGAATTTTCTCCTGCTCGATATCTTCTCCTGCTCGATATCCCTATTATGATGGGAGAAGAGATGATGATGATGAGCCAAGATTTCTGGATTTATCTTGTTTTAGTTGGTATCTAGTGCTCTTGCTAGATAATTCCTTTACAGTTGGGCATGCTATTCGTGCAAATTCATTTTCAAGGGTATTAATTCGGCTACACTAGGCATAACCTACGATGATGAGTACTGTTACTGAGAATTGGTATCCTATGGTTTACGTGTGTACTTTGCTGGCTGGTTGGCAATCATAATGGTCGATGCAGATGTCGGATTTTGGTTAGAGGTTGGAGTCTACGTTTTACTCGCGATTCAAGCCGAGTGGCGAACAAAAAGCCTAAATTTGGTATAGGTACAAGTGCAACGCGTTTAATTCAGTAGTTCCAGCTGTATGTGAGTTTATCCAGTGTTCAAACCATATGTGCCGGGACATGATGGATGGTATTGGTGAATGTAATGAAATATAAATGGAAGAAGTAATAACATCTGTGTAACTTGCTTCACAATTTAGATGCAAATGGTACGAGAGGCTTTGTGCGTGTAGGGCCAGTATCTAGGAAGCTTCACTTCCAATCCAGTGCTACTCTATGGAAGGCCGGAATTGGGGGTACAATAAAATAAAAATGATGAGATTAATTGTTCATGATAGCAATATTGAACATGTGCTTGGTTGGTTGGTGTAAGAAATCAACCAACTGGGGTTGGGATTTGGTTGCTTCTTGCTTTTCTTCACACTGGCACTGGCACATCCTTTCTTTTACCTAGATCTTCTACTTGTGTAAGGAAGGTTTCTGTTGGTTCTGGAGGAAGGACTGATAATTCAAAACAGTAACTCGTTTCTAAATGATTTCTAGTCATTGATTCCTAAAACATAATACTCTTCCTCCTCCCAATAGAAATTGCTATCGCTGGTACCAACCATGTCTCAACATTGGTTTACATAGAGAACTACGAACAATCTTCGGACAGTTACTAGTGTAGATTATTAATTTTGAAGGTAAATATTTTTCATTGGTGGATTTATTTGTACATGTCTGGATCCGCCAAGAACCAGTTACCTTCTTATTTTTTCAAAATTGGTACAAAAATTCCTAGTTACAGGTTACAAGGTTTGTACATGATGTAGATTAGTTTTAGAAGAATTATATAGTCTATAAGGGGACTAGGCTCGCTAAAACAAGATATCAAAGACACTTTCGAAGCTCTTCGCTATGCAGATTGTGATAGCAATTTTATATTCCTGAAAATAGTATTTCTTGGCATTAAATTCCTAGGTATATAGTTATATTGGGTTTGGAATAACCCAGGAAATATTGTTTCTTATTTTCTTATTATAAGTAAATTGATATGAATATAATATTTTTTAGCATATAATATTCTCCTAAATTATACTTTTTTCTAAAATATATATATTATAATAGTCTAATCAAGTTTGGTGGAGTTTGGGTCTAGTTAAGTTGTGTGGGCTCAAGTTCGTGTTGGTTTTGGGTCGTGTCCGGGTTTTGTCGACTTAGAAAATGTGTGGGCTCAAGTTCCTGAAAATAGTATTCCTCCCCTGAAGTAAAAATACAATGTCCAAAAAATAAGTTATTTTTTAAAAAATTGCATCAACGACAGTCACCACTTAACCAAAAAATAAGTTATTTTTTAAAAATTGCAATTTTTTTAAAAATTGCATCAACGACAGTCACCACTTAAAAATAGAGAAAAGAAATATACTATATTGATTGATTGATATTCAGCAGATAAGTAAGTATTACATGAAATCACCAAATTAACAAATATTAAAACATACATATTATATGCTAACTGCGGGCCACAAGATTTCTTTTATCTTTTTTTTTTTTCCAGCCACTTCAGCAGCTACCCATTTCACAGTTTTTAACAAAAAAAGATTTCCTTTCCTTTAATTAATTGTAGTTAACAAACTTAATTAAGATGACAGACACGATCAGTAGTCCGTCAGGGTGATCTGAAGTTCTTTCCGGCGAAGGTCTGGCCGAAGTGCCAGGCGGCGGGGACGACATTCCAGGAAGTGGAGGTCCTGCGGTCGCTCCCGGTGACGCGGAAGGAGAGGGACTGGCCGACGAGGACGGCGTTGGACTGCCAGTTCTGGCCCCAGTTGCGCGACATGAGCATCCATCCGGTCCTCGACCCCTTGATGCTGACGCGGACTATGTCCCCGGCGCCGGCCACGTTGCTGACCAGGACCAGGTTGAAGTACTTGAACCCGTTGATTGTGAACCGGATCCCACCAGATTTCTTGCAAGGAACCCTAATCATGCGGAAGAAGAAAAGAAAAGGAAACGTACGCGCGAGCGAGTGAGTGTACGTAATTATGACAAATGTGCGTGCGTGCAATTGCATGCCAACTGACCGACCTGCGGAAGGAGACGGGGACGATGCCGGCGCGGTACTCGGCGATCTTGAGGAACATGGGCATGGCGAGGTCGAAGTGGGGGCGAGGGGGGTTGCACCAGCCCCCGTTGTCGGAGGGGAGGGCGTAGTTGGGAGGACAGAAGTTGGTGGCGGTGATGAAGATGGAGGGGCTCCCGGCGTGGCACCAGCGGGGGTCCTCGGCGCACTTGATCTCGAAGCAGGCGCCGCAGCTGAGGCCCTCGTTGAACAGCGCCGTGCTCAGCGCCGCCGTCTCCACTCCGTAGCCCCGGCTGTACAGGTTCCCATATCCGCAAGCCCCTCCTGAACGAACGCATGCATGTTATATATATATATCGAATTTATTTGCATTTGCATTGTGGGATAATAAAATAGTAAATAATTCGTGGGTTGGTACGTACCCATTGTGCCGGAGGCGTCGCTTCCGCCGTAGAAGGTGGCGTGGGCGCTCTGCCATTGGCCGCCGGTGTAGACGCCGGGAATGCGGGCGGCGGCGGGGGGAAGGAGGAGGAATGTGGTGACCAGTACAGCTACTGCTACTACTGCCGAGGAGGAGGAGGGGAGAGCCATTGCTACAGAGAAGAGAAGAATGGAGATCGAGCTTGGGAGTGTGAGGAGAAAGTGTTGAGAAGGTGGGCTTCTTATATATGATGGTGGTGGTGGTGGTGGAAGAAGAAAGAACCAAGTAGACTAGTGGCAGAGAGAGAGAGAGAGTAATTAAGTGAGTAATTAATTAATCGGTGCTGCTATTTGGCCCGCCCCGCGGGCGGGCCAGCCCGTCCGCCATGTGGCCCTCTCCCATTGGCCGGTCAATGGCGTGGGCCCCATGCTAACAGGGGGGGTCAATGGGGGAGTGCCACGCAGGCGGGCGGGCTGGCCCGCCTGCGGACAACAAAGCATTTTCCTTAATTAATTAATGCTCTTTTTGTTTTGGAGATATCAATGTGGTTGTGGTGTGGGTGCAAGTCCCTCTACTCCCTCTTGCCACTACTACGTATAGTTTGGGAAGAGAAAAAAAAAAATGGGGGTAAAAAAAAGCTAGAGGAGAAAATGAGTGGAAAAATTAAAAATAGTTAGTGTTTGGTAAAGGTGAGGGAAGACGAGAGAAAAATGGAAAGAGCTGAGAGGATTGTAGGAGAAATTACTCAACTACCCTTCAAAAAAGTTAGTATTATTTATGATTTTAAAAAATTAAGGATTAATGATAATTATATCTTTTTTCACAAACAAATAAAAGTATTTAAACTTTTTCTTCCTCTACTTTTTTGTCATTCAAACAAGTGAAAGAAAAATTAACTTCAATTTCATTTTACTTTCCTCCATTTTCTTCTCTCAAAATTTATTTTTCTCTTCAAAAATGTTCCCAAACATAGTGTACGTAAACGCTAATGCGATCAAATGTGAGGTCCTTAAATAATAACAATTAATTAAATAATAGAGAGCGGGTATGACGAAACTGCCCCCTCTAGTATGAAGGGAGGTTAGGGTTTTGGTAGGGGTAGAATGGGCAGCTGGCCCGGACCTCATTCATCTCATGGTGGAAAAAGGGTGGTCCAGAGTTTGTAGCTTCTTTGCTGCTTCCACCGCAGGTTGTACCGTCACGGACGGCTCAGATTCAACTTTTCCTCTACTTGTCAAAAAAAAATATATATAAACTTTTGCTTTAATTTTTGGTGGGATTAAGAGCACCCGCCATTTAATCTAACCTTTCTTCCATAGGAGATGGAGATGGAGATGTCCTATGCGTATTTATCGGGCCTTTGATTGCGCAAGTAGATGGGACCCACGGTTGAACTCGAGCCGAGCCCCACCTCGCCAACCGCCCTCACAAATGAAACAACCCACGTCTCTCGAGAATCTATTTGTGACGCAAGAAAGAAATGTGTCCTCATTCGTTAATCCACTTCCACTAATTAATTATGGGCAACGCATGGATTAAGGGGTTAATTAGTATGCAGAAGAGAAGAGGAGAGAAGCGGGATGTTCATGAAGGGGGAGGGAGTGTGATCCGCCGCTAACCGTCAGCGTCGGTGGAACCCACCGCCTAGTTAGTACACGTGTCACTTACTGGTACTATAGTCAACGAGAAACAGGTCGGATACGCTTAAAGGACAGCGTGATCAGTTTAATTAGCTCACCGGATAAATGATACAACAAAAACGTCAATATTGTTGACCACCTCCGCTGCTAATTGCTACTTTTGATTGCCAACAACATTATTAATAATAATAATAAAGTCAACACACTAGACTACACTACACTTACACTTCTGGATGACTTTGGCTCAAACCAACTAAAGCTAGCTAGGGGTGCAACTCGGACGGGTTGGGTCGGGTTTGAGGTCAACCCAAGCCCAACCCGATGAATCATAAGCCTAGTTCGAGCCCAAGTCCGACCCAATCTCGGGTTCAATATATGAAGCCCAAGACCAAGTCCGGAGGAGCGGGTTGGGCTCGGGTTGGGTCGGATTCATCGGGTTAATTGGACTCTAATATAAAATTTAAAATAATTTTCAACAAAAGTAATATTAAACACATAATCAAATAACAATCAAGCCTTGATCGTTACAAAATACAAATTGAAATGAGAGTTCTTTATAAGGAGTTAAAGAGTTTGGGTGAAAAAATTTAGGATTTAAACTTTTTATTTAAGAAGCATGAAAAATATATATAAATTATATGTATTTCAGATTTCGGGTTTTTTGGGTAACCCGACGCATGAACTCAAGCCCAACCCGATTTTTGATCGGGTTCAAATATTTTAACCCGAGTCCGAACCCAAACCCAAGTATCTTCGACCCTAATCCAACCCATTAGCGGGTTTATCCGATCGGGCTCGGGTTTAGCCCGCCTGAGTTGCCCCCCTAAGTTCAACGAGAGTTTTAGAGAAATGGATGTTTGAGTAAACACTCCTCCCACAAACCACAATCGAAACTATACAATCGAAACTATACGTACTTGAATGCCCTCTATTCATTTGGGACTAGTACAGTTCGAGCCTTCTTAAAACGGACGGACATTTCAACAAGAATTTATATTCATGCACCATCAGTAGTGGTTGAGAATAGGATTTGTCCAAATTATAAACAACCCTATATACATTATACAAATTTCTAACATGTGACATTCATCTATAGCTGCTTAATTGTTTCATTCGGGGCTCTATCATATGTGAAATACAAAATGCAAGTTACATTCCGAATAGACTTTATATATATATATATATATATATATATATATATATATATATATATATATATATATATATATATATATATATATATCAAATTGCAATTTCTAAAATACTAGTCCAATTGGAGATCTCTGAAAACATTTGAGCAAACATGATTAAACAAAATTGCAGCCCGAGCTATGTGATTAAACAAAATTGCAGCCCGAGCTATTCTAACATGTGACATTTAGCTATTCTAACATGTGACATTTGAGCAAACATGATACGAAGTTCTAACATTTGACATTTAGGGGACGTTTGGTACGCGATATTTTTTTATTCCCAAGAAAATTTAAGATGGGAATCTATTATCACGTTTGTTTGGCTTATAAAAAATTTATTCCCGAAAATTATAAATATCCGGGTAAATAGTTTACCCACAAAACATGGAAATTCTAACACTTGAGAATAGGTGGGTATTTTTTTATTTTTTTTTTGCCCGGGCAAAAAAAAATTGTCTAAATTTTTTTCTTCTTTTTTGATCAATTTTGATTTGTTTTGAACATTTTTTTCTTTTTTTTCGTTTTTATCGCTTTTTTGTCATTTTTACCAAATTTTTTTCGTTTCAAGCGATTTTTGTCGTTTTTACCCATTTTTTGTCTTTTTTGTCACTTTTTGATTATTTTTGTCGTTTTTACCAATTTTTTGTCGTTTTAACCCATTTTGGCTTTTTTGTCACTTTTTGATTATTTTTTGTCGTTTTAACCCATTTTTTGTCCTTTTTGTCGTTTTTTTTGTCAATTTTTGTCGTTTTAAGCAATTTTTTGTCGTTTTTGTAGTTTTTTTGTTGTTTTTACCGATTTTTAGTCTTTTTTGTCATTTTTGTCGTTTTTTGGTCATTTTTATTGATTTTATGGCTTTTTTGTCATTTTTGTCGCTTTTACCGATTTTTTGTCGTTTTTGTCGCTTTTTGGTTATTTTTTTTTCGTTTTAACCGATTGTTTGTCGTTTTAACCGATTTTTTTGTCCTTTTTATCGATTATTTTGGTTTTTGTCGCTTTTTGGTTATTTTTTGTTGTTTTAACCGATTTTTTTGTTGTTTTTAATCTTTTTTTTTTGTCGTTTTGAACCGATTTTTTTGTCAATTTTGGTCATTTTAACGATTTTTTATCCTTTTTGTCGTTTTTATCGTTTATTTTTCGTTTTTATCGTTTTTTTGGTTATTTTTTGTCGTTTTAACCGAATTTTTGTTGTTTTAAACCGAATTTTTGTCGTTTTTAACCGATTTTTTGTCATTTTTTGTCGTTTTAACGATTTTTTTTTTTGTTTTTGTCGTTTTTGCCACATTTGGTTTTTTGGTCGTTTTTACCGATTTTATGTCGTTTTGGTTGTGTTTTGGTTATTTTTTTCGTTTTTACCCTTTTTTGTATTTTTTGTCGCTTTTTGGTCATTTTTGTCGTTTTAAGCGATTTTTTGTCGTTTTTGTTGTGTTTTCGTTATTTTTGTCGTTTTTACCCTTTTTTGTTATTTTTTGTTGTTTATACATTTTTTGTCGTTTTTTGGTCATTTTTGTCGTTTTAAGCGATTTTTTGTCGTTTTTCATCGTTTTTGTCGTTTTTACCATTTTTTTCGTTTTTTACCGATTTTTTTGTCGTTTTTACCGGATTTTTTATATTTGTTCATTTTTTTTCGTTATTATTATTTTTTATTTTTTTCCGGGAATATTTATATTGTCACCAAACATGGGAATGTAATTTTTCAGGAAATTTAATTCCTTGGAATTTGATTTCCGGGAATATAAAATTTCCGGCTATATAGTATTTCGCATACCAAACGTTCCCTTAGCTGTTGTTGATGGTGCACTAAATTGTTTCATTCGGGGTCTGTGAAATGCAAGACGCAAGTTACATTTCGGATGGACTTGTTTTTATTATCAAATTGGCGTTTATAAAACACTAATCCAAGGAGATCTCTAAAGACATTTATTCTTTTCCATTGTGCAATACACACATATTGCTGCGTCTCATTCATTGACTTTGTCTAATAAATTACAAGGGGATACAAATTGGTTGACACTTTTATTCTTTTCCATTGTGCAAGAAACTTGAACTTGGCAGTTGGAACAGTTGTCAATCTGCACAAAGTACTCACATAATGTGCAAGATGCCATGGCTATATCCCTGCAGACAAGTTGCATGTATGCTTATGTTAAATAACTAGTTAATTTATAGCTAGCTAGCTAGTTGATAAGTGATAAGCATTTGAGATTAAAGTATACAATGGTACATACACATGTAATGTAGTAATATAGCCAGCAGGTTTGTAAAGTCAAATTCTCTTCAAAGCTAGGATAAGGTACCATATGATCTATATCTTGTACTTGGTTGGTTGGTTGGTTCATCATGTACTCAAGAGATCTCAAATGTCAACGAGAATATTAATCATAACTTCGGAGTTGTTCTTTTTAGCGTTAATTCTGCCGAGATTTGGTTACTTTATTGTAGCCACTAATCTTCTTCCCATGTGGATGTAGAACTCAAACTTGTGCTATTTTCTGACCCCTTTTCTTCTTCTCCTTATCTCGTCTCTGAACATACTTTAATTTATGCACATTGGTTATAGTTAATCTCTTGCTCACATCTCCCCCTCTCCTTGTCCAAATTTCCCATAGATCAAAGTGTAACTTTAAAATGAAATTTAAAAGTGTTTGAAAAATACAACAGAAACCATGTGGATACTAGATGCCATCTTCATCTCTACTCAATATTAACTATCAGAGCAGACCGACATGTATGGGCCATGTAAATGTAGATGTACGTAGCTTATATTTATACATATCTTCTCTGGGGATCTCTTTGCCTATTTGGTGTATAGCTGTTGCAATGTGGAAAGCGAAATGAGAAGATGATCTAATTATATCAGAAGCAGAACTGTGATCCAATAAAAATATATCAGTATCTAGCTCCTTGATCTCAAGCTACTGAGCACTTAGGATTGTGATCCAATAAAATATGTGAAATTAAGAAGAATAGAGAATGAAAATTGGAGACAGGCAACGTGCACGAGTCAGGATATCGATAGAATGTAGAGATATAAGGTTTTGATTAGGGATGGCTCCAGCCAATCAGAACATAGTTAAGACAAACAGTCAAACAGGATTTAGTAACTACAATTAATGTATCAGGCAGGAGCAGTACATAAGTTTTCATATCCTCCTTCTCATGGATTTTCGCCTATACAAGGAAACATGTTCAACAATCATTTACATTGGTTCCAAAACCTGGTCATGTTACAAAAATGTGTAAAGGATCATTTATTAGCTTCAGGCATGCATCCACATACACAACCTAAAGGTTAAGGTAAGCTTGAGAAGTTACCTCTGCATAAAAGCTACATATCATTAAGGACTTGAAGCAGGAAAAAAGAAGGCTCTGGAAGTACTGAAGAGAGATGACTTGGGAGAGGTGCTTGAAAGTGCAATGTCATGCATGTGAAGTGAGTTAAGAGAGAGAGAGAGAAGTGGCCTAAATAAAGAAGGGTCTGACTTTCTAACATTTTGCTAGTTGCTTAGGCCAACATAGCATGCTTTCATTCAATTGCATCAAAATCAAGGGTATTTAGTTTTGATGTATTTGCAGTATAAACCAAAGGCATTGCGTATATCCGTTATGACAATGGTATCATTATTACCCAGAAAACAAATTCTTTCCTAAACTTTTAGGATAGGTTACATAAATCATCAAGACTGATTCTTATTGGTCTTCCACCAAATCTTTTCCTATACTGTACTATATGCCCATGTCTGAGACTATAGGCAAACAATACGTTTCTGTACAATAAAGTTCCACTGAAATAACTCATCGGAATGTTAATAGTAATGGGAGGAGGAAGATGATGCACTAATGCTATCTAAATTTATGATAGATGATGCCACACACATGAAGTATTCATACAAGGAATAACAATGTGGACAAGTGAAGCAAGCAAAGAAACCCAATTAAATTTTAGGATTGTATTGGACTGTGTGAAAGCCACTGACCAGCGGCCACCATGTTAGTAGTAGAAACTGTAAGAAGAAGAAGCCAATGGAGAGAGATTGGAAAGATGGAGACATGCCAACATGCTAGAGCCAGGAAAGGAAATGCAGTCGACAGCAATCAATAAAGGTCTTGTTTAGACAAAGGAGTGAGTTTGAAGCATGGGCAGTGCCATGTGCTGCATTGTTGAACATTTGTCTGTGTCTATGCAAATCTTTAAGACAGGTCAGTGTCCTTTAGCTCAAAATGGTACATGCAAAGACCAGGGTTCCTAACCTTTTCCTGATCAGCATTCACCTTCAACTACTGTACAAGATTCTCTCTCCTGTGCTATTCAATAGGTGGGTGTTGTGTGTGTAACAATGCCAAGCTTGTTGAAGCCAGTGTATTATGTTCCTACTAGGCTTGGCATTAGCAGTTTTATCCATTCAATTTGAGTTTTAACCTGGGAATGAATGTCTCTAGTCACTGATATGAAAAATCCTATTATTCCAAACTAGACAATTCATTAGACTGAGGCAAATATAACGGGACCATGTGGTATGCGTATGCCCACTCCATCCATCTCTTTATACCAATATTTATTATTAACTCTCACGAAAACACGAACATAAGAGAATAAGCATTATATGAAAAGTGAAGAGATGATTTCCTATAATTGCATAGCTAATCTCATGAGATAATATGTAGGTAACGTCCATCATTGCATCCATCACTGTAGTCATTGCTAGCAAGCATGCAAATATTTGATCTATTATGATAGACAATGATTCTGCTTATAACTCAAGAATGAAACCCACAGCACAAGCAATCATAATAGCCTAACAGTGCAAACTTACACAGACAACCAACGTGAAGTGCGAGTTACGTTAATTTCGAAATTGAAACAGATGGTTAAAACATAAGATCCATAGAAAGGTTACTCGATCACTCGCCTGCAACATGAGACATACCCCACAAGTCGAGTGATATTGAAAGAAATGAAAACCACAAATTTGAGTTAACAGAGTGCCAAAATTGCTACACTTCTTGGCACAGAATTGCAATGCGGGATAAAGAACAAGAGTAATACTACCAGAAGTCCTCAATAAAAGTTGGTATTATAAGACATTAACGAGCGAGATAATTTATCAACAGCTACACAGAATTTTGGATAGCTCATACAAGACAACAGCAGAAAAGGTCAGCAAAACATAGATTTTGCAAGTCTACTCTAGATTAGATTGCTGGCCTCAATAGCGAGTATATGAAGGTGCATATAATGCCGAAGACAAATTTGCAGGAGGACAGAGTGCTTCTCGATACGGAAGAGGCTCCCTGTACAAGGCATATGGATCACGATATTCAATTGGCTCACGTGCCCTCATACCCACCACATCCATAATCCTATTATCGCTCAGTGCAACTGATGGTAGCGGAACTCTTCTGTAATCCACCGGCCGGTCATAAACATATGATGGGGGAGGTCGCAGTGGCGCCACTGGTACCAGTTGAGGAGGTGGAGAGGCATAAGCTTCCCTTCTTGAATACAAATCATTACCCCTAATCCTTAGAGGGATGCGCTTGTCCCTTGCCCTTCCATGCAGTATTCTGGGGTCCCAATTGGTGGAACTTGGTTCTGGTTCTGCTGTGATATCTTCATGAGGCCTCTTCCTAGAGGAAGGCTTCTTGCCTGCACTCTTGAAGAGCTTGCACAAATTCTTCACCTGGTGCATAGTACTTGTGTCATATAATAGGATATAACAATGAAGTACACAATTGTTCTTTTAAGATCAGTGAAATGGCTTGTCCCAAACACAGTTGAGTTTTCATGTTGGATTTTTAGTTCATATATCACCAGTGTAAATTGAGATTAGACCGTCGGTTTCTAATATTTTAACTAGTGTCCCCCAACTAATGCCTTAATCCCAGATGAAAATTTTCCATTTCTATACACGTATGAAATATTCCATAGAGAATGAATGCATGTTTTACTGCTAAGAAAGATAAGAAAGAATGATTGCATATACTCTGTATCGTTTGTTGCTGAAAAGAGATGAATTGTATGTTGTTAGACTATGAACACAAATGAAAGAACTATTGACATGCTTGTCAAAGAAAGACATAACGATTACATGCTTAAGTTAGACTGCTATTGCAATTAGAAGAAATGTTCTTATGCTTGTAAAGAAATAGAATGATTGTATGTCCCTTATCGTAGGCTATACGAAGAGTAGAATATGCTTAAGCTATAGAATGTTTGAGAATGATTTCATGTTCTTTATTGTATGTTGTAAAGAAGAATTGTATAGAAAGAACTTGTACTATTTGTAAGAAATGATACGTAAAAAAGGAAGGAAGAAACACTATTTGGCTGTCAGTAAGAAAGAAAGGAAGAACAGAGCTACGACTCTATAATTTGAAAAAAAAAATAGAAATAATGTTTGTTTGCCACTTAGCTATTGCATTGTTTTATTTGATAGACGTTACATATCATGCAGCATTAGTCTCAGACTTGTGCACAAGCTATAGTCTCTCGATCGATTTTCGGACATCGAGATCGTATCGACCTAGGAGAGAATGGTACACCATGAGGCTTGTACGTCCTCGCGATTAGGATGATGTCATGTTGATGTGGGCCCACCCATCATCACGTACACCCGTCGTAGGAGACGGGGAGCGATTTAGGCCCAGGCCCACTGTTTAGGCCTTTTCTGTTATTTAGTCATAAAGGGTATTGTGGTCTTTCACCACAATAATCCCTTTAGGGTTTTGTTTCCCTTTTCTATTTATAGCTAGGGCTAGCCGTCTTTTGTTTTCATGCTTGTATTGAGAAACTCTCGCAAGTGTCAATGAAGAAGGATTTATTACTTTGATCCGTTCATCAAAGTTGGGAGTTTTGTTCTTTTTCTATATAAAAGATCATTCTATTTCTATTCCTCTTAGTATTTGTTGGATTTTGGTGAACCGATTGAGTCGATTCACATCACATGTATATTAGAGAGATCGGCTTGTACGTCCCAACTTCTAATCATAGGAAGTCATCCATGGACCATCATGTAGTTAGGTCGCATGTTAGGGATAATATTATGCAAACATAACAATTTGATTGCATAGACGGACATGAAACTATATATATATATATATATATATATATAGACACACACACACACACACACATTTTTTACACACACACACACACACATATATATGCACATCTTTCTAATCCTTGTTTGTTGCGAGGATAAAGAGTTTTTATCTTTATGTTTCTTATTATAAATTATCCTAAGAAAGAATTATACTCAATGAAATACTCCTAACATGTTCCCAAAAAATGAATGGTTTAAGAAATTTGATGCGTGTATTAAAATAGAAAGAAATAATTATTGTGCATGGAATTGTCTCTACTGTTTTGAATGAATGAAGAAGAAAATATGACTCTTGATAAAGGTTTCAAAAATGAAATATAACTCTTGATTTGTATTGGCATGAAATAGAAGTAGGAAAAAGTAAAAAGATTACAGTTAAAAGACCGTTTTGTGACATGATTATTTAGTGACTGCTTTCAGTTAAGCGAAGCTTTTGTCCTTCACCACTGCAGTCCCCACTATACTGACCCTATCCCACAGGTGTTGGATGTTTTGATAGACTTGTTGAGGCGGTAGAAGAAACATCCCTTGGAAGTTGGAGATCGAAGTCATATTGGTTTTCTTGTATAAAAGATTGTAATGTATGGAATGAAGTTATTGTAATTTTTTTCCATTTTTTAAGCCAAGTTGGCATTTTAAGTTTACCAGTAAGAGCCCTTGTTCCGCTGCAATATAACAATAAAGAAAAGATTTGTTCTCGTTTATTCATTTGATTTTCTGCATTAAAGTTCCATTAACTCAATTCAGTATATTTTATTATTGTATAAGATCGTGTCATGTACAAGCACAACTTAGGCTGGCACATCATCACATCCGGTGGTGACTTATCGATCCTTCGAGATTAAGACGTGACAAACATTTCAATTTTATTAAGTGCAAAGGTAAATGAGAGAATAATTAAAACCACCCACTATGAAGAAACGTTTATCTGTCTCAACCGAGCAAATATCGAATAATGTCTCAGACAAACGATTTGATGTGATGCACGAACTTCTTAATCGATATAACCATACAAACGAGCCATGCTCCATAAACCGTCAAATCCAACTGAATTAACCAAGCATGCATCACCACTCAAATCATGTGATTTCTCGCATAGCACAAATCCAATCAGCACAATCAAACCAAGAAGAAAAGACAATGCTTCCGTTCGGAGCGAAACATAACACCGATCACATAGATCTTTGAATAATTTCTCTGCATTAATCCAACTATTACCGGGCCTTTGAGCCAACAAACCAGCTCAATGAATCGCAATGAACCGAACAGAGCAGGACATTTATACCACACAAAAAATTCCGTCCTCAAAATTTAAGAACATACTCCTCCATCAGCATCAACTAACAAAAGAAGGAAACTTCGTACTCAATCTCTGATTCAATCTTCCATGTCGACCCATCAACTGAATAAACGTCCGAACACAAGTCCAAACACAAAGATCCAAGCCCAGAACAATCACAAAACTTCTTTCATATTTGATCAACACTAGCAAAAATCTTTCAGCACAAAACAAACACATATGCAACGACTCTCTTCACTTATGCTATGTCATTCTCTTCTAATTTGCAGGTAACCAAAATCCTCAAACAGACGAATTCACTTAACTCTACGAAGAACCTTCCTTCTTGTGCAACTTGTTAAGCATGTAAGCAAATGATATTAGCATACATCCTAACTATATGAAGGTCAATGGCAACACAAGCCATTTGTTTATCTTCCATATCTGATCAACACTTGCAAAAATCTTTCAGCACACAACAAACACATCTGCAACAACTCTCTTCACTTATGACCGTCTTCTCTTCTAATCCATAGCTAACCAAAATACTCAAACGGATGAATTCACTTAACTCTACGAAGAAACTTCCTTCTTGTGCAACTCGTTAAGCATGCAAGCAAATGATATTAGCATACATCCTAACTAAATGAAGGTCAATGGCAACATAAGCCATATTGGATTATTTCATGGTAAGTCGGTAATCTTTTGCGTAGAGGTAGCGAGCCTAATCGAAGGTCTCGAAATATCCGTATTGCGACATGTCCTTCCAGTCTGGGTAGCTAAACCCATTGAAGGTCCCACAATATCCCGTGCGTGAAGTACATCCACATAATTGTTTCCTAGGCCGAATCAGTTCCGGTGACACGACAACCGTTCAAGAAAAGCCAAACCTTATGCACAAGTTATCTATGACCATGCAATATGCATGAACAATTTAAATATAAAATATACACATGGTACCGAAACTAAAATAAAGCAATATACATCTCTACTCAACATCATTACGATTGGCGACCCACCGGTCTCAAACCATTTCGTGGCACTGAGCCACATCCGAACATCACATCCCTAAGCCACACATCCGTACTTTTTTTTAGCACCAAGCCACACATCCATACAATATCGAGACACCAAACCACATCCTTACCATTATGCTTTCCTGCATAAATAATACGATATACAACCACATACCTAACAACACTATGCTACAAGCATATAACAACAATAAAATAGTCTATGTGATATGTATCTATACAACAAGCTAACAACAATCCTATTATCTATTTTATCTTGGTTCTTTTTCTTAGTTTTAGCAACTCATGTAACATAGCAAACAAGATAAGCAAACAATTCAATTTTATTAAGTGCGAAGATAAATGCGAGAAGAATCAAAACCATCCACCATGAAGAAACGTCTATCTGTCTCGATCGAGCAAATACTGAACAATGTCTCAGATAAACAATCTGATGTAATGTACGGACTTATTAATCAGTACAAACAAGTTATGTTCCATAAACCATCCAATCAACATGATCAAACCAAAAAGCCAACACAATGCCTCCGCTCGGAGCGAGACATAACACCGATCATATATCTCTCTTAATAATTCCTCTGCATAAATCCAAGTCTAACAAGGCCTTCGAGCCAACAAATCAGCCCAATGTACCGTGTGTAGTAGGGTATTACAGTTACGGAAATGCTAATTTGCCCGCCGTTGGGAGGCAACCGTGTTGGCATGCGCCCGCATGGTGGCCAGTCATTGCCCCCCATGCTAGCACAGGCCCACCCGGGCCAGGGGCCAATGGCAGCATGGTACCTGGCCGCGGGCTGGCGCGGGCACCCCCATCGATGGGCAACATGGCAGTTTCCTTACAGTTAACATTATCATCAAACACATCATCTAAATTTTTAATTAAATCATCATTTTTTTTATCATCGTTATATAATAACATTTTGATTATTAGATGCACGTTTACTACTTATATTATTAATTCTTGGTGGTGGTAGAGTAACATACATATTTATATGTTGTATTGTAAATTAACTTGTAGAACAAACTCTATGCTTATTCACCATCGAATAATAAACAAGTAGATACAAAATTGTGTTTTAATATAAATTCATAATCGATAGAAATTGTTCAATAATTAGATTGTGTAAACTATTTAACTTAATATTCCGATCAGTTATAAAATTTTGGGTTAAACCTCCTTCATAAGATAACTTATTTATGTTAGTCCAATAATTGTATCATATTTTTAAATATGACTAATTGATTAAGTTTAACATAATGATTTCACTAATATTCATATAATTACTATGATGTTGCTACTTAAACTTAGCATTGTCCTACTGTTCATTAAATTTATCATACCGCTATACTGCTTTGTTCACCTAACATGTACTTGCAGACAACCAGTAAGAATGATCAAACTAGGACATGCAATGAAGAATTAATGATGAGCCAAAGACGGTGTTATACAAAAAAAATATTTCTGAACCGTCCAACGACTACTCCGGAGCCTCGCACTTGGGGGTTCCGCTGCCCGGTCAGCGGACATGGTCGATGGGACAGCACCCCCCGTGGGGGTTCAGGGGCGAAACCTCCGAAAGGTATTCAGATTTTCAGATATATTTATCTTTGGAAAATTGCCGTCAAAAAAAAATGTGTCTTCAAGTCAAATATCAGGAGAAAAGCGTCATCAAAGTGCTCATGTCCTTATATTTTATTCTATATTTTATCTTTCTTTTATAGGACAATATGTGCATTGAATCGTGCTGGCAATTAGTTGGCTTCCTATATCCTACTACCAAAAAGTATCTATTTGTTCAGTCCGCAAACAAAAAGCCAACCCATTCAAAAAGATCCCAAAAACCTACTCAAACTTCATTTAATCTGATTGGTTAAAGGGTAACCGAACTCGGTCACCCTGAACCTGTATTCCTTTGGATTAAGTCTCCTTATAGACTCGGCTCCAACGTTCGATTTTTTGAACGTTAGGTAACCGAACTCTGCCCTAGTTTGGTCTCCAAAAATCCTATAAATAGAGGAGTTTCTCATTCTTTCAACTCATCTCATTCTCTTCTCTATCTCTTTCAAAGAGTTATCTGAGTTGTTCTCTTTCAAATCAAAGCCTTTACGACTCCTAGTCAAGCCAGTGCTAGTTCGTTTCGATTTAGAAGTTTGGTAGAAGTTGTAAAGAAGGCTTGAAAACAATTTCGTTTTCATCATGTTTCTGAAGTCGACAAGTCTTTCGTATCAAAGGCTTGTGGATGTGAAGTAGAGTGCTCTTCGGATTAAAAGCACGTGTTATAAGGAGTTGCAAGCACTTCGGATTCAAAGCTTGTGTTTCAATGCATAGTGGATTCAACATCGAGCTAGAGTCTCAAAACTGGACTAGTCCTCTCAGAAGGAAACCAGTATAAACCCTGGTGTTGAGTTTGCTCTTTCTGATTTCCTTTACACATTTACTTGTATATTGCTTGCTTTATATTAGTTTGATTACTTTCATATAAATTTTTAGTGGTAATTTTTATTCTACTGCACACACACACACTCTATTCACCCCCCCCTTCTAGAGGTGCTCAACGGTCCTACAATTTAGTGTACCCCCATGCGAGCACAATATTGTTAGAATTTGATCTATGTTGAACGGAAACTGTAAACCGTCTAACCAATAGTCATTTTGACAAGAACTTCTAAATATAGTAGAGAGAGCTCTTGAACAAGAGCTTATGAATGTAGTAGACAATGGATATCTGATTATGGGGAGAGAATGACAAAAATGTAGATGATAGAAAATAAATTCAGTATAGCCTCCTGGTGCAAACACTGAAATTTATAGAGAGAGAAATTATCCGTTAAAGAAACTAGTCGTTGGCAGCCGTTAGAAGGCAACATAGAAAGAAATCTACAACAACAAAATTTACACTGCTTAATTTCCGTCAAACCGACTGGTGAAATCTGTGCCCAGTCCGACCGGCAGAATCTCTTGTATTGTACAATTCTCCTAAACTATTTTCTTCTCTTCATATTTCTTACAAATTTCTTTCGTACGAACAAATTTGCATATATATATATATATATATATATATATATATATATATATATATATATATATATATATTCTTACCATTAATTGAATAATTGTAAGTAATAATCCGATTTCCCGTGGGATCAAGGTAGTCAAAGACGCAAGACGCACTTGAGGCGCAAAGGGTCCATATCGTCCGAGGCGCAAGGCGCACGTCTGAGCGAAGCGAGACACAAAAATATGTTAAAACATAACCAAGTGAACTAGTAGAGCAATAATAGCAGTAGTAATCAACTGAACTAACAAGAGTTTGTATTCTCCCTACCATGTTTTAGTAAATTTTAGTTTTTCTACTTCAACTGTAACTAACTTTGGCAATCATGGAAAGGGCTCTCTCCCTCCCACTTGTATGAGGTAAGGGTTATTTCCATGCCTCAAATTTTTTTTGTATATATATAAAAAAAAAAACCATAAGATGAGCGTAGGCGCGCCTTTTCTTGGTTGCGCCTTGCTTAAAAGCGTGTCCTGGATACGCCCGAAGAAAGGGGCCTCGCCTAGTAAGGGACGAGGCGCAACTGTTGCACCTTTCTTTCGGGATCGAACTCACCCAGCCACGATGCATCTCTCCACCTGCTAGCCACTAGAACTAGAAGGCTTTGACATATATATACACATACACACGAGTTTTAGAAACAGAAAATTTTCATCTAGGTATTACAGAGTCGGGATTACATAGTTGGGAGACACTTGTCATACTATTAGACACCGATAGTGTAATCTCAATTTACTTTGGTAGTGTATGAAATAGAAATATTTTGATGTTATGAAATTGGCTACCTGTTCTGCTGACAACTGACAATTAAACTTGTTTCTCCCATAGTAATTTTGTTTAATTGCAGCCTTAAACTTCTCTTCTGGCAAGGGAACACAATCATTCAGCACAGTGAAACGAACCTGCCATTTAGAAAATTTTATGTTACAAACAAGTTAATATTGATGTCCCGATAAGTACCTATATCTAACAAATATGAGAAAGCACAGCTCGCAAGGATAGCTGATGATAATATGAATAATTCTGAAACAGTTGGCCCGATTCAAGTTCAATTGTCAGTTAAGTGACTTCTTTGTTCAATCATCCGAAAACTGTTAAAATAGGATATGCTTGACACATGTGATGGAAATCTTCAAACTGTATCGGATGTTAGGGTGAAGGGGCTTACATCTTTTAACCCCGTATCTTAGAACATAGAGAGAAAGATAAACGATGTTGATCACCATTCTAGACAGTCAAATATAGGTTTTGTAGGAATCACTTCAACTTTTTCTTCAACTGGAGACTGAAGCGAAAATAATGCTTGTTGAGAAGTGAATTGGCATATGAAACAAGATCCCATATGGCATAATATATGAATGGTATGGTTGGTACCTTAAGTGGCATCTCTATCTCCTCTCTTAACCCACATATACTTTAGTCTATCAACTATACATCCTTCCTGGAGCATTTTCTGATTTTTATACATGCCCGATAATGTATTAAGGTGAACATCAAACCAGTCTTAACCCCCAAAATGCAACAGAGCAGTATCCGAGCAAATCACCATCATTTACCAAGATTACACAAAATTACAACATACTACATGCAATAAGAAAGATACAGAGAAAGAAAACATGAAATGTACAAAGTACCATAGTTGTCACAGACAATTCGTACTTTTAGACGCCAAGGTACTTTCGGGGCCTATAAGAGCAAAGTGCAGAAGTGAGCTGTATGCACCTAAGCAAAGCAAGGCACACTTTATGAAAGATGGTAACTTTTCACAAAGGTCCCTTCATAAAATAGAAGGGCCCAAGCCAAATAAGGACTTGCATATATAATAACATCAATCCCAATCATACCGAGCTCAATTCATCCAAGGCCCAAATCCATTTATTTAGCCTCTTAGTAAATTATCTTATAAATAACTCAAAGTTCTCTCTTCCCAATGTGGGAACTTAATAATCCTATCTAACAAAAGACCATTGCACTGGCCACTGGGAAGGGTAGTGGTGCAAGGAGGGTAAGGCTCGGGCTTGTGACAGCAGAATGAAATTCTTGACTAGGTTCAAGGGTTAGGGTTCATGTCAGGGGTAGAGTGGTAGGTCTGGGCTATGATTTGGGTTTAAGTGGGTGGTCTGTGGCATAGGATTGAGGGGGACAGGATAGGGGGTATGGCAGGGAAGGTTGCAGGATAGGGATGTGTGGGTATTTTGTAGAAAATGAATGGTTCAGGAGCTAGGACCAGGGAGAACCTTGCTCCAATACCATGTTTAAGTTCAACACAATAGATTTGAGTTCCATTGATGGGTATTGAATACATATTAATAGGAGTAGGTGACTCTATACAATTCCTATCCAATGTGACTAAAAAAGGAGTACAAAAAGATACTAAATATGGACAAAACAACATTAAGAAGGTTAACTACTACAACAACTATTAGCATCACAATGTTAGGAAATGCTCAAGATGATCAGTCCAAGTAGACACAATAAGGTAACTATCTACATCTTCAAGACCCCCATAAGTTCATGTCTAGAAAGGTACTGTAGTGAGGAAGAAGCTCTCATCTCACGCCTTCTCCACACGAGTCACCTAATGGAAACGTTGTCCAAACACGACCGCCAAATACCATAAGTATTGCCAGTATTTGTTGTTCAAGTCTAATGTTATCTTGGCATTGAAATGAATTGTAGAACACGCACCAGACCAGACATGGCTACCTCACTCAAAACAGCCTCATCTGAGATAACACGATATTCTCCAACTCCTTGATCTACTCTATTGAACATATCATGAAAAAAGCACATGTTCTTATGCTTTTGGAATCAGGATTAATATCACTCTTTAAATTCCAAAAGAAAGCAATATGAAAAGATGAGTTTTTTTTTCTTACCTGAGAGGGAAATGCTGATTTAAATGCTCTGGGTTCGAGATTGTAGCCCCCATGACTAGCGGCCTTGTAGATTCCATACAACAGCTTGAGATCAACGTCAAATAAAAACAATCTCATACCCATGTAAACCTTTTCTACCATCTCTTTTTTGCTTGCGGGAAGACCCAAAACTTTGTAACGAAAGCAATCCTTCTTGGTTTTAGCATTGCACATGAAGATCAACCCCACACCATCAGCCATTTTCATATTCTTCTTATTCACAGTTGAAGATCCTGGCTGATCCGTAGCGTTTCGCTTCTCCTTTTGTTTCTCATCCGGAATGACAGCACCTGTAGATGGTTCCTTCGTCTTCTCACTAGAAGCTGCAGCACTGGCAACTGCTTTCTTCTTCCTGTTCTTTAAACGTTTCGTCCTTTTATTAGATACACTTACATCTTCTCCATCAGCTCCAACCTCTTCTGTAGCTTTGACCTCTTTTGTCCCATCTTGTTCGTCCACCCTCTCACCTTCAGGAACAACAGTCACTACAGATTCTACTTTTTCATTCTCTTTGGTCTCTTCTTCCTCAGACTTATCAACAACCGTCATGGTCTCTTCTTCCATATTAACTGACTCAGATGGAGCAGATTCAACAACAGTTACAACATTGCCAATGGTCTCCTCCAACTCTGATGGAACATCAGAAGCAGCAACCTCCTTCTTGTTTGACTTTGCCATGCTCACTAGGAGTTTCAAGAGGCCATTAGCGTCACAGCATCAGCCTTAGGGAAACCAATATACTACTCTTGGAAAATCCAAGAAAAATGTTCTAGAATACAAGCACATGAAGACAGGCTAATTTTCACTTAAATAACTATCAACTCTGGCATTTTAATACCGTGGACTAATTTTTTGGGCAAGCAATAATCCAAAGTTTTTTAAGTATGGCAAATTAATCTCTTTATACCTGTCATCACACTTAACGGTCACCTGTAAAGCATGCAAGATCATTGGAGACATTTTGCCCCTAAACAATTTTTAGAATGATTTCGATAAATTTGTTAAAAAAATGGTTTCAAAATAATTTTCTCCATGAAAAACCTAACCAGAAGCGCGCCCCCCCCCCCCCCCCCCCCCAAAAAAAAAAAATGCACACAAGCAGTAGGGACGAGAGACGATGGCAGGCAAGTTTGTAGAGTAGGGTTAAGCTTAGGAAGTGATGTGTTTGTTTTAAAATAAAGGAAAATTTTGAAATGAATAACAAATCAGTATAGGTTCATTATGGGTTTTTCCCGACCTTATTGTTGTTCCTAACTGCAAAAAACATAAGTAAATAAAAAGTTCAGGATATGAACTTGTTTAAAAATATAGCGGTCGAGATATTAAAAAGCCAAAAGTATATATTTCAGAGTATTTGAGTGAAAATTACCTAAAATAATTGAACTTACTTCTGACTGGAAGTTGACATTAATGGTGTGTTTGGAAACTTTTTTGGGGAGGGAAAGGAAAATGAAGGAGAGTAAAATGAAGGTGAAGTTAATTTTCCATTCTCTTGTTTGGATGACAAAAATGTAAAGGGAGAAAAAGTGAAAAATAATTTTTTAATTGTTTGTGGGATAAAGATTGAATTACGATTTGGTCCTTGATTTATTTATTTTTCAATCATGATTTATGGTTAGCTTTTTGAGGGGTAGTTGGGTAAATTTTCAAAAATTCTCTCACTCTCTATTTTACTCCCACTTTTGGAAGGAAAATTTTTAGTAGAGCTCACATGATTTTTCCTTAATATTCCTCTCCTCCATTTTCCTCCCCCTTCCCAAACACAATGACTTTTCATTTTCCTCCCATTTTCTCCTCAATTTTTTCCTTCCCCTATTTTCCTCCCTTCCCAAACAATATGTAAAGATCAAGCTTTAATAAGTTGGCCCATACATACATGTATCAACCGATATAATCATGGCTAATAAGAACAAAACAAATCGTAGATGTAATATCATGTCCAATTGTTTTGCTCATTTTGCTACTTCGAACTTTTTTTGTCACTTTATCCCCATCCGTGTTAACAAAATATGTTGAAAAGCATTTATACCCCTGCTCATTTCCTCCTCATCCAATATCTCCATCCTAACTCCAACTCCATGAACATCTATGCGGCTTCTTAAACGTGTCTCTACCGCATCCTTGCCACCTCCCTCTTCTCCACCACCTCATTCTCCTCCCTCTTCTCATCCTTCTCTAGTCCTCATCAATTATCTCCTCTATATGGTGATGAAAATTAAAAAAAAGGGAATGGATGTCGGTCTTCGGTTTTGGGTTAGGCATGGAGGTGAAGATCAGGGGTGGCCCTGGCCCAAGGCTCCCGACAAACGGAGGCCCCAACATGGATCTATCTAGAGTAAAACTAGTATGTATCATGTGCCATGCTTAGCAAACAAATATTGTTGTGTAGTGGTTATAATGTTAGACATTAATTTAGAGGTCCTTAGTTCAAATCTTGGTGGCAACAATTTTTTTGTTATATTTACATTTTTTTTTACATTGTGTGAGAGGCCTATTTTAGAAGTTTCGTCTCAAGCCCCCGTCAGCTTAGGGCCGGCCCTGGTGAAGATAGAGGAAGTTGGGATGGGGGTTGACCTATGTGTGTTGGGTTCAAAGAGTAGTAGTCTTCAGTTCCAAGTTGGGCCATGGAGGTGAAGATGGAGGAAGTTGTGATGGGAGTTGACCTATGTGTGTTGGGTTCATAAAGGAGTTGAGAAAGTGGTCTAAGTTGGTAGTTGTAATATGGGAGGAAGATGATGGGAAAGTGAGTTTTGAGGAGGGGACGAAGGTTAAGATAGAGGATATGCTAGAGCTAGAAATGACATGGTAGAGGGTTGAGATGATAAAGGAGAGTAGGAGGAAGTAGCTTGTATGGATGGTGGAGTAGGTGGAGATGAAGGAAGATGAGGTGGTGGTGATAGGTTAGAGGTAGAGGTTCAATTATGCAAGTTGGGTCGACCACCCCAATGACATGGGAGCACCAGGGTCGACACTGCCACAAGCAGCGTTCCATGTCAGGCATGCATGCAATGCAGGGATCCATGTCAGGCCTGCATGCACGGATTAATTTTAATGTGGCACATAGCTGAACAGGGTCGACCAAAACAAGAATTATGCTCGGTCCGACATGTAATGCCCCACTCCGTGCGATGCATTGTGTTGGCTCGAAGGGCCTGGTTGGACTTGGATTCGTGCAGAAGAATCGTTCAGAGATCTGCTTGATCGGTACGAAGTCGATTCGTCAAATGGTGGATGATTTTGATCATTCTCTCATTTACTTTCACGCTTAATAAAAATAATTGTTAGCTTGTCTTTGTTGCTATGTTCCATGAGTTAATGTTTAGTAAAAAGAACCAAGATAAAAGAGACTAATATTTTGTTGTCAACGTGCTATATAGAACATGTAATATTACTTATTGTTATAGATATAGAATATTGTACTTTGTTATAGACAAAAAAATTTGTATTGTTGTTATAGACATGTGGAATATAGCGTTGTAGTTATGTTATCATGTGGAGTATAGTTCTTTTGTTACGTTATCTTATGGAATATTGTAATGTTGTCGTAGAGAAATGGAATGGTCGGATGTGGTTTGGTACCACTGGATGGTATAGATATGACTTGGTGCCATGAAATGGTATCGATGTGGTATGGAACCGATGGATCGTCAATCAGAATAACTCTGAGTAGAGATTTATATTGTTTTATTTCAGTTTCTGTATCATGCATATGTTTTATAGTTAAATTGTTCATGCATATTGCATGATCACGGACAACTTGTGCACAAAATTGATTCCTCAAACTGTTGCATGGGCATCGGTACCGGTTTGACCTCGGGAGAACATTAGGAATAAATGTTGACGCACTAGCACAGATAATTTGGGACCTTCAGTAGGACTAGCTACCCGAACTGGAAGGATCGTCGTCTTACCATAGATAGTCCAAGATGGTGTGTGTTCACCAGTGACCATCATATTATTAGGTTGCATGCTAATGTCAATATGTCTGCAAGCCTATCAAGTTGGTTGCATGGATGAATTCACGATATGTTTATATTTTATAAAAGGTAACGAATATCTTATACAGGGATACACATTATGACAAATTTATATATTATGAATGATAAAATTGGTGACATGGAAGGATGCTAGCATTTGATAACATCTAATGTATCAAGTGACACAATTTATGTTCATCTATAGTTGCTTAAATGTATGACACATGTTTTTATTCATGTATAGTTGCTTATGGAACTATTTAACCGATGACACACTTACGTTTTATGTATATACATATGAATTGTTAACTGATCCTAAGACAAGTAGAAATATCACTTAATAATTTGTCTGGTCCTACATAATCAATCGTGTTGGTTTTAGGTGAGTTGGGTTAAAGGTAGCTCACCAGTGCATTCTCCAATGTGCTAACCTCCAACTCCACAAGTTTGAAGAGATGCCCCCAACTCCACAGGTTTGAAGAGACGTTTGGAGGTGCTGAGACATTAGAGCTCGATTGGCACTTGAAGTTGTTCGGCTGGAGATGTTAGTCTTTGCATATAAAGAAGATAATGCATGGAACACCGTTGATTGTATTAGTTCATGAGTTGCAAGCATAGTGGCATTGTCCATTGTATTGAGATCTAGTGTTGTACTGGATTGTTCTTTTGATCTAAGAGCGATTGTAATTCCGTTGCAAGGTGTCAATACAAAGAATCATTTTTCATATACCTTGTGTCTGTTTAGTGCTTACTTTCCGTTGTAATGACCTTATTTGTTCTCGTCTTGTACAAGTACAATTTAGGCTTGTACGACATCACTCTGGTGGCAACTTTCGGTCTTGCGGGATCAGGACGTGACACGATAGATGTCATTTACGACAGTTGTCTACACTAGCATGGCCCGTTTATAGCCATGGAAGCCCATCGGTCCGGCACAACACTTGTTAATGGACATGTGCATAGGGGCTTTACAAGGTTCTAAATGGCGATAGGTGGGTGCACCGGTGGAGAGGGTCCGCCTAGGCACTTGAAATATTTTGGACATCTTTCTATTATTTCACCATTTGTTTTGCATAATATGCATATTTTAAGGGTGTTTTATGCATATCTAAGTCGTAGAACAAATACTTATGAAGTTTCAATCTTATAAAAGTGTAGCATAGGTCCATAATGTTTGCAAAACTATTTTGCCAAAACATCTAGTCATGTATTGCTCCGGCTAGGTGCATGCCTATACCGTCTTACCTCCGCCTACGCCGCCAAACCACCATCGGCCGCCTACTCCATCGCCAACAGTAAAAGCGGTGCGAAGAGCGACCGTCTCGACTGCCAATTAGAACACTGGAGTTTGACAAAAATGCATATCCAATTTAGTCGTTTTTCACTCTTTATGGGACATTTTCTGCCATTTTACATATTATAACATGCAAATAGCTCTTAGGAGAATTTTTTTGACTAAAATACCCCAAACTAGCGACTTTTTGCTCTTATGGGAGTATTTTGATTTTTTTTTACCAAATTTACCAAACTAATCCCCCATTATTTAGCCGGCATGGGAAGCGGTTGTTCCATATGTTGTGCTATTGCCCCATATTCCCTTTTCCGACCCGGCCTGACATGTACGGGCTGTGTTGGGCCAACCCTGGCAGGGATGCGGGCCTTATTTTTTGTGTCGGGTCGGCCCGACATGGCCCAATCTGCACCTCAAGATGGAGGTAGAAATGGTGGAGATGAAGATAGAAAAGGAAATAGGTTTTGGAGGAGGTAGAGAGGACGATGAGTGGACATGGAGACAAACAATGGGGATGGATAGATGTAGAAGAAGGATAAATGGAATTTTCTTTTCATTAGCGATAAATTTGTACTGAACCAATCATGCTTTTTTGCATATGATGTTATGTGTGGTTGTTGACTAACAAAAGATATAAAAGTGAAACTTATAGAGTCCATGGTAACCAAGTGAACTTGTATATGGTAATTATTGATGTAGACAAAAGAAAAAGGTTGAAGGCATTTTATACGAATAAAGCCTAAAATCATCATCGCAATTTCGATGGCTGGGAAGGATCTGTGGATCAGCTAAAATAATACCTTGCAAAATGCGTCAACAATGTCCCTGTGAGAGTATATGTAGCCTTCATATGGCAATACTTCTAGTATCGGCTTGACCTTTAATAAGGATATTTACAAAAAGAAAAAAGAAGCCTGCCCATCCAATTCTACTTGTCTATCACATGTTGTCAAATCCACATACGACAAATGGTTTATATGTTATGTATCTTCCTATCATATATCATAAGATAGTTGGCCCATATGCATATATTATAAGTAGAAAAAAATAGTATTCAAGTAGAAAACATGTATAAATATAAATTAACACGACAATTTGTAGCCAGAGGAATATCAAAGAGCAACAAAGTCCCGTCACAAGGGTTCACTTCAACTAAATTGTTATCATGATCTGATATATATATATATATATATATATATATATATATATATATATGGGCGCGGATCAAAAGTTCCGCGGGAGGAGTCCCGCCAAAGCCCCCCCCCCCTCCCCCACTCCCATGCACCATTAGATCGGGGGGCCCGCGCGCCCGCTCGATCCAACGGTCAATGGCGACGGGGCTCCCGCAGGGCTCCGGATCCCGACCCTATAAATTTATAGTACATTTCGATATAACCAAGCATCTCTAACCGCTCTATAAATTTATAATGATGTCATGACACTTGCTAAAAACAATTATTCAATTATTAATAGCAAATAGCATTTGTAACACTTTGGAAAGGGAAAGGATATCGCAACTGTTCCAAAAAAAAATAGAACTTCTTAATTGGGAGTTGTTTCAATGACTCAAGTTGCATCCGTCATAGCACATATAATGCCAAACGACAAACCTCCCTGCCAAACAACGATCTTCAAAGTTGGTAAAATTTTCCCATGCTCCAGAGAAGTAACAGTGTGGTTGCAACTTGCAACTCTACCTTCGTAGGAAGCTAGACATCAAGGTTGTGGCTTGATGAGGATAACTAAGCTGACACGCCAAAGTTGGCTGCTGGCACGACAGGGTGGTGTTTGTTCTTTCATTGGATAAAAAATGAACTCCACTCAATGATTTATCTCAATAGAAGCTTATAGGTGCTAAAGAATGTAAATTAGAAATTACTGTTAACATAACATAACATAACAAACATCAAGTGACATTATCATAAAGGTCATTGTCATTTGTTTATTTTAAAATCCATGTCATTCTTCTATCATCCTTTAATTATATTTGTATTTGACAATGTTGCACAGAGCCGAGTACAACACGATTCTGGAGACGGACCGATTTTGGAGTGTCCTAGCCATGCCCGATACATGTCCAACACAACAGACCATTGACACAACACAAACTTTTGGAGTGTCCATGCTTCATAGGTATTTGGCAACTTGTTTCCCTTCACTTAGTTTCTCACACAAACAGTATGCGATGTGGCGCTAAACATATTTGAGAGTTTCTCACACTTGGGGCTGCAACTGAGCCTGTTCAAGATCGGCTCTTCTATGGCATGAAATTATTGAGCTGAGCTGAGCTCGAGCTGCCCAAAATAAGCTCTAACTAAATTCATGAGCAGCTCTACTAGAGAGAGAGAGAGAGAGAGAAGAGCCTTGAAGTCGAATGGAGCATGAAAGATAACAAGATTGCAGGTTTCAAAAGCAGAGGCAATATGCTGGAAATAGTGTCCATGAACCATGAAATAAGAGATACCAAGTTGGTAAAAGCCATTACTGATGTAATTGATTCTACTTCTGGTTTAAGGTCAGGACGTCATGAGTTGTGTAGGAAAAGAAAAAAGATTGAGAGAATTGGAAGGTAGGACCGACTTGGGATGCTAAAGGAGTTGTGGTTGGCAGTAATAAAGAAGAGAGAGAGAGAAAGAGAGATGCTAAGAAACTTTTGAAAGATGTATTTGAAGTGTAGGTACATGATACTTGCAAATTTACTAGAACTAACATCCTTTTGCTCATGGTTCAAAAATATTAGCTCGAAGTGCGTGACAAAAAGGTTAGGCAATTTATGTTCAAAAAGGGGTTGGACTTTTAGGGTATTAGGCATACATCTGTGTGGAAGTTATAGGTAACTAGAGATGATCTGGCAGGGCAACAGGAAAGAAAATGAGGTTGATCAATACTCCAAATGCGAGTTAAGGCAACATGTTAAAGAGACGTGTGAACCATTTAAGTAGGAAAATATTTTTAATTAATATTTACTTAAATATACCCATACATTAAGATGATGTTTGGTGCAACAGTAAGACTTGATGTTGCTTCCTGGAGGATGTGTTCAAGATAAGATAACCAACTTCTCCATAAAAGGATAAGTTTGCATATGGACTCTCGCATACCCTGTATACGCAGGACCCTTGTGGAACTGGGATGCCCTTTATCTGTATAACATTCCTAAATAAAAACCATTTAAAGAGGGATGAACATGATCATCAACTTTACCAAAATAAGAATAAATGTTATGCTTAGTATCATGAGTCCACGCTACTGCAACTTTACTTAAATGACGATTTCTCCAATTAATATTTGTGTGTAAGTAATCATACCAACAAGGTTCCGACTATTGGAACAAAAAGAAAAAACAAATTCCAGAATCCCAACATGCATTCTTTAACATGAAGACAGAATACAAACCCTTGTGAAGGCAGTGAATATTTCATGCAGGCAGACATGAAATCTGTTTGAATTTAGAAATCAGACAGCATCTAACATGTACACAAATTCGACTTGGTCTTCAAAAGGTGGGTCAAGAACTCAATTACACAAGTGCAAAATCGCACCTTCTACTCATTCAAGCACCTGCTAATTGCTTTTAATTAATAGGTCACAGACATTTCAAGAATTGTGCAAACTTCACAGACACTCCAAATTACACTAAGCCGCACCAAAACCAATGCCATTATCATGTCACCGTGTCCGTGTCGTATCGTGTCGTGTCCTGTGAACATAGGTTAAATCATGAATTTCATGACGACTACATACTTGCCACATGAAATTGTTGTAGCAAAATTAAACCTAGGAAAGAAACAATAATAATTCGGAAAATAAACAAAATTTAAAGATGAAATGCGAAGAATTGAATGATAAAATCCAGGAAGAAGAAGAAGACGCTTACAAAATTTTCAAGCTTTCCAAACGCGTCACCAAATTCTCTGACGATAACAAGATAAAAAAAAAAAACCCTAATTGCCAAATTCTATTATATTCTGGACTAATCTCCGACAAATTTATATTGGATGAGTGCGGGTCCTGGTTTACACAAACCAAACTGGCCCGGTCTGTTTGGATGGGTCAATGCACAAATTCAAATTTCAGGCCAAATAAGGTTTGCCTCTCGTGTTGGGTATAAAGTAAAATTAAGTGATTCTTTTATTCATTTTGTTGCAGTTGATATTGAACTAAAAAATTCTAAACAGACCGAGAGAGGCGATCGTGTTGTCGAAATCGACGTCACATGTCTCTCCTAACACCAAAAACGGAATCAGAAATTCAAATTAGGATGGACTAAGTATGGATTTACTCATAGAAAAAAATTTAAAAATATATATATGGCAAAAAAGAGAAAAAAAAAATTGTGGACTGGAGCTCACCCAGCCCACAAAGTGAGTACACCCTTATCTAACACATGTCGTCCCCCATTGGCAGGGCCGTAGGGCCCACAAAAACCAACTCCTTTACTAATACAGGTAAACGGATCCGACCAATGGGAGGCCGGCACGTGGCGTCGATTCATGGACCTGCGGTCTATAAGGAAGCACTCTTGAACCATGGCAGAAATTTGTGAGAGAGAGAAAGATTTCTATATTTTATTGACGCAATTGTTGTGTACGTGGAGAAACTTTTAATAAAAAATGTCTTTTGTATTTATACAATAGTCGAATGGCTATTACAAGATCTTAAGAGAGATTTAAGAATATCTATAATATTCTCTGGCACAATCAACGGTAGTAACAACTAACCCCAACACTCTTCATCGAGTGTGTGCAACCTAATAAACATGATGCATTAGTCTATTATAAATGAATGACTATAATAATTCAATGTGTCTAATATTTGTTTGTAATTATAATAAATAAATAATAATTAGTTAATAAAAAATAGGAGTTTAGTTATCCTAATGATTTTTAATAATAATAACAATTAACCTTATTAATTATGAAAACGAAAATTTTGGAAGGGAGGTTTTATACACCTTGCGAAGCCTCCTGAGAGTGTACACTCGAACACTTGTTGGTTAAATTCAATAACCGACACTTTGACAATTGTCCCAATGCTCTTAATGTTGAATTGTGTCACTACTTTCTCGTTGGTGAAGAAGGTTGTCCCCAACACAGTCGTCGTTAAGTTTTCGTCAAAAAGAGAGAATACCTTTTTGGAAATTTGTATTTGTTAAAAAGATATATATTATAATGTTGCACTAAGTATGTAATTACAAAAGAATTCTAGCAAAGAAGAAAGAGATTTGGAGAGTGCAATGGTGAAGCCTCGATTGACGCGTGATCGCTTGGCTTTGACTATCCGAATCTAAACACGGGATGCGACTGTTGCAATGCTTTGATAGGGTCTCTCCTACCTTTGACGTGGTGTCTATGAATTCAACTTGGAAAGATGATTAGAGTTCTTGAGTCACATCCAATAGAGGTTTGCACGATCATAGTAGATCCAAAGAAGAAAACTAGTGTTGCTTGATGGCTAGTCTGGACGTACCACATATAATGTTGTACATCTCTCTACTAACCCTGCTCTTTTCAGCACCATTTTTGGACGTGTCACACTGTTCAAGTGCATATCTATCAGGACGCAAGCGAAAATCTGATCCTAATAACTTCTTAGGAGTTGTGTCAATGAGGTTTAGTTTATGAGCAAAATAGGTGTATTTGTCATTTGCTGGGGCCGCAGCAACTTTCCAGACCTTCATAGTTCTAAAAACAATTCAAATACTGAATTCACCAAAAGTTGCATCATCCAGCAATCAACTCAGGAAATAAAACTAGCATAACATTTAGCAAAGAAATGACTATAAAAGTTAAAACTAAAGTAAGAGCATAGAAATGCCTTTTCCTCCAAATTATTGGGGTCGAATTTTATTAAGAATAAATCGGCTATTTTTAATTTTTATTTTACAAAAATTATCACTCTTCTTTATTATATAGATTATAATACTTCATTACATGTTAAAAAATGTTTGTTAGCTTCTTTTTTTATTACTGTTTTTGTAAGTATCCTTATTAAGATCACTCTTGCTACCAAATACAAAACAAATGTACAAAAAATTAACTAGTTATATGCATTGCGTTGCACTTTATGCCAAATAGTTGTTTAACTTGCATCAAATGACACACGTTAGACAAATTCATATAACTGAAAATTGCTGAGAAACCCAATTTCGGGATGGACTTTTATGAAATGCCCACCCGCTGGATGAGTTTTATGAAATGCCCAGAATTAAGTATTTTCACGTTAAATATTCCAAGATTCCCTTTTAGATGCCACCCGCTGGGAAACTGCTATTTTTATAATACCAAAACTACCCCTCCGCGCGAATTGGTCATCTATATGTATTTGAATTCAAAAAACTCAGATCTAGATTGCGATTTTCTTCTTCTTCTTCTTCACGGAAAATCTGAATTCCATTGCTCTCATCTTCAGCAGAGATCGCAAAGATCGTTCGTAGTTCGGTGTGCTTTTCTTCGGTCGAACTCAGATCATCGCTCGTCATCATCATCACCATCATCATCATCTTCATCGACGTCAATTGTGGAGAGAAGATCTTTCTTCTTCTTTTCCATAAGAATTATCATCGCTTTGAAAGAAGAACGAAACTCTTTATTCCTGAAAAAACTAAATTACACGGAGAATGGCCATTCTCCTACGTTTTAACACTGGAAATGACCATTCTACGTGTTAGAAACACGGAGAATGCCATTCTCCGTTTTATTTAAAACGGAGAATGACATTCTCCGTGTTTCTAACACAGAGAATGGCCATTCTCCTGCGTTTTAACACTGAAATGACCATTCTCCGTGCTAAATTACACGGAGAATGACCATTCTCCGTTTTATTTAACACGGAGAATGATAATTCTCCGTGTAAATTAACACGGAGAATGACATTCTCCGTTTTATTTAAAACGGAGAATGACATTCTCCGTGTTTCTAACACGGAGAATGGCCATTCTCCTGCGTTTTAACACTGAAATGACCATTCTTCGTGCTAAATTACACGGAGAATGACCATTCTCCGTTTTATTTAACACGGAGAATGACCATTCTCTGTTTTATTTAACACGGAGAACGTCATTCTCCGTTTTATAAAAAACGGAGAATGCCATTCTCCTGCGTTTTAACACTGAAATAACCATTCTCCGTGCTAAATTACACGGAGAATGCTATTCTCCGTTTTATTTAACACGGAGAATAACATTCTCCGTTTTATTTAACACGGAGAATGGCATTCTCCGTATTTCTAACACGGAGAATGGTCATTCTTCTGTGTGTTAACACTGGAATGACCATTCTCCGTGATAAACTACACGGAGAATGATATTCTCCGTGTAAATTAAGATGGAGAATAGTCATTCTCCGTGTAATTTAGCACGGAGAATAGTCATTCTCCGTGTAATTTAGCACGGAGAATGGTCATTCTCCGTGTAAAATAAGACGGAGAATGACATTCTCCGTGTTACTAACACGGAAAATGACCATCCTCATGCGAAATTAACATTTTTCGTGTTCTAACACGGAGAATGACCATTCTCCTGCATTTGTGGTCAGCTGAAACTTTGGAGAGCCATAACTTTTGACTGGGAGGTCGAAACGAGGTCCCGTTTGTCGTAAAATGAGCGTATCGTCGAGGAGACTGAAAGTAACATTTTTACTGTTAGACGGCCTTCCGAAATTTTAGAATCTCAAAAAAATGATGTTTGGACCTCCGTTTTAGCACTTTTGCCGTTTGTCCCGGTCTTTCCGAAATTTTTCGACGAGTTTTTGAAGATTTTTGAGGAGAAAACCTAGATTCGAAAGTGAGCAGCGTATGGAAGAAGATGAAGTATCGAAACGTTTTTTTTAAGAGCAGTTTCGTGGGTGTTTTCAATAAATTAAAAGGAAGGGCAAAATGGTCATTTGGAACCCGCTTTGGATAAGTTTCTCTAATTCTGGACACGCGATGAAAGTTTTTTTAGCGGTGGGTTTTACATAAAACTTTTTTAGTTTTTGGGCATTTCATAAATCCTCCCTTCATATAATTATATATTTAAAAAATGTAAATGAATGCAATTTTTATGTTTATTAAGCACTACTCTATTTTTGCAACTACTATGGTAATTGGTTTATATGTAACCAGGCTAACCAGCACATCAGCACCATTTATTAATTGAAGGAATAAATTCTTTGTGTCGATCTCCTGACCACTCGGGCCGCATGCACATCTCTTAACCACTAGGCTAAAGATCATTTGTGTGTGTATGTATATATATATATATATATATATATATATATATATATATATATATATAAAATTTGGTTATATATATATATATATATATATGGGACCTAAATTTGGTTAAAATGACCTTATAAATTTATATCTAAATACACGATTAAAAAATTATATTGTTGATTATGCTAAGGAAGAAACTAATTTAAATAGCCATCAACATTTTAGGTAAATCAAGATGTTATAGCAATTTATTATTAGGCCAAAGTATAATATACAGTGAGGCCTCGTTTGGTTCGCGGAATGGAAGGGAAAGGAAATCAATTCCTTGTCATTTCCTTTCCTTTGGGAAATTTTATTTCCCATTGATTTTCCTTTCCGATGTTTGGAAATGCTAAGGAATTTGGAAAGGAAAGTGATTACTTCAATGTGGGAAAGTGATTCCTTGCTTGGATGGATTGAATCACTTTCTCCCCTAATTTCCCTTCCATTGGAAATCACTTTCCTTTCCTCCTCAATTCCTTTGGCACCCAAACATAGAAAAGTAATCACTTTCCTTTCCCAACCCGGAGATTCCGCGAACCAAACGAGGCCTGAGGGTATATAAAATAAATCATGTCATATAACTTGATTTAGGTAACCGGTACCTAAACCAATTTGAGCCCAACAAATGGAGAAATTATTGGGTGGTCCGGCCTCACCACATGACAATGATAAATGGTGAGTCTGACCAGTAATTTTTTGACACTTGGCATAATATTTGGCATAAAAAATTCAAAAAAAATATTTAATATATAGAAATTCACTTGGCATATAATTATAAAAAAAATAGATTTTATTATCTTTCAAAAATATTAAAAAATGACCTAGAAAATAAGTGTAACGCCCCAGAACCAGAATACTGGAGAGCGGGGGCGTATATAGCCAGCTACGTATAACGGAATGGAATCCACGCCGCTATACGGTCACGGCTGTCTAGATATGTGAGGGTTTCACTACAATCCATCAGTCTCTTAAGGTCATAAAATAGCCTATTGTCTCAATCTCAACCAACTAATAATAGTTACAAGATGTCAGACCACCAAATACACAATAGTAAGGCGTCCCATACATTACATATTCGGAATGATCATGAAGCTAGTCGTTACAAAATGTGAGGACTAGCAAGAGTTCAGTCATACATGATCAACCCCCGGGGTTTGTCAATCATATTACAGCCCGTAGGCAGACAATAAGTAAAAGCTGCAATCGAGCTAACACTTGCTCGTCGGCTAAACGCCTCAAAAGAATAATTTACAATATTACAGTGGGAGAACAAAAGAAACCCACTCGATGCCCTGGTTACGCCTGGTGATCACCATCGGACTGGAAAGCAGGGAGATCCTTTGGTGCTGCTCCGGTATCTGGCCATACAAAACCAGCTGGGTCAGACCCCAGAAAGAGCAAGTGCCACAAAGGAGGCTTCACTTAAGGATTAAAACCAATAAATCATTAGCATTCAACATGTAAGAAAATAATAAGTAACACAGATTGAGGTTTGTGCACTACCAGTGCACTTATCCCAATCAGAAAAAATAATTAAGTGAAGCATCATTGACATAAGACAACTGGAGAATCATGCCAAATAAAATATAGCTGGGCAGTATATGAAGAGAAGACGAAGGTACTATTCCGGAAGCCAGGTTACAATCCTTAAACCAAATAAGGACCGCGATTGTAACCCTTCGCCTGAACAGAACTTAGTCTCTGATCATTTATTGCTAAAGGTGACAATCATTACGGTGAAAATGAGAGAGAACAATGATAAAAGTGACAATGAAGAGTACAATACGCTAGAGTGACAATAGAGTACAATCATTATAGTAACAATATGGAGTGACAATCATTCAATCATTCTGGTACAATCTTTCAATCAATCACTTCTAGACAATACTATACTGGACTATACTTCATCCAATCAATCACGGCCAATCATTGCCTACGACTTTCTACATTAACTAACTAGGGTTATCACAATCCTAGTTACTAGTAAGATGCAATGAGATGCTCCAAGTAGTCACAGGCCCTGCAGCTATCCAGGTTATCCAAGCGAACATTATAGTGACAATTTAGAGAGTTCAATCATTAAAGTGACAATGGAGGGTGCCCCACATGACAGTGGGCTGGAAATGTGTCCTACTCGTCGGCAGGTTACAAGTCCAAACATTTGCGGCCGGAATAACGGGATCGCCTGTAACTGGGGAACATCTCTTCATGACTAGTGAATTATTCTAGTCATTACCTTAGTTTATTTCAATATGTATCCCTGACCGTGGTACTCAGGGATCCATGCCCTAGACATGATGCAAGACACACTGGTTCATTTATCAATACATTCATAAGTCACCCACAGTGTCCAGGTCAATATTACATTATCATGTCAATAGAACCGTCGCAACGGCGCTCAATAAACTATGCCATTCACTTATCTGGAGTGCACCACCACGGGTCACTATCAAGTTGCGCACAGAATTCAATACATCAACCATGTTATGCTCACATTATGCTCATATCACTGTCGTGTCAAAAGGCGTAAGGATATAAACAGGAAATACCATGCACTGAAAGAAGATGAAATAAAACATAATGCAAATGGGTGCCAAGACTAGACTGCACTGGGCAGCCAGGGTCAGGTTGCGCCAGCACGAGGAATGCCAAGTTGCGCTGGACCACAAGGGAGCAAGGGCGCCAAGGTCAAGGGGCGCAGGCCATTAGGTGGTGCCAGGGTGAGCTGCGCTGGGAGGGGGCAAGCTGGACCGTGCCAGCACTGGTCAGCGCCAAGCTGGACCGCGCCAGGCTGGATTGTGCCAGGGCAGATTGCGCTGGGAGGGGGCAAGCTGGACCGCGCCAGGCTGGACTACGCCAGGGTGGATTGTACTGGGAGGGGGCAAGCTGGACAAACGCCAGGGCGGATTGCGCCAGGGGGCAAGCTGGACCGCGCCAGGCTGGATTGCGCCAGCGATAGAGAGCGCCAGCACCAAGAGGCGCTGGGCTGGGCAGCGCCAGCGCTAAAGAGTGCTGGGCTAGACTGGGTGAGTAGCGCCAACGCTAAAGAGCGCTGGGCTAGCTGGGTTGCGCCCGGGACAGGAGGTCTTCTTCCCCAAAGCTGAGAGCAAATGGCCATGGAATTCAAAACTTCAAAAGACCATAACTAGGTCAAATCTCAATGAAAATCCACTTTGCAAAGGTCTAAGTTGTGTAAAATTAAATTCTCTACAACATGGAACAATCAAAACATGAAAATGAACAAGTTTTATAGATCAAAACCACCAAAAATCCGAAAATACTTCAATCCTAGATCTACAAAATTCCAAGCTCCAAATGGAGAAAACCCAAGTTCTAATGTTGCTTAAAATGAGCTAATAAAGCTATTAGACAAATAAAATATAGCCCTCAAGTGATAGCAAGATGCAACTTGCCTAGGTTGGTGGTGTGTTAATGGTGGAGAGGAAAGAGTAATGAGGAAGAAGATGAAAAAAATAAATGAGGAGAAAGAGAGGGAATTTGATATTTATAGTTGGGTGGTGGTTCTCCATGTCAAACCCAAAATAAACCAAGCCAAGATAAACCAAGGTGAACCAAGTCAAGGCCAATAAACTCTCTCTCTAACAATTTAAACCAAATGAATCATGAAATAAACCAAGCCTCACTAATCCAAAAATAAACCAATGAACCATTAAAACCAATTGAACTATCAATGCCAATAAAATCAAGCCAATGTAAAATAACCAAGATAACTAATCATGACTAAATAAAATATGGGTCCGAAACACGTATACGTACACTAAATACGTATCACGAATTTGGGACATTACAATAAGAGAATGTAGTTATATAATAGATTATGCCAAGTGTAAAAAAATTAGTGGCCGAGCTCACTATTCACCATTGCCACCTGGTGAGGCCGGACCACCCAATAATTTCTCCAACAAATGAGCCAGGCCAAGTTAGTATTTGATTTTTTTTTGTGAATTTATAGTTCATTTACAAACTCCACCACATCACGTATCTCATTAAGTACTAGTTTCGTATGTACGACACCACTTATTAGCTACAAAATTCATTTGTACGACACCACTTATTAACTACAAATTTTGTATGTATGGCATCAAACCATAAATATACGACAACCCTCGGATGTGGATGTAAAATTTGGACTCTATTAACCTAATACGAGATAAATTTCTTTTATTTAAGAATATATCTATTCTACTATATAATAGGAAAACTTGGTGGTGAAACTTTTGAATTCCTAAAATATCCTTGAGTATTTTATAATATGATGTTATTATGTCAACTTGCATGTCATTTATGTTTAAGAGTCAAAGGAATAAAGTTTGTATGCCATGGAGTTTTCTTTTTCTATACAACTCTTCATGTTCCAATGGTAATAAATTTCTCCGTCATTACCATTTTCCAAAGGTTATTACTCTCAATAGAAAATTTTTAAAAAAACAAGATTCGTACTTCGAATCTCTTAGTATTATAAAAGGAAAGCACACACACATGAACAGTCAACTGGAAAAGACAGAAAGACGACAACTTACCTTATGATATTCTAATAAAAATATGTGCACAGTACGTACATGTAGACTAGTGGATAGTAATATAATAACATTTTAACAAACAAAAGCACAAAAAAGGAAATTCTCGAAGGCAGGCCGGTCTAAGAAACACTGGGCCTTGGCCCATTCCGGACCGAGGACGATGACTATACGGTTCGATCCGGCCGGTCGCCCGCACCAGTAAACAAATTGATTATATATATTTTTTCCAATAAAACCCGTAATTTCTCGTGTTCCTCTTCCCTCTTTCTTAATCGATCGATTCCAGGAGGTTCCTCGCTGTATGTTAATCTCTCAAATTCCCCCCTCAATTTATTCCATTTTACAGATCTAGTGATTTTCCTTACAATGCATTCAGCAAAATGTTTAGAAAAAAAGAGAATATAAAGTTTTTGAATGGGTTTGATTGTGTAGGATTGAAATTATTTATCATTCTTTTCGCAGGTTTTAAAATTTTGTCACTATTTTTATTATTAGGTTTTTATACATGATTATTATGGTCAGAAGATTTCTTGATCAATTAATATGGAAGTGTTTATAATTTTTGCAGTAGTTTTTGATGTTTTCTCGAGCAATCCATTATTATTAGAATACTTTCTGATCAATTCATATGTACATAATTCCTTAATAGCAACTTACCGCCATTTCATAGTTATTGCACGGACACGGATATGAATCGTCACGATACAGACACCATGTGGCGCATGGATTTGGCATGTCATAATGTTTTGTGGAGTGTCTTTGTCGTGTCCAATTGGTGCCTGACACTACGGCAGTGCGATACAGCCACGATACAGCCACGGCACCGTTTTTGGTTTACTCGTGCTTCCTAGATAATATTTGATTTCTTTTTCACCTGAAATGCTAAAGATTATGACAATATTCAGACACGAGGAGCCTAGTTTTTTATTTTGCTAGCTTTTTTATCACCTTTCAGAGTTTCATTGCCGCATAATAAAATATGTTGGGCTCAGTTTCTGATATTTTATAAGGAAGTTTAGGAATATGTTGCAAGGGATAAGAAAAGGACAGGACACGGTACATACACGACGACACAACCAGGTATCGGTTTTGACTGTCACAGCACGAAGTCGACACGGCACGTATTTTTGAAGTGTTCGTGCTACCTAGTTCAGGAGCATTGAGCAGCACCGAGAATATAGATTCTTCTTGTTAGCAAAGGATAGGGGGCAAAAACCATCTAACCTATAATTCTCTGACTTAGGTGTTACAAGGTTACAGGACTCACATTTACATAAACCCTCATGTAGTACTAGCATACTAAACATTATTCAAATGGCTACTACTGCTCACTCGTTCTTCATTTCAGCCCATGTCTTGCATATGTTTCTTTCTATTTTCCTTCATCGACAAAATTGTTCTATTTCTAACATAAGATGCATGTTCTTCATGTAATAATAAATGGTATTTGTTTTTCTCCTTTTACCGTTTTTGTCCCTTATAAATCTTATGCTAATTGGCTTGCTGACCAAATTTGCATATCATACTTCGATTTGAATGCCAAATCGACCTTTAATTTATTCATTTTAATTATATAAAGTACTCCAAGCAAATAGAAATGAATTGATGAAAAATTGACTAAGAGGGCTTGATGTTACCTACAATAGCAGTCTAGGACTTGCCACCAAAGGGGTTTCACTAATCACTATGAGGCTTTTCTTGTTGAAGTTGTGGTCCAAGTTGCATTCCATCATTGTGCAAGTATGAATCTCCAAGTGCTACTTGTAAAAGTTCCTGTGACTTTGCGTCTTTTCTATTTTCTATGCTTTTGTGAATAATGAGTAGTTCATTTGTTTAGTTGCATATTGTTTCTTCCATTTTCTAAGCTTGTTAATAGTATTTTAACTCTAAAACTGTTCATATTAATCATGGTTCTAAACTTTTTATTTTTTTAAATAAATTTCATCAACATCTTGTAGATATTTTCCTTATTAATTTTTTCGTAGGATCATGCTTAAATCTATCTATAGTTCTTGCTTAGGCGCCATCTAGGTCCTTAGGCGCCAGCCCTCCTCCTGCCCACTTTTACCTTTCACAATATTGCACCTTAGTGTATACAAAAATACAATGAAGTGGTACCTGGTAACCCTTTTTTTTTCCCTCTTCATTGGAGGACTGTGTGATTGTAAGATTTGACTACTTCTAAGAAGAGAAATGGATGGAAGGTAACACAAGTAATATAGAGTTTGAACTTCATTGGTACCTTGTAACTTGGAAAGATGCTTGCATAGAGGCTATTCTGGAAAAGAACTTGACCTGCCTCTTAATCCTTGAATTAGATTTGAAAAGGCATCTGTGCAAATATATCTCTTTGAAATTATTTTGTTAAACATTTAGCACTCTCTTAAAATCTTCTTGGAAAGGCATTCTTAGGTGTTTACTGAAGAACATCCGTCTCAAGATATGCCTCTCTCGACTCTCGTTGAGCTACAACGTTGTTGCTCCACTTCAATAAAATCGTGATTAAATGCGAGCATGATATTTTTTTTTGCAGAGACTATATTGTTTCAGATGGGTTCAGCGGATGAGGTCGTAGAAGTAGATTCCTTGGAAAGACGTCTATTGACAAGAAGTGACTCATATGAATTTAGTGAAGTTGATGATGAAACAGTTCTTTACAAGACCTCATTTGATGAGCTGGAAGATGACTACATTAAGTACCAAACAGCTAAATGGATTCTCTATTCGTTGCTTCTTATTTTGGCATGGGGAATAGGGGTGTTAATGTTGCTTTATCTGCCAGTACGAAGATATATACTGCGGAAGGACTTCCGCTCTAGGAAGTTGTACATCACTCCTGATGCTATCGTTTACAAGGTAAAATTTACAAGTTTATTTAACAGTTGTATTTTGTTTCATGCAAGATGTGCCACAATTTTATTTAATCAATTTATTATTTTTCTTGCTTATTTAGAATATAATACAGTTCTCTTTATCATTGTGGGCTCTTGTAAAAAATCAATGCTAATAAGCATTATTCTTCATCTGCTTATGATCGTGGAAGTTGTTTCTATATAAGTATATAACTTGCAAAAGGATGTCGTCTGACATTTCCCCTGCGCTTGATTGTGATCTTGACTAGTAATATGATGCAGCTGCATGAATGCCTAGAGTTGGATTTCTGCTCTAGGAAGTTTCATTTGTAGCTATTGTGCATCTCTACACTCTGGACATATGGAGTCCGTCATGCTTAGCAATTCCTACAGTATATGACCCTATACTTTCTCAGTTGGTCTCGTTGTGCAGCATGGTAATGGTCCCTTTTGATTGTGTTGATTTCTGTTATGGTCCTATCAGTAAAAAAGAAGTCATTCTTGATAGAACTTGCCCATGCTTTAGACTGGAGATCTACAGTCTTTTTTCGTTAGATTTTGTTTGCGGGTAGGTTATTTCATCTAGTTTGTTGTTTTTGGTGGTTGAAGACTAAATTTTATTTGAAATATATACTGTCTCGTGTAAGTAATCATCTTAGGAATGTTATAACAAAGATGATGGTGAAGTCGTCCTGTGTACCAATCTAGGAATTTTGTATTATGCTACGTTGATGCTTTTCCTTCATGATAGGTCATGAATCAATTAACTTTTGAAGGGGACAAACCTAACTTTCTTGTTGCACATATTTCCCGATTCCACAATAAATAGCTTTCGAGCGACCGTCAACTTCCTTCAGTCACATTGTAAAATAGTGATAGCTTATTATATCCTGAGTTATGGAAGGTTGTTATAGGACATTGTCTACGGATATGGCCCGAAAAATTTATTTATGCATTCATACACTCAATTTATCTTTTACGCACTATGTGATGAAGGACAAACGGGTCAAATTTTGAGATTTGATAATTTGAATTTTGGGTTTATTTTCGGGTGCATGCATTTATGTGGTTGTACTTCTTTTTTTTTTTTTACATATTTACATATGTGCACATGTTTCTAATTATGCACATGAGTGCAGATGGTTGATTTTTAGGATTATTATTTTGTGGAGGCCAAGACTTCTATGGCTATATAAACTCATGTCTCTCTAATTTTATCCATTGAAGAGAATAGTAGAATTATATTTTGTGAAACCTTAAATATACTTCTCAAATTCTTTGTATATCAACTTCTAGTATTAACTCTTTAAGTCCAAGCCCAAATTGAATTCCTAAATCCCCAAAATCCATTTTAATGTTGTTCTTATTGCTGATTGCCACAGTACCCAACCCCCTTTTCCCTCACTGTATATTGTTGCAGTAGGGTCCAGACACTTCCTCCTCACATTCACAAGCCAAAACAGCAATCTTGTTAGTGTGATTGTCATCTTTGGAGCAAGATTCGATATGTTCCAAAAGAATGCTTTGACTATGCAACTTCTTTGGATAATTAATGGTAGATTAGTAATAATCATTGCTTGATAATTAGGTTCTGCAAACCTCAGTTTAGTAATTGGGATTCATCCCATCTAGATTTGCCATGTAGGTCTTGTGTCTTGTCCTGTGTATATTTATGTATATTTATAATCATATTTATGACTCTTTGCAGTATGTTAAAAGGGTGTGTATCGAATTTCTCTAGGGTTTCTGCATTTTGGATTAACTTAGTGTAACAGGTTTGGGTTGTGTAACGTGTAGCGGGTACAATTTTTTTACTCTCTTTTTCTTTCAAAGAAACGTATCAGTACGTATCCTATATGTATCTGATATGTATCCAGAATGATATGTATCCGGAACTAATTTCTTTTAATTAAAATACAGGATACTCAAAAATATGTATCCTGGACATATCCGACGTATCGGATGCGTATCGCGTATCTGATACGAATTCGTAGCCCATTTTCAAATATCCGTGCTTCCTAGGTCAGTGATATGGTTCTTTCTTTGAACTAGAGAGAATGGTTTATTTCGTTCGGAGCTCATAGCATCAGAGTTTTTGTTTTGAAGACCCTAATCTATATTAGCTCTAGATGCGACACATGTTTGAGAAGCCTGGATAATAAGTGAGTTTAATCATGGATCTTGATGAAGAGGGTGTATCAGGTGTTTTATTTCTCAATGCAAGTATATCAGTAAATTATTTATGCAATCTTCATATAAACGGATTGTCCAAGAAAGAAGGTTAACTGGGATAAGATTGAGCGGTATTGTGAAAAATGGACTAATCTCCTGAGCAATCAATCAATTAGGCTGATTAGGCTGACTAAGCAGTTAGCTGTTGAGCAGAATGTTCAGTGTCCATGTATTTGTGGTTAAAAACTTCTTCCTCCATTAATGGTAACTGGTCCTTGACAGAGAGCACAATGTAATAAGTTATATAACATTGTGATAGTTATAGACAACATATGTTGGATCTCATTGGCTTTGTCCCTCCTGCGTGATTGTTAAGTTTTGTGGTGTGTATGTCTTGGAACTAGCTGTACAGAGAGGCAGGATATGAAACGAAAGAGAGAAAAGTGATTGTGATTACTTAGAGAATCACATTGCCTTTGTTGCTCATATTTTTTTCTTTCTTGTGTTACCTACTTGTCTAATTTCACTGTTATCTAATGAAAAAAAATGGTGTAATATTCTTTGGCTGTATGATGAAAAAATCGAGGTGTTATAGATTATAATATCTGGCTGCCTCTCTCAAAATGCATCAGAAGACATTTACTTCTTTCATTATTACTATTTTGTTTTGGCTATTATAGTAAAGATTTTGGCAGACTAGATCCTTGATTTTTTTGAAAATTTTCTTACCAAGGTATTTAAGAAGAGGAGCTGTAGCAAAACCTGAAATGTTACTTCGTGGGCATTGTGACCCAAGTTTTTGGTTATATAGTAACGTATCATGCAAATATGGAGACTTGGTATCTCTATTAACGCATACTCATGCAACCAAGTTGCAACTTACCAAGATTCTCTTCTGGGAGAAGTAGAATGGAGAGAAGAAATAGAATGTTTTTCGTAGGATGCTGCATTCTTTCACACACATTATGACCTGAAGTGACAAATTGGAGTGTACTTCATGGTTCATTGCATTTAATCTTAAATTTAAGTGTTTAACAAGTTATCATTATTTTTTAATTGTTTAAGTTTTAGAAATTGTGCCAATCTTCATGTGCTAATCCACTTATTTACTATTGTGCAGGTCACAAGGCCAGTAGCCTTTCCTTGTTTTGGGGTTTTGAAGAAAGAGAAGCATGTTCTACTTCCCTCAGTCGCAGATATAGTAGTTGAACAAGGTAAATGGTCAATGCACTCTTTGAGTGCTCTGTAAATAGTTTGTGGCCTGATAGATGTTATGGGCCCGCTCATCATTACAATAATATACCCTCCGGACAATAGATAGTTCTGCACAACTTATCTTTTTTAATGTGTAGGCAGCAGCAAAATTACTTGTTTTATTATAAGTTACCGTAGGATCTTTTAAAAAAAATTATTAGTGGATCTACTATACTGTTGTGATAAACCTGGTTATTAATTTGTGAATGTTGGGCTCCCTGGTAGTTTCTGCCATTACGCTTTTGCTCCGACTATGGGAAGTTAATTTGAATACTTGCCAATTTTGACCTATTTGTGGGGGTTTTTCCCCTGATGCTGGATAGTAAGAACTGTGCTCAAGTGAATTCTGCCACAAGTTAGGCTTGTGTAATTTTTAAGATCAGTATTTAGCACACACATGCTCGTGCTTATTAGGTTATTGCAGAAACCGTCTCTTCCTCAAATAGTCAGTTGTAGAGGCAATTTTAAGCCAAGAAGAATACTCGTCATGGGTGTGACACAGCCTACGGGGGCAGTTCAAAGTCATGTAGACCAGCTAGTCCTCATGCCATCAAAGGAACAAGCAGTAGGTATTGTCTATGTTGCATGGGCACGATTACAGATAGGCATGTATTGGACACGACGAGAGGGATATAACAACAAATTTGGTGTGTCCTAGTGTATTTTGGAATGTCCGTTTCGTGTATGTACTTGTTTGACACATACGGGATTGACTTCTTCGAGTTCCAGTGCTTCACACAGTTAAACCTCTATAAATTTGATAGCATAGAGACCAAGAAAAAGCTATTAATTTAGCGAATATTAAATGGTCAGTAAATTAATTTTTTCAAAATTTTCCGATAAATGATTGGTTACAAAAAGACTTTTTTTTAGTGAATATGTCACATCTGATTCCTCCTATTTCAAAGATTGGCATTCTAATAATTTATTAATTTATCAGTTGATTGTTAACTTATTAATTTTTCAAGATATTTTCTTAAATATTGCACATTGTATTTAGTTTCTCGTTTTATGAACTAACAATTCTACGTATTTGTTTAACCAAATAAAATTCATAATTATACTTATTTGTTCCAAAAATAGATTGTACATTGTTCAATGTACTATATTATTATATTTAATGAACATTTAACCGAGCAAAAACTCTAAATTGTTTTTCTTTTTACGAAGTAACAATTCTATGAATTTGTTTAACCAATTAACTTCATAAATCTACTTATTTTTCCAAAAAATATATTGTATATCGTTCAATGTACCACATTATTCCATTTTATGAACATTTAACCAAAGTAAAAACTTTATATAGTTTCTTGTTTTACGAACTAACAATTCTATGTATTTGTTTAACCAAGTAAAATTTATAAATCTACTTTTTTTTTTCCATAGATACATTGTACATTGTTCAATGTACTACATTTTCCATTTAATGAATATTTAACCAAGCAAAAACTATTTAAATAGACAAAAGTCATAGTAACACAACACATCATATATACAAGAACATCAAATATAATCAAAGAGTTGAATTATCGTAATGGAATAGATGTCGATGACCTCTTGAACTACCTTGGAGAAAATAACACAACTTCAAAGATGTTGATTGACGAGCATATAATTGAGGCCGTCATGGGTAGGGCTGAAAATCGAACGAACGAGCTCGAACAAAGAGTGTTCAAACTCGGTTCGATTAAACTATCGAACGAATTTAATTCGAGTCGGGAGTAAGGTCAAGCCAAAATAATGGTGTTTGAACGCCGTTTGATTAGATACTCGAAAGGATCGAGCTTGAGTCGATTTAGCTCGCGAGTTCGGACGAAAATGAACCGAGCCCGAGCCAAGACCAAGTCAAAGCCATCACACTGCTACTCTCAAGTCCTAAAAACTTTTTTGTTGAATCAATAAGGGAAATTGAGAGGATCAACTCCAGTGCATCAAAAGTTCGTTTGGACGCAATTATTAAAATTTGAGAGAGAATAGAGAGGTGTTATACAGTACAATGCAACATACATATACTAGGGGAAGCCCTAATACTAGAAACCGACCCAAGCACGAGTCCGTTTGCGAACAATACCGAGTCGAACAACCTATGGTCGAACTCTGTTCGAACACCCCTTCGAACAGAAAAAATCGATCGAGCTCGGTACCGACCAACCCATGAATGAGCTTCGAACTGAGCTGAACGCGAGTCGTTTGAATCGTTTTACAATCCTAGTCATGAAAAATGATCAAGATTATGAAGTTAAAGATGATAGTTCTACAATGGAGTCCGTTTCATGAAAATAAGCTCTTAAAGCGGTGATGACATTGAACAACTTTTTGTTGCAGTACGAGAAATCCACACCGAAATTTCTTACCCTGTTAAGAAAAGTTAGAGATGAAATCCAATGTGACATCAATTTCAAGAAGAAACAAACAATGATTGAGTCATATTTTAGGAATGCCTTGTAGTCGAATCATAAACACTATGTATATTAGAAAGCTATTAATTTATATATTACATGGGACCTATATGATTTTTTTATAATGTATTCTCTTATAAATTTAGTGAATTATAAATTTAGCATATTATCCCCAAGTCGGGACCGGCCAAATATATTATTTAATTGGGTATTAAATTGTCAAGGTTCTACTGTAAGTCATAGTTCCAGATGCTTTAAGAAACTGAATCAAATCAGGGAGTTTTTTCCCCTATTAAAAGCAGGGGTATATTAGCATTCCTTGTATTTTTGAGTGAAATTTTAATTATTCTATGAGAGTGCTTTTGGGATGGTATATCACATGCTATTTATGAAAATCTCAAAAAATAGTGCTTTCCTTGAGCATTTAAAAAATCATTTCTTAATTTGGATCTCAAACATTGGTGGGGCTAAGATAGGATTAGATATGTTTTACCTTTTGCTGGCCGTACGTTGCGCTATGAGTTATTAAAGAGTAAACTTACCTAGAATATTCCACAGTTGTAGTTCTTAGCAACCAGACATGGCCTAGGATTCATGATAAAGTTGTTGCAGATATAACTTCTACTTTTAGTCAAATGATATGATATCTTAGCTTCTGCCATCTTTATCATTTCGTACCTATTTTCCTTTCATGTCTACTCTAAAATGGATCATGTCCTATTTCTCTATCTAGAACTAACAGTTCCAAATGACATCCATTTTTTCATTATATCCTTGAAAACTCAGATGTAGTTGCAAGGCATCTTTTGTGTTGCAAGACAAACTTGTGAGCTGTTTGCATCTACAGCTAATGGCACAGCCAACAATGTATTATTCAAAGGGGTGGAAGTGGGGATCTTCCCAAGATCTAGTTTGCAGGTGGAAACAGTGGTGATGACTGACAAGGGGATGAGGTGGGCCCTTCCCAATGCCATTAAAGAAATGATTTACCCCACCTATCTCTTGTTTTGGTTTCCTGTGATTTTTCCTCATTCTGTTCATTCTTCCTTGCTTTTCTCAAGCAATTGATGGCGTAAAATAGTTTGAAATATCAAATTCTTGAGCAAATGTTGGAGTTTTGTTAATGCTCTTGGTGAAAGACCTAATGTGGCATTTCTACCTATTTAGTTTCAGTAGATTTTTCAAGGAATGTGAGTGGAGTCACATAATTGAACAGATGCTCAATCAGATACCTTGACACCTTGTCTTTCTAGTGAGAGTGTTGCTCCCATCACTGATGGTTTTGTCTGGTGTGCAATCATCGCTAGGTATATAGAGATTTAGGTTGCGAAACTAGAGAAAGGAGGCTTCTTCCAGCCATATTGTTGAACGTTCTTTTGTGCTGGGCATTGCTCTAATTTCTTATCTTGGTTTATTATTTGGTTTAATGTCAGCGATCATCTTTCTCACCTTGTATCTTTTACTGCTTTAATTAGGTTATCTGCAATCTCGTTTTGGAATATTCTCCATCAGAATTCAGAATGCAGGTGTTAGAAAGCCTGCAAGTGATGACGTTCGGATCCAAGGACTTCCTCATCCTAGGGATTTCCGGAAGGTAATCTTGATTGTTATTTGGATTAGCATTGTCATGGTGTCAAATTTATAGCTGCTACCTTTAATTGTGTTGGTTCCAGGCTGTTATGATGCGCGTATCAAATATGAATGAGGGTTTCAGTCGGCCAGCTCTTTATAATGAAGATTCTCTGAGTTCGGGTTCCATTCCACCTGTTTTGGTGAGCAAAACTGATTTTTAATACTTGATAGCTGGTTCAAAAACATAATACATTGGAAATGTTTCTTGTTCACTGTGCTCCCTTTGTAAGATAAGTTTGCCTTCAGAAGTTTGTGGTCACAGCTGAGATGGGTTCGTATAGGTTGGGGCTAAAAATGAACCAAGAATGGAAATGATGATCTAAAATGATATTTAGATTGATTTTAAATTTATCGGCAGACTTTTTCGGTAACAGGGAATAGTTTATACAAGACATAGCCAGTTTACAAAATATTTATTCGTTCTTTTGATGGTTGTAGAGATTAAGACTATTCTTTGTGGCATTCCCCTCCTTTTTTTTGAGTGTATGAGCTCTTTATTTTGCAATTGCTGCTACCTCTGACTGTTTCATATGGAACATAATGTTTCTTTTCTTTGTGTGTGATATGCCTTTTATGTTGTACAAAACCTTTTACATACGAAGTAATTCTGACTGTGAATTGTGTTTACTTGCTTTTGGTTTTATCATGGTTTTTCTCATCCTATCAGAAACCAATTTATGATCTTTTTCTTCATCATGCATGTAGTTTCCTCCAAATATGAATTAAATAATTAGTTGTATTATGTATGACATTTTGTTTTATAAATTTGTGTCCCCCTGTATCAAACATGTCTTAGGTTGTCCATCATTATCTGACATTTGTGTTTTTGAGGAGTCATAAATATTTGTAAGATGAAAACTGTTGTATCCCTAATAAGCAAATAATATAAGATTTTGATGTTTGCCCATATTTAACTAAGTTAAATATCAAAGCACAAAGTCGAAAACACATTCTTTGTTTTCAGTGCCCTCTAACCATAGCTAATTTTAGTTCACTATTTCCTGTCGCAGATCCCCCCTTCAAGATCTCTAAACAGTGATCTTTATCCTTCTCCTGGAGAAATCATAATGCATAAGCTTGAGGAGATCGGAAGCTCTGTGAAGGTAAATCTAGTAACTTTTAAGAACCCCTTTAAATATTTCTACAATATTAAAAGGATTTGCAGATGCCACAATCTTGTGATGAAGAAGCCTTTGTTGTCGGTGTGTCATATCTCTAGTTACTTTTTCCTTCACTTAGTAAATAGTTAACCCACTAGATTATATTGAAAAACATACTATTCTCACAACACATCCTCGTATATTCTGTTTATCTGTCAATCCTTCCAAGATAAATTAATGATGTCCTCCTATCCATGCGCTTCTTTGCCAATGACCCAGGTAGGATACTCTGTAATAGCTCGACTGCAGCATCGATAGTTTTACTGATTCTCTAGAGTCCTATAAGCTTTTGATGCCTCCATAGTCATACTAGCAAGGAGGATATTCATGACATTCATCCTGCTAGGGAAGTTCCTTGGCATATGGTAATGATTTATTATTGGTGTTGGCGCAATGCCACTTGCTATCAAGAGTTGGAATTTTGCAGGGAACTGAAAATGCGTGGAAACTTGCAGGTTACTAATAGATTTTACTTGTGATCCTTGACCCATTGTATGCTAATTGTTTGATTGTGCAGAGGTTGCAGTCATTAATTGAGCGACAGGCCAAACATCAGACTGTGCCACTTGAGGCAACAATTGAATGTACAGAAGGGAAGGAATAGATGGAGAATGTTGGCTCTTCCTGATTTTGAATATTTACACTCATTTGAGGCGAGGTTTACCTGGGGAAAGTTGGAATTACCCATGGTATGTGTTCTTCCGTTCTTCATACATTTTCTCGTTATTATTGTTGATGTAACAAAAACTGACATAGATTTGAATTCTTTAACATAATATTTTTGTACTATATGTAATGATACAATTATTAGTCCAAGCAGGCAATATTTGTGCCACTGATATTTCGTCTTTGTATAAATCCTGTTATCTAGTTTGTTTGTACTAGTAATGGGCCAGGCTGAAGTTCTTCAAAAGGGGTTGAGAAGGACTCACATTAATAGTGCATAAATATAGAGAGATTCATGTGGATTGATCTCTAGAGTTTAATGCACTTAGATGATTAAAGTCTATGCTATCTTATGATTGACTTTTATGAAAGCATTACTCTAATTATTTCGAACCGGCCTTTTACTGAGTCGACCATGCACCTATGACTAGGGGAAAAAAGAGAATTTTATAATGGCGGTCATTTTATGCTAATTCAATCTTTTGATTGAAAAATAATTAGTCTATTTGCAATTTAATTGAATATGTATATGTGGTTATTTACTTGTTTTTAATTAGTTAATTATTGTTGGGGTTCCCTCGAGGCTAAGGCAATACTCTCTTTCTTAGAAGCTATCAGGAGTACTCTAAAGCCTAATTTTCGGATAAGTTTCCTGTCAAAAGGGATTTAGTCACATTCCTGTGATGTCAGTCAAATGAAAACAGCTCAAATTGACTAACGTAATTCAGATCAATTTTAATCGCCACCCTAACAAATCATCAGTGTTATCGCTTAAGTGGGTTCCTAGTCAACGCAAATAAACAAGAATTTCATGTGTGCGCGCCCATAAGAGATCCAATTAAAAAACATGACTTCTACATGTAAACCAAATGCTTACAACTACTTGGTTTTTCCTCCTTTAAAACATTTTGACAGAACAAATCTATTTTGACAGAACAAATCTATATGACAGCAACATAACGGAAACCAAATCCAATGGCGAGGGAGTTGGAATGTAAGCGCTTTTTTTTTTTTTTTTCTGGAAAAATTCTAGAGGGGCCAATATATCAAATATTTGAGGTTGTAGTGTAACTAATAAACAGTTATAGAAATTAAAGATGTGAATGTATGAACAATTTTACAATTTTTCAATCTTATAGTGTAATTTGTATACATTCTCAAAAGTCAAAAAAAAAAAAAAAAAAAAAAAAATCAGGAAACACTGTGGCTCCATAGGGCCATCTTAAATGTTGTTCTTGTGGATTCCGTGCATGCATTTAGGCTTTCTTTGGTTTGCGGAAAGGCAAAAAAAAAAAAATAGTTTTTTTTACCTTTTTGTTTTTTTTTTAAAAATCATAATTTTTATCTTTTTTTTTTTTGGTATTTGAAAATGTCAGACAAATTATGAGGAAAATTGATTTTTTTCTTCTTCTTTTTTTGGCAATGTAGATGCGTATAATATATATTTACAGTATTTGACATAGGGGTGCAACTCGGACGGGCTAAACCCGAACCCGATCGAATAAACCCGTTAATAGGTTGGGTTAGGGTTGAAGATATTCGGGTTCGGACTCAGGCTCGGGTTAAAATATTTGAATCCGATCAAAAATCGGGTTGGACTTGGGTTCACCCGAAGACCTATATATCGGGTTTCTAATATATTAGAAACCCGATATATATATATATATATATATATATATATATATATATATATATATATATATATATATATATATATATATATATATATATTGTTCCATACTACTTAAATAAAAAGTTTAAACTATAATTTTTTTTCACCCGAACTCTTCAACTCCTTGTCCTAAATCTCATTTCAGTTTTATTTTGTAACGATTGAGGCTTGATTGCTATTTGATTATGCATTTAATATTACTCTTGTTTAAAATTATTTCAAATATCATATTAGAGCCCGATAAACCCGACGGACCCGACCCAACCCGAGCCCAACATATCCTCCGGACTTGGTCTTGGGCTTCATATGTTGAACCCGAAGTCGGGTCGGGCTTGGGCTCGGACTAGGCTTATGATCTATCGGGTTGGGCTCGGGTTGACCTCAAACCCGACCCAACCCGCCCGAGTTGCACCACTAATTTTGAAAGTACCTTCTTGATATGCATAAAGGTTCTGAGTACAATGCGTGTTTCATTCACTCGAGTAGACAGACTCGTTAATGAGCATGAATGGTCATGTAGGCGACACTTTGTGATTTAAATTTCTTGAAGCCCAATGATAGTAGAACTAAAGTGGAGAAATTAAGAAAATAAAATGTATGGGTTATAAAAGTTAGAATAATGTAATATTATGGGAGACATGCATGCCCTAGGATTTTAGCAGTTGTAGTGATTAAACCATGAAAAGCAGAATTTGACAGTATTTTAAGACTATACTTTGCAGCCAAAAAAATAAAACATAATTTCGTAATTTTGTATCGAGAGGGCACGTCCGCGTGATGCCACGCGGGTCTCCCGATCCGATGGTGTAGGAGAGGAGGGCTTTGCCCGTTATATATATATATATATATATATATATATATATATATATATATATTTTTTTTTTTATATATATATATATATATATATATATATATATATATATATAAGTGCAAATGACCTCTAGCCTAGTGGTTAAGAGAGATGCATGCGGAAGTGGTCGGGAGTTCAAGCCTCAGTGGAGGCGAGTTCGCCACAAGTACCCATTGCTTCAAAAAAAAAAAAAAAAAAAAAAAAAAAAAAAAAAAAAAAAAAATATATATATATATATATATATATATATATATATATATATAAGCAAATGACCTTTAGCCTAGTGGTTAAGAGAGATGCATGCGGTCCAAGTGGTCGGAAGTTCGAGCTCCAGTGGAGACGAGTTTGCCACAATTACCCATTATTTCAAAAATAATAATAATAATAATAATAATAATATATATATATATATATATATATATATATATATATATATATATATATATATATATATATATATATATATATATATATATATATACCGGTGGACTAAAGATTAAGGGGGGAAGGAAAAATATAAAGAAAAGGTAGGAGGATTAATTAGTCAACATGAATTTTATGATGCAGATGAAATATTTAGAATAAGGAAATTAGGCCTCGTTTGGTTCAAAGAGAGAAAATTTTAGATTTACGAAATTCACAAGGTTGATAAAACGATATAACATAATACAAATGATACATGACACAGTAAAGAATTTTCAAAATGTGCCAATTAAACTTTTTTTTTTATAATAGTCAGTATTTGGTTCAGCCAGGGGCGGATCCAGGTTATACCTGGGGTTGGCTGGTGCCCACCTCAAATTTTTTTATTTTTTCTAAAAATTATTTTTTGATTTTTTTTTGTAGTAATTAGTCTACATCTAGTCCATCCTAATCCACTCTATAGCCTATTCCACTATATATTTTCTGGAAATTGCTGAGAAACCCAATTTCGAGGTGGACTTTTATGAAATGCCCACCCGCTGGATAAGTTTTATGAAATACCCAGAATTAAGTATTTTCACGTTAAATATTCCAAGATTCTCTTTTAGATGCCACCCGCTAGAAACTGCTATTTTTATAATACCGAAACTACCCCTCCGCGCGAATTGGTCATCTATATGTATTTGAATTCAAAAAACTCAGATCTGGATTGCGATTTTCGTCTTCTTCTTCTTCACGGAAAATCTGAATTCTATTGCTCTCATATTCAGCAGAGATCGCAAAGATCGTTCGTAGTTCGGTGTGTTTTTCTTCAGTCGAACTCAGATCATCGCTCGTCATCATCATCACCATCATCATCATCTTCATCGTGGAGACATTTGAACTCAGATCTTCAATTGTGGAGAGAAGATCTTTTTTCTTCTTTTCCATAAGAATTATCATCGCTTTGAAAGAAGAACAAAACTCTTTATTCCTGAAAAAACTAAATTACACGTTTTAACACTGGAAATGACCATTCTCCGTCTTAATTAGGACGGAGAATGGCATTCTCCGTCTTAATTAGGACGGAGAATGCCATTCTCCGTTTTATTTAAGACGGAGAATGCCATTCTCCGTCCTAATTAACACGGAGAATGACATTCTCCGTTTCCGTCTTAATTAGGACCGAGAATGTCATTCTCCGTCTTAATTAGGACGGAGAATGGCATTCTCCGTCCTAATTAACACGGAGAATGGCATTCTCCGTGTTTCTAACACGGAGAATGGTCATTCTCCTGCGTTTTAACACTAGAATGACCATTCTCCGTGATAAATTACACGGAGAATGGCATTCTCCGTCCTAATTAAGACGGAGAATGGTCATTCTCCGTTTAATTTAGCACGGAGAATGGCCATTCTCCGTCTTAATTAGGACGGAGAATGCCATTCTCCGTTTTATTTAACACGGAGAATGACATTCTCCGTTTCATTTAACACGGAGAATGGCATTCTCCGTGTTTCTAACACGGAGAATGGTCATTCTCCTGCGTTTTAACACTGGAATGACCATTCTCCGTGTAAATTAAGACGGAGAATGTCATTCTCCGTCCTAATTAAGACGGAGAATGGTCATTCTCCGTGTAAATTAAGACGGAGAATGCCATTCTCCTGCATTTTATGGTTAGCTGAAACTTTGGAGGGCCATAACTTTTGACTGGGAGGTCGAAACGAGGTCCCGTTTGTCGCAAAATGAGCGTATCGTCGAGGAGACTGAAAGTAACAGCTTCATCGTTAGACGGCCTTCCGAAATTTTAGATTCGCAAAAAAATGATGTTTGGACCTCCGTTTTAGCACTTTTGTCGTTCGTCCCGGTCTTTCCGAAATTTTTCGACGAGTTTTTGAAGATTTTTGAGGAGAAAACCTAGATTCGAAAGTGAGCAGCGTATGGAAGAAGATGGAGTATTGAAACGTTTTTTTAAGAGCAGTTTTGTGGGTGTTTCCAATAAATTAAAAGGAAGGGCAAAAGGGTCATTTGGAACCCGCTTTGGATAAGTTTCTCTAATTCTGGGCACGCGATGAAAGTTTTTTTAGCGGTGGGTTTTACATAAAACTTTTTAGTTTTTGGGCATTTCATAAATCTTCCCATATATTTTTGGATCCGCCTTTGTGTTCAACAAACTTGTCTATATATAATCTGACTTGAATCCTATAATTAGCTTTTATGCTGTAGTAGAGAAAATTAAGTCGACGTGCAACGGACATACATAATTTTACGTGGACCTAGTATTTTAATTTGCTAATGCATATATATAAAGAAAATATGAAAAAGACGTATGTGATTAGATCAGATTAGGTATTCTAATGTTTTAATCATTCATTCATTCATTCTAGTATAATCTATTTAGAGAATCTCTACTTGATTCCCTCTGGGCCGAAGTTGGAGCTGACTTTCAATTTTCAAAGTGTTAATTGTTGGGTCAAATATTATACTTACCAGATCATAATTATTCGTATATATAAATAAATATATCATCATCAACATGCATGACAAATTAACTGTAAGTCTTGAACAACATATATATACAGTAAAGAAGAATACATCAAAGGTTGTTTGGTGCCCAAGTAATGTAAAGGCTAAGTATATAGGAGGGAGGGGGAGAGAGAGAGAGAATGTTCTTAATTGCTCTTTTCAACAGTCAAATTTCAGTACTTGTTCACCAAGAAAGAATCAAAGAAAGCTTGTGGTTGTGGATTGGTTGACATTTAAAACTTAGGGAGTAACTTTCTAATATCTGATGATACACATGCTGAGGTGAGCTGTCAAGTCGGCCGGGCCAAAAATTTGGATGGGCCAAGTCGGGCCTGGACCAAGCCTCTCAGGTTCATGTATTATATGAGGCAAGTCCGACACATGACCCACGACACAATGGACTTCGGATCGAACCTGAACCTAGACAAATTTTAAATCATATAATGAATAAATATTATAACAATTTTAAATCATATGATGAACCTGGAATTGCATAACCAGATTGAGTAGACGATCTTGAGCCCAACAAATCGTAATATTACGAAGACACCATATTGTAAATATGGAACATGAGTAATATGGGATGAGAGAACTACGGATTTATGGTTGGACCCGTGGTTGCAAATTGTGAATTATTTAGAATTTAGTTACTTATTAGTTTGTGTTCCTATTTGAAACATGTCTAGTGTATTTTCTCTTTATTTTTTATATTAACATGTATTTCTGAGTTCTCCTTGTGCAAGGGACTATCATATATTTTCTCTAAAAATGTCTTTATTGTGTTTTTATGAGTTTTGTATCTCCTTGTTCTCGAGCAATGGTAGCAGGAATGACATTATCAATATATCATATGCTGTAGCACGAATTAAGTTAAGCTTTCAAGTTCACTGTGTGCCATTACTTCTCTTTGATGGTATCATTAGACTAATTAATTATCGGATGTCATGACTACGTCATTACTTCTTCTCGAAGCACATAAATTTTTTAGTTTCTTTCGGAAGATAATATTATAGGGAAATATTTATAGGAACTTTCCTCGAAGAATTAAAATTAATAAATAAAATAAAGGTGATTGTGTAGCTGACCTTGGCTAGAAACTTCAATCCATCCGACATCAATCAAATAAGAGGTGTGGCTCAGCGGTCCAATGATACCATGAGATATCACTATGCATGTGATTACTACTTTTCCTTTATTTTCAATTAAGATTCCAAATGTCCACATCAATTAATAATTAAATTGGCGGATACGCATGCAAGCTGATCAGTAATTAATTAATTAATTAGATCGATCGCAGACCAAGTCCCCACACTAATGCATGCATCATCTCGATGGATCGAGTTGGTTAATGGTTCTGTTATGAAATATATATATATATATATATATATATATATATATATATATATATATATATATATATATATATATGACCTCGTGTTGTTTATCAACTGATGCCATGACCAGTGGCAAAGTATAAGTTGGAGTGGCTCAAGTTGTAGTTCGGACTTAAAAAAAGTCAATAGGAGCTAACAGCATATTATCAAATGATTCATATGTAAAAACAAGTAGCAGTATTAGCTTAATTGGTAGATTGACTGGTATTTATATGAAGGAAAATGCTTTATGCACCTCCAAAATCATGTCCTCCGTGTCCCTCCGCCACATGTCATTCTTCTATTCACTCATATCTTGCTCCAACTCTCCTCCCTATTTGCTTGGGACAATAAGGAAGTGACATGTGGCGGAGGGACATGGAGGAACATAATTTTGGAGGTACATATAGTATTACTTTTATATGAAAGATCCACGTTTTGAATTCTCTAGATATAGATTTTTCATCCCTGCTCCTCGGAAATGATGGATGCCTAGCTGCCCTAACTATATATATTATATATATGTAATTAGAAGTTGCGTACTTACGTTGTACGTATCTTTTATTTATATTTTTTATTTTATAAATAATATTTGAATGATAAATCTATTTTAAAATAATATATATACAATATTTTAAAGTAAGTTTATTTTTGAGATGATGAACACTTATTATAGTTAGAAATTTGTATTTATTAGTGGTTCGATTGGAATTTTGCTAGTGAGGAGGTGTATACTTTATATATGTTATTCTTAATTAATTTAAACACGATATAAATATAGCTTGTTTGGTTGTACGTAAGTGTACCAAAGGACGAAAGTAAAAAATGGAAATTTACTTACACATAAATTTTGACTTTCCAAAAGTTATTTCGTTGTTGGAATTGGAAGATATGAAAGTGAGAAGAAAAAAATCTGTTGTTTGTATGGTTGTTAAAAGTGGAAAAAAAAGGAGTTCGATTGTTTTGATGGTTATTAAAAGTGGATGTTGGTTGAAGATAAACATGGATATGTTATCTCCAATTTTTACACAAATAATTTTCATTTAAACGCAACTATTTCAATATAAATTTTTATTTCACACAAGTAATTGACATATAATTAGTAATGTAATTTTTCTAAAATATAAACAAATTATTTTATAAATTTTAAAAAATGTATTGAAGACAAATTTTATTGACAAATTACACCATTTTTAATCATTAACAACTAACCAAATTAATTGTATTATTAGGTTAAAATCAAAACGTAAACTAATCAAATTATGCTACGTCCATTGGTTTTTTCTTCTTCTTTTTTCTCAGAAAAAATTGGACAAAGAAAAATTTATGTGCGAAGTCCTCTCTTTTGTTTTTATCATTTCCATGAGTTCTACACATTGTTGCAAACCAAACTTTGCATAAAAATATCATATTCAACAACATGTTCCTAGTGACCACCACAAAAAAATGTCATATTCAACAACAGAAAGGAGGAGAGAAAGAAACCAACGGAAAGGGCACGGTCACCGAGCCGCAACGAAGCCACCAACCTCTGTATCGCCGCCAGCAGCAGCGCCACCGCCGATGCGTAAACCTTCCCGCCACTGGAGCATCTGATCATTAGCATCATCACTTCATTCATCACTCACTCTAGACAAAAAAAATTCTCTCTCTCCCCTCCGTACTTCACAAGATGAGTTTCCTCCTAAAATGCTAGGATGTGAAAATTGAAAATAGGGAAGGAACATGAACTGCTGAGTATCACTTCAAACCAAAACCATCTTTTTCAAGTATGGTAACCAAACAGCTGAACTCCGACGACGAGTTCAGCTGAGTTACAAAAGAATTGCCAGATCCAGTCCACTTTCGGGCAACCAAACACCCGCTAAATCAGCTACTTATATATATATATATATATAGAAAATTCTACAATATATCCACCCTTTTGGGATGTATCGATACATCCAAAATCTGGACCGTTGGATGCTCATCCAACGGTTGAGATTAAATTCAGATTAAATAATGCAGGAGACATCATTTAATGCTGTTTTTGAATTTTGACCTCTTGTTAACTTGCTATAGCAGGTCATTCTTCAATGCAATTTTTCAATGAACACCATAAATTAACTCATATTTACTTTCTCTTTCGTCCATGTAATTTAATATTTTGTGCAACTACGTATATATAACAATAATTGTGTGTCGGCCGGAAAGGAATGACACAGTGTGTCCAGGTCTGTAGGCTATGTAGACGACGACACCACCGCCGCTGGCGATCTAGATGATGACACCGACGACGAATGATACATTTAGGACGGAGAATGGTACATTTAGGAAGCCGATAAAAGCTCGTTCTCTCAAATTTTTTCTTTGTGTAAATTAAATCCAAGGAGGACACAATCCCTAAGGACACAGTGTGTCCAGGTCTGTAGACGATGTAGACGACACCACCGCCACTGGCGATCTAGATGATGACACCGACGACGAATGGTACATTTAGGATGGAGAATGGTACATTTAGGACGGAGAATGGTACATTTAGGAAGCCGATAAAAGCTCGTTCTCTCAAATATCTTCTTTGTGTAAATTAAATCCAAGGAGGACACAATTCCTAAGGACACAGTGTGTCCAGGTTTGTAGACAATGTAGACGACACCACCGCCGCTGGCGATCTAGATGATGACACCGACGACGAATGGTACATTTAGGACAGAGAATGGTACATTTAGGACGGAGAATGGTACATTTAGGAAGCCGATAAAAGCTCGTTCTCTCAAATCTCTTCTTTGTGTAAATTAAATCCAATGAGGACACAATCCCTAATTTTAGTTATTGCTTAGCAGAGTCTGCTTAGTTGTTGTAAAATTGTGGTGTTGCTTCTGTGACACTTTTATCTTTAATCTCATGTTTTCTATGAATATGTGTTCTGTTTGATTTTGATTTAGTAATCTTTCCGTAATTAGTTTTTTGTTTCATCTAAAATTTAATATTTTTGTTATAAAGCTACAGGCCATGGTGGTGGTGGTGGTGGAAGGAGAAACGGAGATGAAGAAGGAAAGAAGAAGAAGTTCCGGTTCGCGGCGGACTTCGTCGAGTTCCTCAATCAAACGGAATTAAACCTCTTATAGAGTTCCTTAATTGAAGTTGATCATGATAACCTTTTGTACTTTTCAAACGGCTAGTAGAATCTTCCTCGAGCCCTCCTCAATCAAACGGCTAGTAGATTGTTTGCTAGTCTCGAAATTTATTTGTCTTTCCATCTTCCTTACTTTTTATCCTTCTCTCTTGCTATATATACAATAGTTTTCTTGTTTCATAGTACTATTATTTATTCTGAAATACATAGAATAGTTTTCTGAAATATAATAGTTTTCTTGTTCTCAAGATGTCTACTCGTGTCGTAGGAAATGTAGAAGACGTAGAAGATTGGTTGCCAGCTCCAATGAAACCTTCATTTCGCGTATGTTGTGCAGGATTGTTCAGCTGAAGTTGCATCGATCAATTCTAAGCTTGGTTCAATACAAATTGAACAAATGAATTTCTCTCGGCGTTTGGAGAAGATTGAAGAATTTTCAGCTTTGAAGAAGGCATCTTTATCTGGAGTATTTAATAATGTGAAGGTGGTTTCCGTTGAATCTTTCGATGAGGAGGACGTGATGCTACAGAATCATAATGAAGCAATGGACAGAATTCTCGCATTGTGTCCTACAGAAGAAACTGACTTTAGCAGTTCTTCGAAAAGAATGCGTGGAAATTTAGATCCGGTCACACCATCGAAAAGTTTAACAAGGGGTTCAACCTCGAAGCCTAGCAAGTGTACTAGTGGTTCTTCGAGTTATTACGACTATATTTTTGCCGGTGATAGACCTGAAGAGTAAGTAATATGAGTTTTGATTTAATTTCAACAGTTTTTTCTCCTAATTTATTCGTTTCTTTTCTTAGTGAAATAATATCATCTTGCAACAAAATCTATGTGTCTCGGTTTGAAATGAAGTCCTTAGCTCCTTTAACGAGAATTAAAAATGGGGTATGTATAGATAGTATATTTCTTCTTAGATGCCATCTATGTTTACTTCGATTCCATCGCTGACATTTTTAATAATTTATTCAGATTGTAGGTATTGTCTCTGCTCTTCTCACAGCGGAGGAACGGAAAAGAACCTCCAATAAAGCTAATGTATGGTTTTTACCAATAAGGATAACGGTGAGTGAGCATTTTATTCTTCAATGCTTATGCATTAATAATTTTCTCGTTTGTTTGTCCTTCGTAATGTATTAATTGATGTGTATGTAGAAAGAATTGTTACTTACATCTGCCAAAAAACTTCATAAAAAATGGAAGAAGTGCAAATATTTCCAAGGTTACATGGGATCTTTAAACATTTGTAACGAGGTATTAATGTATTTCTGTTTAAATATTAATCCTAATTTTTTGAAAATTTACTAATTTGTTTTACCTAATTGATCCTGATTCAGATATACATATCCATTCTTTTGGACGGACACTATACTCTTACAAGAGTTCTGGTTAAAACAAGGACTATTGAAATTTGGGACTCACTTGCATCTAAAGATGATCTGATTCACAACCAATCAGTCATAAAAGAAATAGTAAGCTCATATTCATCAATTTTTATGAATTGCGTACAAGATCCGCGGTATACTAATACATATTATATTTTTGTAATTGTAGCTTTCAAATTTGGATCTCTTTCTCGAAGAAGAGATTTTGAAGTTGAGAGATGCTAGGTTCAGCTTTTCTACTTTTGTAATAAAACGTTGTCCTTATGTTCCCCGCCAAGGCAATTCAGTTGATTTTGGGATTTTTGTAATTGCATTAATGAAAGATCGATGTAGTCTGGACTACCGTTCTCTCAATGTAAGTCTAAAAATATGTCGTCAAAAACTTACACTTTGTAGAGCAATATTTTTGATGTTATGTTTGTTATATGTCGTTTGATGCGGGAATAGAAAGACGCAAAGCTGGTGAATGGATTACAACTTAAGAGCACAATGAAGTACTAAAAAAGTTGCTTATATAATATAATTAAGCAGAAAGGAGTCCAATCTGAAATGATTGAATATGGAAGACGATGATTTTTTTTCTTCTTCTTTTATATCTAATGTATTATGTTCATTTGTTTTGTTGAGTTGTAATGACATTTTTGCCAAACGGCTTCGATTCTTTTTGATTAAGCAGAATCATTTTTGTCCTTCTAATTAATATAATTAAGCAGAAAGGAGTCCAAACGGTTTCGATTCTTTTTGTCCTTCCATCGAATGACATTTTTGTCCTTCTAATTAATTCAAAACACCCCCGAACCCTTTTATTACAAAAAAAAACCGTTTCGATTCCTCCTCTTCTTCCATACTCCACTCTGTACTCAAACCTAGGTCATTCTTCTCCAAAATCGTCAAACCTTCCTCCCTATTCGCAATCTTCACACCATGTCGGCATCAGCGGCAGAATCATCACCGACAGCATCACCAATTAGAGAAGATGTACCAGTTACAGAAAATCTAAAAGGAAAAGACGGAGAACAACCGAAACCCTATTCTAAGAAAGTTGCACAGAAGAAAAAGGGAAAAGATGCTAAACAAAAAGAAGTGCAAGAAGAAGTGCAAACAGAAGGTATAACTTTAAGTTTATGTTCGCAAATTCTGTATATATTACACGGAGAATGACATTCTCCGTCATAAAACGCATTTGAATGTTCATTCTCCCTGTCAAATTACTCTGGGAATGCCATTCTCCGTCTAAATTAAATCAATAATATCATTCTCCGTTTACTTTAACGGAGAATGACATTCTCAGTGTTAAAACACATGAGAATGTTATTCTTCGTGTTAATTTAAACGGAGAATGCTATTCTCTGTGTAATTTCAAACGGAGAATTCTATTCTCCGTGTTAAATTAAACGTAGTATGGCATTACAAGAGTTAAAACGAAAGAGAATTCTATTCTTCTTGTTTTTACAAACGGAGAATAGAATTCTCCGTTTTCAACTACACAGAGAATAGTATTTCCAGTGTTAAAACGATTGAGGATTTTATTCGCCGTTTAATTTGGAACGGAGAATGGCATTCTCCGTGTAACTTGAAACGGAGAATAACATTCCCAAAACACATTAGAATGTTCATTCTCTGTTTTATTTTAAACAGAGAATGACATTCTCCGTGTCATTTGAAACGGAGAATGATATTCTCCGTGTTGTCTTACACGGAGAATGTCATTCCCAGTATTAAAACGATTGAGAATGCTATTCTCCGTTTAGTTTGAAACGGAGAATAACATTCTCTGTGTTAATTTACACGAAGAATGTCATTCAAAGTGTTAAAACCCATAAGAATGACCATTCTTCGACCTAATTTTTTATTTTTTTATTTTGTAGAAAAAAATCTGTTAGGAATAAGGAATCAAGACTTTTCTGTTCTACCTTCAAGCCAATGCTAAATCTTATGGAGGTGGTCAATCAAGATGTTGGCCGTTTACCTGAGCCAGTTATTGATTTCTTGAAGAATATCGGTTTCTGAAATTTTATCAAATTTTTTTACCAAAACAGAGTCCACGTCTCCAAATTGGCCAAGGTAACGGAAGGGCTTGAGAATTTAATTGCAAGTTACACAGAAGAAGAAGATGGCATCGGGTGCTTTGAATTGAGCACAACTGTTAAAATTGCGCCAAGCGTCGACGATATAGCAGTCATCTTCGGTCTACCGCTGAATGAAAAAAACGATAATGATATTTTTTTACAGAAGATTGATAAAGAAAAAATAACAGCAGCCCACACCACCAGCATCATTGAGCCTGTGTAGAGATCACTTCACAAGATTGCTGGCTAATTCTCATGGCAAACACGCAGAAGTTGTCACGCTCCAGAACCAGAATACTAGAGAGCGGAGGAATGACTCAGCCAGCTACGTATTACGGGTAGATGAATACCGTATAATACGATCAATGCTGTCTAACCAGATGAGGGGGTGCATACTACATAAAAGTCTTTCTATGGTCACTTCACATCTATTGTCTCAATCATTCGAACAAGGAAACAGAAATAGAGAACATGTAAGATAAAGCAGTAAGGCGTCCCAAATACTCAGTCAAAATGTTCTTGAGATCTGGCTTTACAAAACATAGCCAGATGATATAGCAAAGTGTACACAATCGTTGTCAGCTGCAGTCTGACTTAATTACAATTATGTAAAAATAAGTACAAGACAATTCGACTAACATGTCGGTGCCAAACGGCTAAGTATAAAGTAAATAGCAAAACGAGCGGTGAAGTAAGGGACCCACTCGAGTCCTCCTGCGATCATTCCCCTAGTATTGACCATCTTGGAGGTGGAAGTAAGCTGGATCCTCGGGAACCGGCTCTAAATCTGGCCATACAAAACCAGAGAGGTTAGACCTCTAATAGCAAGTACCACAAGGACTATATGAAGGACTAAACCAGTAAGTAAAAGAATATAATGATAATAGATCTCTGCTTTTCCCTAGGATTCACATCACATCACGACACTTCGAACCAACCTCCCAACCAAACAAGGACAGAAGTTGGCCCGTCATGTCCTGACATTCTGATCATCCCAGTTAGGTAACAGAGTAGTGCAGTACACAAACAAATCATCTTGAACGGCCAATCAACTACTACGGCTTGCTAATGTGAGTTCCAAGTTATCCTGGAATTATGCAATTAGGGATTCCTCAGTTCTTACTATGTGCGAACAAGGCTAGTCTATCCAGTCAATCAATTGTGCCATGCATGAATTAGACGAGTTCCAGCAGGACGCCCGTCATCAATATATAATATACAATAATAATAAAAGCAGATACTGTTCCCTGCCCGTGTGGCAGATTTACAGTATCTGTGGGAACCAGCCGGCCCGTCGAGTACTACTCGTCCCAAGGGGGCTGCCATGTAAGAACTCGAGAATCCATTCTCTCCATGCCATCATTTATTTTATTTAACTTAATAGTCCCTACGTTGAGTGAAATCCCATGCCATGGATCATGGTCATTCAAATGAGTATTTTCGTACAGTGTACGATATGCACAACTCTACAACGATACCAGTGCGGTTAGGTTGCAGGTCTTACATAACGTAATACAACAATCCAATCTAACCACGGTAATCATGCCTTGACCATAAAGTACACATGCTGTTTTTGTAAGAGAAATAAATAACTAAATAAATAAATAATTTGAAACCTGCATGTGCCTGTATGCCAATATTCGGGATCGGCTAATCGAGTACGATAGTTCATAACCTAAACGTGTCTCATTCATTCATTTTAATAAGACGACTAGCCAGTCTCTCAGTTCCAACTAGGAACGCATGATCAATTTAGTCAAGATACCATCGTCATCAATGGTGACAAGGCATGGAAGTCATTTAGCATTAAATGGGTCGAGTCTATAACTCTCAAGGTCAAGTTCCAGTCTTACTAGGTATCCATCAATCATTCAAGACACAGGGCACTAATACACAATCATTAACATGCTAAGATTATCAAGTTCATAAAAAGGCGTAAGGATATAATAGGAAATTATCATGCTACCATTAAATGAATAAATTAGAGAACAAAATAGAAACACCAAAGTCAGGAAGTCACGCCAACAAGTCTATGCTAAGGTCAATAAGTCACGCAAGAAGTCTATGCTAAGACCAACAAGTTACGCAAGAATCGTGCGCGTAAAAAGGGTACGCCAAGTCTAGCCTGAAGGAGTGAGCGTATAAAATAATACACGCTGGCAAGCCTGAGCGTGGAAAGAAATTCACGCACACACTGGGTGAACGTGATAGGAAATCCACGCTCGCACAGAGTGGACGTGATAGGAAATTCACGCACGTATACAAAGATGTGTGCGTAACTCAAAACTCACGCACACCTGTAAAGACATGAGCGTGACTAAAATCCACGCTGCCACGTAAGAACGTGTGCGTGACTGAAAATACACGCACGCTCATGAGAACGTTAGCGTGACTAAAAATACACGCACGCTCATGAGAACGTGAGCGTGACTAGAAATACACGCACGCTCATGAGAACGTTAGCGTGACTAAAAATACACGCACGCTCATGAGAACGTTAGCGTGACTAAAAATACACGCATGCTCATGAGAACGTTAGCGTGACTAAAAATACACGCACGCTCATGAGAACGTGAGCGTGACTAAAAATACACTCACGCTCATGAAAACGTGAGCGTGACTAAAAATACACACACGCTCATGAGAACGTTAGCGTGACTAAAAATACACGCACGCTCATGAGAACGTTTGCGTGACTAAAAATACACGCACGCTCATGAGAACGTGAGCGTGACTAAAAATACACGCACGCTCATGAGAACGTGAGCGTGACTAAAAATACACGCACGCTCATGAGAACGTGAGCGTGACTAAAAATACACGCAGCCACGTAAGAACGTGTGCGTGACTGAAAATACACGCAGACACGTAAGAACGTGTGCGTGACTCAGCCTTCGTCCCAGCCAGAAAATGGAGTTCCCAGCCAGAAGACACGCTAAGTTGGTGGACCAAAACCCATGAACAGCCGAAATACACAAACTTAGATCTAGAGAAAACAAGCCACCGAAATCAAAAATGCCAAGCACTAAACTCTCTCAGGATCATGAGGGAAAGAGTAATGATCCATAAAAATGGATGGTGGAGAAGCAAGATTGCACTTGCCTACTGCTGCTGCTGGTAGGTGGAGAGTGGTGAGAGGAAGAAGAAGAAGTAATGGTGAGAATGAGAGTTATGAGGAGAGAGAATGAGATGTTGCTTTAAATAGCAAAGGGGGTGGTAGGTGGGAGCTATTGGGCCGGGTTGCATTCGGGTCCAACAAGGCCAACCCGAAAAGACTAACTAAAGCAGAGAATAAAATTGCAGAAAAACTAAAATGCAGATAATAAATTGCAGAAATTAATTGCAGGAAATTAATTAACATGAAAATTAAAGAGCAGCTAATTAATTAACATGAAAATTTAAAGAGCGGATAATTAATTAATATGAAACATGATAAATACAGATAATGAATTATAGGAATTTAAATACAGGATGATACATGATAAATACTAAATAATTACGTTCAAGCAATATACGTATTAAAATACGCATTCTGGGAACGGAGAGTGACATCTCTACCCACCTTGAAAGAATTCCGTCCTCGGAATTCCAAATTCAAGCAAGATAGAAACATCGGGGCTAAACCAATCTAAGTGCAAGAAATTCTAGTAATTTTACAATGTCCATAGCAAGTAATATATATGTAAATCCATCAATCTACGATATCAAGCAATTCTACCCATAAAGTGATAAGCATGAGGAATCAGGACAATCAAGGTATACAGAAAAAGATATACCTTGTGAGTCAAACAGGTATGGATACCGTGATCGGATATCATCCTCACGTTCCCATATTGACTCTCCCAAGGAGTGATGACCCCAAGCAACACGGACAAGACTAATTGTTCGGTTCTTGAGTATCTTCTCTCTTCGGTCCAAAATGGACACAGGCTGTTCCTCGTAAGACAGGTTGGTACCAACAACCAGCTCCGAATGATCGAGGATATGGCTTGGGTCCGATACATACCTACGTAATTGAGATACATGAAACACGTCATGTACCTCTCGTAACGAAGGTGGAAGGGATAAACGATAAGCAACATCGCCTATCCGATCAAGGATAACAAATGGGCCCACGTACCGCGGACTCAATTTCTCGCGTACGCCAAATCTAATGACCCCACGAGTAGGTGAGATCCGCAAGAATACGTGGTCCCCAACAGAAAACTGTAGCGGCCTACGATGCTGGTCCGCCCAATGACGATGCCGATCCTGCGCAACACGAAGTCGCTCTCTAATTCCTTTAACCACTTCAACCGTCTGGACAATCATTTCTGGGCCTAACATCTTCCTCTCTCCGATATCATCCCATGCAAGCGGCGACCTGCACTTCTTACCATATAGTGCTTCAAATGGCGCCATCTAGATACTGGCTTGATAACTATTGTTGTATGAGAACTCGACCAAGTGCAGGTGACTCTTCCAAGACCCTCCAAAATCTAGAGTACAAGCTCGCAACATGTCTTCTAAAGTCTGAATCGTTCTTTCTGATTGCCCATCCGTCTGCGGATGGTAAGCCGTGCTAAATCTTAACTTGGTACCCAGACTATGATGTAAGCTCTTCCAGAAATATGACGTAAAGCGGGTATCTCGATCCGACACAATACTGACAGGGACTCCATGCTGCCTGACTATCTATTGCATATATAACTCTGCCAACTTTTCTGTAGATTGCCCTACTCTGAAAGGAAGAAAATGTGCTACCTTCGTAAGTCGGTCCACTATCACCCAAATAGCGCCCTTACCACTTGGTGATCTCGGTAAACCGGTCACAAAGTCTATTGTAATATGCTCCCATTTCTATTCCGGAATGGGAAGCGGTTGCAATAACCCAGCTGGCCTCTGCTGTTCTGCCTTCACTTGCTGACATACCAAGCAACGGAAAACAAATCTAGCTATCTCCCTCTTCATTCCGTTCCACCAGAAATGCTGCTTGATATCTTGGTACATCTTGGTCCCTCCAGGGTGAATAGAATACTGAGAACTGTGAGCTTCTGCCATAACCTCCTGTCTGATATCTCCACTAGGCACGCATAGACGCGATCCAAACCTAAGTGTACCATCTTCATGAATTCTCATCTCCTTCCTGAGTCCTGACTCACATTCTGTCCTAAGCTTCTGAATCCTTGGGTCCTGTGCCTGAGCTGCCTTGATCCTGCCTACCAAGTCGGATTGAACTTGCAGACTAGTTAGAACTCCTACATCACTAGGAAGTATAACTTTGATGCCCATCTCCTGAAGGTCTTCTAAGATATGCCTCTGCGTTGTCAACATAAATGCGCCGCCTCTCCTGCTAAGAGCGTCTGCTACTACATTCGCATTGCCTGGATGATACTGAAGCTCCATGTCATAATCCTTGATCAACTCCAACCATCTTCTCTGCCTCATGTTCAGCTCCTTCTGAGTAAAGATGTACTTCAGACTTTTATGGTCCGTGTACATTTCCACTCGGTCACCATATAAGTAATGCCTCCATAGCTTTAAAGCAAATACTACTGCCGCCAACTCCAAGTCATGAGTTGGGTAATTCTTCTCGTGGTCCCGAAGCTGCCTAGATGCATACGCTATCACATTCCCATGCTGCATAAGGACACATCCAAGTCCTTTACCTGACGCATCACAATATACAGTAAAACCTCCGGGTCCAACTGGCAAAGTAAGAATAGGTGCTGATATCAACTTCTGCTTCAAAGTCTTAAATGATGTCTGATATTCTGCCGACCAAACGAATTGTACATCCTTCCGAGTCAAGCGGGTCATGGGTGCTGAAAGCCTTGCAAAGTCTGACACAAACCTTCTGTAATATCCTGCTAATCCCAAAAAACTCCGCACATCTGCTACGGTCTTGGGTACTGGCCAACTCTCTACTGCTTCTATCTTCTTGGGATCTACTGCTACTCCAGCTCCTGATATGATATGACCCAAAAATGAAATATGATCCGTCCAGAACTCACACTTGCTGAGCTTGGCATACAACTGGTTCTCTCTCAGAACCTGTAACACTTTCCTGAGGTGGTCTTCATGCTCCTCTTCACTAGCAGAATATACGAGAATGTCATCAAGAAACACAACGACAAACTGGTCTAAGTATGGCATAAAGATGTGATTCATCAAATCCATGAATATCGCTGGAGCATTAGTCAAACCAAACGGCATTACTAAGAATTCATAATGCCCATACTTCGACCTAAATGCTGTCTTGGGAATATCTTCCTTTCGAACCCTCACCTGATGGTATCCTGAACGAAGATCTATCTTGGAAAAAACTCTAGCCTTGCTCAACTGATCAAATAAGTCGTCGATCCTGGGTAATGGGTACTTGTTCTTCACTGTTGCCGCGTTAAGCTTCATGTAGTCAATGCACAATCTGGATGACCCATCCTTCTTTCCCACAAGTACCACTGGTGCTGCCCATGGTGACACGCTAGCTTGGATGAGCTTCTTCTCCTTCAGTTCCTCTATATGCTGATATACCTTGGCCTGCTCTGAATCCGTCATTCTGTAAACCCGATCTGATATCGATTTAGTTTCTGGTGCCAATTCTATACTGAACTCAATATCTCTGACTGGTGGTAGACCTGGAAGTTCTTCGAGAAATACGTCTAGAAATTCTTCAACTACCTTCGGAATCTGAACTTCTTCCATTGCCGCTATTACTCCCTGCTCATGCTGAGTTGCCCCTGATCTGACTAAGGTGAACCTCTTCATGCCTGGAATATCAAAAGATACACTCCCACTACGACAATCTATTGTCGCATGACAGTCTTTCAGCCAGTCCATGCCTAAGATAACGTCGAAATTTCCAACAGGAAATTCTATCAACCGGGCAGGTAAAGAATGCCCACAAACTACAACACTACACGCTAAAATAACTCTACTAACTCCTACGAGCCCATTACCAGTGAGTATATTCAACCTCCCTGGCAATGTCTCGAACTCCACTCTTAGTCGTGTCGCAAATTGTGCAGATATAAATGAATGGGATGCTCCCGAATCAAACAATGCTACTGCGGGATATGAGGCGACGAGAATGTTACCTGCCACAACATCTCCCGATGCCAATGCCTCTTCCAAGGACAAAGTGAATGCTTGCCCTCGACCTCCTTGCTGGTTCCCATGCTGCGGCCTAGCCTGATGTTGTTGCTGGCCCCTTCCTTGATGATGCTGGGGTGGTCTATGCTGGTGTTGCTGCACCGGCGGCCCCTGCTGCCGAAACATCTGAGCCTGTGGTACTAGTGGACGCTGTGCCAATGGCCTTACTGCCACTGCTGGTCCTCGATACTGCCCTGCCCCTGGTACTGGCAGAGCAGGAAACTGCTGCCCTGGTCCTCCTGACCTCGAATTCATGGGACATGTGGTAACCCGATGGTCTGGATTTCCATATATCAGACACAGTCCATTCAATGTCCGACACACATCTCTAGTGTGCCCCATCTTCCCACAATAAGTGCAGCCCATCTGGGGTTGCTGGTTCTTCCTCTGTTGCTGTTGCTGCTGCCTGGGTGGTGATGTTGTTCGGGGCGCTGCCCCCTTCCTCCTTCAATCTGACTGTGGGATCTCTTCTGACCCCCAGTCCTCACCGCAAGCCTCTGTATGGTGATCTCATGCCTTCGAGTCGTCGTCAATATCTCATCAAAAGTCTGGTAATTGTGCCCCTCTATCAATTGCAAGAGCTCAAGATGAAACCCTTGCTGAAACCTCATAGCCCTCTGGCGCTCTGTGGCTACCATCTCTGGGGCGAATCTACTCAATCTGCAGAACTCTGCTGCATAAGCATCTACAGTCTTGCCGACCTGCCTGAGGCTGATGAACTTCTGTTGTAGCTCAAACTGCGCCACAACTCCATAGTACTTGGTCTTGAATCTTGCGGTAAAATTGTCCCAAGCCACAGGACGTCTGATGCCTACTTCCTCTGATTTCCACCAATCACGTACGAGATCCTGAAGTAACAACTTCACTAGATCCACACGTTCTTCTGTCGGTACCTTAGCTGCTGTCAGAATAACCTCCATATCCTTAAGCCATGCATCTGCTGAGATGGCATCCTCTGTGCCCTCGAAACGACGGGGGTTGTACTTGCAAAACCTGACTGATGCTCCTGAATCAGTCCTCACTCCTCTTTCCAAAGCCGTCTGCAGCCCTTGGTTGAGCAACACATTCTGCCCTTGTATCTGAGTGTGCATGCGTTGTTGGGCTAACATCTGATGTTGCTGAGTAGCCATCATTCCCCTCATGATCTCCAGAAGGGCTGGTGTGTCCACTTCCACCGGAGTAGGTGGAACTGTTGGTGGTGGTGGAACGTCCGGATACTGCGATCCAGCTGCTGGTTCTACTATCACTTCTTCCTGGGTAGCCTCCTGAGGTGAGACTGGCCCTTATTGCTGACCAACTTGGTCATGTTGCCCATATTGCTCTTGTTGTTGCTGTCCAGCTCTGACCAATACGGACGAAGTGCCCCTAAGAAAAGGGACAAGAGAACAATCAAACAACCAGACATGAAGGATCAATGAAGTCAAAAGATACTGGAATGTCAATCAAGGATTGAGAATAACGAATCATGAGATCAAGGGGGAACACGTGTGATTGAGACATCCTATAAATCAAAACACCCCACAAGTTTGAAATCAGACCTGCATGGGCCACCACTAAAACCTTGTCACGCCCCAGAACCAGAATACTGGAGAGCGGGGGAATGCCTCAGCCAGCTACGTATTACGGGTAGATGAATACCGTATAATACGATCAATGCTGTCTAACCAGACGAGGGGGTGCATACTACATAAAAGTCTTTCTATGGTCACTTCACATTTATTGTCTCAATCATTCGAACAAGGAAACAGAAATAGAGAACATGTAAGATAAAGCAGTAAGGCATCCCAAATGCTCAGCAAAATGTTCTTGAGATCTGGCTTTACAAAACATAGCCAGATGATATAGCAAAGTGTACACAATCGTTGTCAGCTGCAGTCTGACTTAATTACAATTATGTAAAAGTAAGTACAAGACAATCCGACTAACATGTCGGTGCCAAACGGCTAAGTATAAAGTAAATAGCAAAACGAGCGGTGAAGTAAGGGACCCACTCGAGTCCTCCTGCGATCATTCCCCTAGTATTGACCATCTTGGAGGTGGAAGTAAGCTGGATCCTCGGGAACCGGCTCTAAATCTGGCCATGCAAAACCAGAGAGGTTAGACCTCTAATAGCAAGTACCACAAGGAAGGACGATATGAAGGACTAAACCAGTAAGTAAAAAAATATAATGATAATAGATCTCTGCTTTTCCCTAGGATTCACATCACATCACGACACTTCGAACCAACCTCCCAACCAAACAAGGACAGAAGTTGGCCCGTCATGTCCTGATATTCTGATCATCCCAGTTAGGTAACAGAGTAGTGCAGTACACAAACAAATCATCTTGAACGGCCAATCAACTACTACAGCTTGCTAATGTGAGTTCCAAGTTATTCTGGAATTATGCAATTAGGGATTCCTCAGTTCTTACTATGTGCGAGCAAGGCTGGTCTATCCAGTCAATCAATTGCGCCATGCATGAATTAGACGAGTCCCAGCAGGACGCCCGTCATCAATATACAATATACAATAATAATAAAAGCAGATACTGTTCCCTGCCCGTGTGGCAGATTTACAGTATCTGTGGGAACCAGCCGGCCCGTCGGGTACTACTCGTCCCAAGGGGGCTGCCATGTAAGAACTCGAGAATCCATTCTCTCCATGCCATCATTTATTTTATTTAACTTAATAGTCCCTACGTTGAGTGAAATCCCATGCCGTGGATCATGGTCATTCAAATGAGTACTTTCGTACGGGGTACGATATGCACAACTCTACAACGATACCAGTACGGTTAGGTTGCAGGTCTTACATAGCGTAATACAACAATCCAATCTAACCACGATAATCATGCCTTGACCATAAAGTACACATGCTGTTTTTGTAAGAGAAATAAATAACTAAATAAATAAATAATTTGAAACCTGCATGTGCCTGTATGCCAATATTCGGGATCAGCTAATCGAGTACGATAGTTCATAACCTGAACGTGTCTCATTCATTCATTTCAATAAGACGACTAGCCAGTCTCTCAGTTCCAACTAGGAACGAATGATCAATTTAGTCAAGATACCATCGTCATCAATGGTGACAAGGCATGGAAGTCATTTAGCAATAAATGGGTCGAGTCTATAACTCTCAAGGTCAAGTTCCAGTTTTACTAGGTATCCATCAATCATTCAAGACACAGGGCACTAATACACAATCATTAACATGCTAAGATTATCAAGTTCATAAAAAGGCGTAAGGATATAATAGGAAATTATCATGCTACCATTAAATGAATAAATTAGAGAACAAAATAGAAACACCAAAGTCAGGAAGTCACGCCAACAAGTCTATGCTAAGGTTAATAAGTCACGCAAGAAGTCTATGCTAAGACCAACAAGTTACGCAAGAATCGTACGCGTAAAAAGGGTACGCCAAGTCTAGCCTGAAGGAGTGAGCGTATAAAATAATACACGCTGGCAAGCGTGAGCGTGGAAAGAAATTCACGCACACACTGGGTGAACGTGATAGAAAATCCACGCTCGCACAGAGTGGACGTGATAGGAAATTCACGTACGCATACAAAGATGTGTGCGTAACTCAAAACTCACGCACACCTGTAAAGACATGAGCGTGACTAAAATCTACGCTGCCACGTAAGAACGTGTGCGTGACTGAAAATACACGCACGCTCATGAGAACGTTAGCGTGACTAAAAATATACGCACGCTCATGAGAACGTGAGCATGACTAAAAATACACGCACGCTCATGAGAACGTTAGCGTGACTAAAAATACACACACGCTCATGAGAACGTGAGCGTGACTAAAAATACACGCACGCTCATGAGAATGTTAGCGTGACTAAAAATACACGCACGCTCATGAGAACGTGAGCGTGACTAAAAATACACGCACGCTCATGAGAACGTGAGCGTGACTAAAAATACACGCACGCTCATGAGAACGTTAGCGTGACTAAAAATACACGCACGCTCATGAGAACGTTAGCGTGACTAAAAATACACGCACGCTCATGAGAACGTTAGCGTGACTAAAAATACACGCATGCTCATGAGAACGTGAGCGTGACTAAAAATACACGCACGCTCATGAGAACGTGAGCGTGGCTAAAAATACACGCACGCTCATGAGAACGTGAGCGTGACTAAAAATACACGCACGCTCATGAGAACGTGAGCGTGACTAAAAATATACGCACGCTCATGAGAACGTGAGCGTGACTAAAAATACACGCACGCTCATGAGAACGTTAGCGTGACTAAAAATACACGCAGCCACGTAAGAACGTGTGCGTGACTGAAAATACACGCAGACACGTAAGAACGTGTGCGTGACTCAGCCTTCGTCCCAGCCAGAAAATGGAGTTCCCAGCCAGAAGACACGCTAAGTTGGTGGACCAAAACCCATGAACAGTCGAAATACACAAACTTAGATCTAGAGAAAACAAGCCACCGAAATCAAAAATGCCAAGCACTAAACTCTCTCAGGATTATGAGGAAAAGAGTAATGATCCATAAAAATGGATGGTGGAGAAGCAAGATTGCACTTGCCTACTGCTGCTGCTGGTAGGTGGAGAGTGATGAGAGGAAGAAGAAGTAATGGTGAGAATGAGAGTTATGAGGAGAGAGAAGGAGATGTTGCTTTAAATAGCAAAGGGGGTGGTAGGTGGGAGCTATTGGGCCGGGCTGCATTCGGGTCCAACAAGGCCAACTCGAAAAGACTAACTAAAGCAGAGAATAAAATTACAGAAAAACTAAAATACAGATAATAAATTGTAGAAATTAATTGCAGAAAATTAATTAACATGAAAATTAAAGAGCAGCTAATTAATTAACATGAAAATTTAAAGAGCGGATAATTAATTAATATGAAACATGATAAATACAGATAATGAATTATAGGAATTTAAATACAGGATGATACATGATAAATACTAAATAATTATGTTCAAGCAATATACGTATTAAAATACGCATTCTGGGAACGGGGAGTGACAGAAGTCACGAATAAGGAAGTGAGAGACAAGTTCTCTGAATTGTTACGACGGCTTCGTGGCGGAGATAACGCTGTTAATCCAGATGATTTGGCCTAGCTAATAATCTTCCACTTGTGCCAAACAGTATTCTTTACAAAGTCTGGCGGTTCAAATTTGTCGTACAGATTCTTGGCCTTGGTAGACAGTGTGAACGTCATCAACAATATATGCTGGCCAAGGTTAATCCTGGCATATATAATGGATATCATAAAAAGGATTAGAAGCAAAACTGAACGGGGGGATTACTCAATGGCTTACTACAAATTGGAAGGTTGCACAATATACTTCCTCTATTGGTTTGCAGAACATAGTAAATTTGTGGAAAGGAAGTTCACCCCAATTCCTGATTACCCAAGATTTTTCACATGGAATGGGTACGAAATCTCAAACTTCCTCAAGGCCGAATATCACAACAAGTTGAGATCGAACATGATATTGGAAGATCTGGTTATACCTGTTGGGGAAGAAGAAGGGCACAAAGAAGATGAGCCACCTATAGAAGAAGTTAAAAAAGAGGGAGAGGAAGAACACCAAGAAGCAGGTGGGGATAATTTTGATGAACAACGGATACCACAGCATGATGAAATGGTCGCTGTGATGGACGACTCAGCACAGGAATTAGAGGATTTGAGAAGACATCATTCTGATATTCTTGCGCAGAATAAAGAACTCACACTACCAAAATTTGTCGATTTAGCGACGGCCAGATCCGTCGCCCGTCCGTCGAGAATTTGTATTAGCGACCGATCAATGACGGGTCTTGGCCAAAATAATCCGTCGGCAATCAGCTCGTCGCTAATAACGGTCCGTCGCTACGTAGTCGTCAAGCGACGGAATAGCGACGGCTTTTCGACTTCACAATACGAAGCATTAGCGACGACTTTCCGACGGGCTTTCATCCATTTCAGGTATTAAATACTGAACTGTGTAGACACTAGCGACGTAATGGTCCGTCGATAAACCGTCGTAATAGCATATAAGAGGGTATCGTTCTGTCGCTATTCCGTCGATCGCCGTCGCTAACAAAGGACGGATTAGCCACGGCATACTGACGGATTATCCGTCGACCATTTTCTGGAAATGCTTGGCATTTCCAGAACCATGGCGACGGATGAGTCGTCGCTATTCCGTCGCTAAGCCGTCGACAGAGCGACTGATTAGTGGCTGATTATCCGTCGCCATGGTTCTGGAAATGTCCAATATTTCTAGAACCTTGTCGACGGAGTTTTCGTCGCTACGCCGTCGAGAGAGCGACTGATTAGTGGCTGATTATCCGTCGCCTTGGCGACGGATTTTCTGCCGCTATTTCGTCGAAGTATATACCACCAGAACCATGCCGACGGATATTCCGTCGACCACCCGTCGCTACCTGGAAACTGTTTCAAACCTCCAGTTGGCGACGGAAATTTCGTCGAAAAGTAGTCAGAAACTGGAAATATCCGTCGCTAACCGATCACTAGTCCGTCGATAACTGAGATTTTTTTGAAAAAAAATTGTAGCACTTTCCCTGTTCACAAAAATATGCATAAACCAAACCAATATATAATGCACACAAATTATCTAATAATCACATAGACCAAATATATAGTGCACACCAATTATCCAAGAATCACATAGACCAAATATGCACATACGAATTTAATGCACACCAATTATCCAAGAATCACATAGACCAAACCAAATTAATAGAAAATAGACATCAATTATCCTGAAGAGTAACCTAATATCCGTCGTTATAATCCGATCATAGCACAAATAATCCAAAATTGCCACAAATATTCCAAATTTTCTTAATTACAATATTTTAAGGAGGAGGAGGAGTTCAATTGCCCGGTGGTGGTAATCCCTGCTGCGACCGACGAATATACTCCTCCACTAGGTACGGCGGCAAGCCGTCGTAGACACTGCTCGGAAGTCGGCGTAGCTGCTCTGGCAACATGAGATCCAGGAGTGCCGTCACAGTCGGCGGCGGTACAATAGGGGCATCAGGGTTGAAAGAAAGATGACCTACGGAAGAAGGACCGACACCAGCAGTCGACGGACCAGTAGAAGACGGACCGACACCATCTGCAGACGGACCGGCAGCAGCAGACGGAGGCGAAAAGTACGTGGCAAATTGCTCCCGCAAGGACGACACCGCCTCGTGCAGCTGCGTAAGCTGCGACCTAACATCATCGTCTGCCGGAGCCACGGGAGGAGACGGTGTCGGTGGAAATCTCTGCGTCGCCATATGCAACGGCCCTAGGGAGCCGACTCCGTACAGAAGCCCTTTCTTAAAGCCGTCGACGGTATCTACGAACAAGTCGTTGCGAGCGGCCAAAGAAGAGGGCGTCCGGGCGGGCGTCGTTTCACCGATATCCTCGGTGTCAGTTAACTGAGCCCGACTAAGGGCCTCACGATACGCAGCCTATCAAATGAATGTGTTTATATTATAAGATTTACCTAAGTTGTAATCTAAATCCTATGTTTCACTAAGTTAAGTGTGAATCCTAAGTTTAACTAAGTTATAGTCCGAATACTTTTAATTCTAACGTAAATCTTATAAACATAAGTACTTACATCAGTCTCCTTGGCCTTCTTGTCGACGAAGCTCCCGTCCTTCCGTCTTTTGTGCGTATGCTGGAACACGTCGTGCATGGTGACCGATTCTGGCGTCCTTTCCTCCTTCACCGCCCGTTGGGCCTGCATACGAAATTTTTGTAGAACTTAATTAACTCCGTATATTAATAATACCTAATTCGATAGTGAAATAAATTTACGGTATCTCACCAGATCTGCAAGCGTCGCTGCGTGGGGCCTTGATCCCCCCGTATGAAGCCCCGCGGCCTGTCGGTTCGCCTTCGCCTTCTCCGATTTCTCCTTGTACGCAGGAGTATCCATCATACCTAAGAGGTCCTCATAATACTCCTGCCGGATCCAATTCGGCCTCGTATGCCCCATTTTCAGGTCATGAATCATATCCCGTATCTTCTTCGAGGCAGCACTTCTGTAGGTCCTGCGGATCGCGTCCTCACGATGGGGGGACCACCAGTACGTCGTCTAACATAGAAATTCAATTATCACGTAATTTAAAAAATGGTTGATTAAAGAGTAACTAATAATTAACCAGAAGATATAGATATATGCCCTCAACTCGTCGAGCCAGACGTACTTCACGTTTGGGGGCACCGACGAAAAGTTGAGGTAGGGACCATGGAAGTTAGCCCTGATAATTTCTCCAAGAGCCCTGGCAACATTAAACGGAAAAAACCTACAAAGAAGAAACGACTGGATTATTAACTTGAATAAATGAAAGAAATTTAATAAATTATCTTAAATTTACTTACGAGGTCCCCGCGGGCCATAGCTCTCGTCGGAACTCGCCTCTCGGCCTCTCTGGTGCCGTCGGAGGATCCGCGGGTCCGCGCATGTACTCTCCAGTAACCGGATGGAACTGAGTATGGGGGTACTCCGGGGCCCACTGTGCAGTAACTGGGGGATCCACTGGTGGATCCGCTGCTGGTGGTTCCGATAGCGGAACGGATCCGCTAGCAGATTCGGACTCATGTCTCGATGAAGTGGTCGATCGACGGCGGGATGCGTCTGTGCCCGGGGTACTCTCCGGGTCAAGGTCGCTCGATGGGGTCACATCCCAGGAATTTTGAATGCGACCACGACCACCAATACCACTACGACCACGACCACGACGACGACCACCACGACCACCACCACGACCACCACCACGACCACCACCAGCACCACGACCACGGTCAGCCATCATGACCTATAAATAGAACACATAAACATAATTAACAATATAAAAGTGTAAATAAATATAAAATTTTAAACTAAAATATACATACCACCAGTAGGGAGACGAGTGCCGCCGTGACGAAAAAGACTAGGAGTGCCATCTGCAATAAGTAAATAATCGAATAAAAAAAACATGAATTCATGTAATTGCTTTTATGAGGTCAAACTTAATTCACGTAATTGGAAGTGTTTTTAATATACAACAATATTTAACCTAATCATCATCTTCGTTCTCATCCTCGGCCTCGTCTTCATCATCATCCTCCTCATCCTCATCCTCATCCTCATCCTTATCTTTATCGTCGATTTCATCTGTATCCTCATCCCCATCAAATTCTTCTTCTTCTTCTTCTTCTTCTTCTTCTTCTTCTTCTTCTTCTTTTTCTACCTTAATATTTGGGACAAGACGCCTCTTTCTCTCCTGGTTGACAGCTAAGTCTTGTGTATCAACATCTTTCTCCCCTCTATTTTCTTCAACATCCATTGTATCTGAGTGTTGTCCCAAGTATTGGGACTTTTCGATCTGGTTCTCTTGGTATACTAGGTCTCCAACGTCGAATATATTTCTAGATTTAATCTTGCATACTGCCCACCAGTCAAATCGATCTCTACGACGCCTTGGGTAGCTTGTATAGTAGACTTGAACAGCCTGATTTGCTATCGCAAATGTATCGGACCCTCTATACCTCCTACGATGATTTATATCGACAAATCCAAATTGTTTATCGATTCTCCAACCGATATTTGATGTCGTATCGAACCACTCACATTTAAACATCACAATATGCATATCATATGGGCCAGTATATTGTAAATCTACAATATCTCGAAGCACTCCATAATAGTCAAAGTCCGGCTCGTCGTCATAGATGGTGCCTCTTATGCAAATACCGGAATCCTTGGTACTGATGCCGTCATTGATAAATTCGACATTTATAGCATTCTGAGTTGACTTGAACCTGAAGCCATTAACGACATAGCCTGGCCAAGTCTTTATTTGCTTCTTCGGTCCCAATGCCAGATAACGAACACTCTCATGAGTGAGTGTTGTTTCAGGCAATAAAACCTGTAAACAAATATTTATAATTTAAATATTTTAGATTATATATTTATAATCTCAATTATAATCACAGTTACTTACGTATTTGCGAAACCATGATGAAAATGTACAATCAACCTCTCTTTGAAGTCCCTCATCGGTAATATCGGGTGTCCTCATTTTGACTTCATCTCTAAATACACTATTAGAGAAAATAAGAATATATAAGTGTAGTCACTTACTTCATCAAATTCGAGATTATAACGAGTGCAAGTGTACTGACTTACTTCTCTAAATCTCTCACTTCTTGTATGTCACAGTTTAACAAGACATATCGGTGAGCGGCATCATACTCATCGTCTGTCAACCACCATCTTTTACTAGCCCCAACAGGCTTGCCCCTGTCACGCCCCAGAACCAGAATACTGGCAAGTAGGGACGGACCAGGCCAGCTACGTATACCAAAGTACTCCAGTACTCCGAAATAACGTATAAGCTGTATAGATGGGGGTTACTACTACAAGCCAACAGTCGATCCTAGGTCAAGCAATCCTAGGTATCTCAATCACAGGCAGTAAACAATGTACAAGAAGTAAGATCAACTGGAATATAAAATAGTAAAGCGTCCCAAACTATCATATATCAATGATCATGAAGCTAGTAATACAGAGTGAAGACTAGCAAGAGTAATAGTCATACATGATAAGCTCTAGCTATAGTCTAGAATACGCAAATCATGTTCTAGCCCGTAGGCTAAATGTCAAGTCCAAAACACGAGCTAAACACGTGCTCGGAGGCTAAACGCCACAAGAGAATAATGTATATAACTAGTAGAAGAATGAAATAGAAAATCTACTGAGGTACTCTGGTGCTCCGGGTAATCACCAACGAGTAGAAGGTACGGAAGATCCTCCGGGCTCCTCTATCAGATCTGGCCAAACAAAACCAGTGGGGTCAGACCCCAAAAAATAAGTACCACAAAGGAAGCCAAACTATGAGCTAAAACCAGCATGTAAATCATAGCAACGGATAGAGACAGAAATAAGTAAAGGCAAATCGAGACTCGTGCGCTACCAATGCACTTATCCCGAGAATAGAAAAGACAATAAGTAAAGCAACATGTAGCATAAGGTAAAGGACATGTGACATAATGTAAACTGTGTACATGTAAGAAAAAGGAAGCATGTGAACATGAAAGATAAACTAGACATGTGAGCATGTTAAGTAGTCGGGACATGGGAGCATGTTAGGTAACTGGAATATGTAAGATAATTGGAACATGTGAGCATGTTAGTAACTGGAACATGTGAGCATGTTATGTAACTGGAGCATGTGAGCATGTTATGTAACTGGAGCATGTGAGCATATGGTGAAGCCGAGCATGTAGTAGGAAGAATAGCATGTAAGGAATGACATGAAGTTAAGTACTACAATAAGATAAACTGGAGCAAGACTAGACTAGACAAGAATGGACTCCATCCATCAATCACGGCCAAGCAATGATTACGGCTTGATACTTTAGCTAACTAGGGTTGTCACAATCCTAATTACTAACAAATACAAGTCTGAGAATTCCAAGTCCAGCACCTGCCTGCTACTACCTGAATGGTCCAAGCCAAAAAGAAAATAAGTATAGCAGACACACTGCAGTAAGATACATGTGTCCTAAAGAGGTTCCCCACTCGACGGTGTGCTGGAAGAGTGCTCATCATGACAGATAGCTCCAAATCCCAAGGATATATATATAATACCAAGACCAAAGGGGTAACAGGTAACTGGGAAATTCTCAATGATCTAAGTAATCAAGCTAGTTATTTAGTCCTTAACATTTTCTTGTTGGATTCCGGGTGTGACATTCCGCAGAATCCATCCTAGACATGAGACATGCAAGACTGGACAATACAAGCAAGATTGTGCACTACAACAAGCCACAACAAGACATGACAATATCAAGACAAGAGTGCGCTACGACGAGCCACTATCAAGGAGCAAGACATGTACTGGAATCAAGAGTGCGCCATGACAGGCCACTATCATGTAAGCAAGAAAAAGACATGTTCAAGAGTGCACCACGATGGGTCACTATCAAGTAGGCAAGAAGGCATGGCAACAATTATCATAGCTTGTAAGAAAGAATCTATCAAAAGATATATCATGGCATGTGGAGAAGGATAATCAAGGCTAAGTACATTTTATAAAATGGTTGAACATGTGCTAGTATCAAGTCTATATAGGGTGTACAATTATTATCTAACTGAGCAAGATCATCTTATCATGTTAAGAAATCATTACAATCGAAGAAAATATCAAAAACGGACAAAAATGGACAGAAACGGGCAAAAACAGACTAAAACAGCATAAAACGGCATACCGGCGGTATACTGCGACATATCGGCGGTATACCGGCCTAGTTTCTGGTGCAAAAAATGGCATACCGGCGGTATACTGCGGCATACCGGCGGTATACCGTTTTTCCAAAAAGTAACAAAATCCAGATTTTTGCCAAAACTTGTTTCGGCCATAAAAACTTCGTTTTAAATCGAAATTCAGATTTTTAAAAGTCAAAATTGCATAGAATTGAATTTTCTATAACATTGAACTATTAGATTTCACAAATTCAAAGATTTGATAGATCAATATCTCAAAATACTCCAAAACAGAGATTCTCGGGACACCGAAACGAGTTTCGATTGCCACCAAACTCAAAATTCATGATATACAAACTAGGTGAGGGCCTCATATATGTATATGTGACCAAGATCCATGATAGTAACACTAGTATCACTCTTGATACCAAGTTTTCTACTAAGTCCATATTGGATTTTAACAGAAAATCAAAACCTTGCTTAAACAAAATTTGGAAACGTGCATATATACGAGAATCATAAAGAAAACATATTTAACAAAATGAGTTTGGAAAAATTCTGAGCATTTAACACCAAGGAAAACAAAAATGACAACAAAACAATATGGTTCATGGATTTGGCAAGATGTACTTGCCTAGGTTAAGCTCCAAGCCTAATCTTCTACTCCACCACCAAGAGGGGCACGAAACCACACTCTAGACCTCAAGGTCAAGCTCTTGGCAAGCTCCAAGGGGGAGAGAAGGGAAGAAGAAATGAAAAGAGAGTGAAGAGAATGAAAAGAGAGAGGAGAGAGAAAGTAAAATAGTATATATAGAAGGGGAAATTAATCTTAGTCGTTGGATCATGATCCATGTGAAAGATCTAAGTCAATCCTAACCACCGAAACAAAACCAAATATCCAATGGGTAATAGGGTGCATCTACACTATTTACGAAAATATCTAAATACTATTCATCAAAATATCCAAAATACTATTCATCAAAATATCGAAAACACTATTCATGAAAATATCTGTAATCGAAAATATCTAAAATGTGGAAAATCTGTCTAGATGGTATGCCGTCGGTATACTCCGGTATACTGGCGGTATGCCGGCCAAGAAGAAAATTTACGAGTTAGGAAATTTTTTTAAAGCATTACGAAAACCAAGAAAATACGAAATACACTACAAAATACGTATCCGTATATAAATACCGATACTGTGAGACGAGTCTCACAACTCTCCACAACTTAAAAATAAATTCCGTCCTTGAAATTTCTAAAATCTAGTCAAGCATGAAAACCAAACCAAAGAGCTGAAAAATCATATCAATCAAAACAAAGCATGGCATGTTGGTAAGATAAAGACAACAGTAATATAAGTAAATGCGTAAGCAATAATGCAACCATAATCAAGAAGGGATGGAGGCATATGAATAAATATGTCTCCTGAGTCAGTTGAGTAGGAGCAGGCCTACGCTGACTCCATAACTTAGATAAAAGTCAATTCTCAAAATAAGCCGGTACCAATGACTTAATCCAAGACATGACTCTACCCAGGACGTATCTTCGTAGTCGAGATATGTGATAAATATCATGTATCTCAAGATACGAAGACAGAAGAGTGAGACTAGAAACTCGCCAAATATGCGTAACCTAGGAGATAAATAAGAGTGGAAGCAGAATAGGACAATACCTACAACATGACCACCCTCAACCAAAACCTGCTCTAACATACCAGACTCTGCCTGCCCACGTCTCAGAACTGCTGCTCTAACCTGCTGGTGCTGAACCGGTACATGAGCCATATACTGCTGGACTGTCGGGATAGCCGGTGAAGCTGGACTCTGGCAGGACTGACCCTGTTGGCTGATCAGGCAGAACTGACACCTCTGCCCTCGGGTCAACTCTGAACTCTGCCCCTGAATGCTAAGACTGATCCTCCATAACTGGCCTAACAGAAGATTGCTGACTACAATCGACAAAACCCAAACAAGATGATCAGAAGGATTAAGAACAGTGCCCTTGAAAGTTAAAGGACACAAGGATTAAATCGAGAGAACAGGAAGGATCAACGATTAAGGCAGATATCAGGTCAAAGGATCAGAGATATAGAATAGCATGAAGGATATCAATAAAGAAAAATTATGACTGAGATATCTAAACATCAGTAACCCCCACATATCTGATAAATCAGACATGTATGGGCCACCACTAAAACCTATGTCATGCCCCAGAACCAGAATACTGGAAAGTAGGGACGGACCAGGCCAGCTACGTATACCAAAGTACTCCAGTACTCCGAAATAACGTATAAGCTGTATAGATGTCACCCCCGTTTTCCGTTCTACGTATTTCTAGTATACGTATACGGAATTCTGACATGTATTTTATTTTCCTGCCTGGCTAGCTAATTTCAGTTTAATCTTGATTAGGTTCATCATGGCATGTAATGGTTTAACTTGGTTTATTTTGGGTTGGCTTGGTTTATTGGTTCATCATGTTAAACCCACCACCATACCCCTTTATAACCCACCTAACTTTTCTCTCTCCTCCACTTTCTTATTAACTCTTCTTCCTTCTCCATTAAACCCACCACCAACCAAGAACACCCCTTAGGCAAGTGCAATTTTCTTCCACAAGAGAGCCCATTTTTATTGTTCCATTAGCTTCTCCTCATGTTTCTAAGACACATTAGAACTTGTCATTTTCTATTTTGAGGCTTTGATTTTTGTAGATCTAGAAATTAGTCATTTTTGGATTTTGGTGGTTTTGATCTATCAAACTTCTTTATTTTTAAGTTTTGATGGTTCCATGTTGTAGAGAATTTCATTCTACCCAATTTTGACCATTTGAAAGTTAGATTTGGACTTGTTTTGACCAAGTTATAGACTTTTAAAGCTATGGGTTCAACCATGGAGTTCTTGCTAATTTGGAGAAGACAGTGAGCAGTGTGCGCAAGCTTTTTAGCTTGTGCCACTGAGTTGTGCGCGCTCTTTAGCGCAGTGCAGTCTGACTGATGCGCAGTCTGACTCATGCGCAGTCTGACTCATACGCAGTCTGACTGATGCGCAGTCTGACTGATGCGCAGTCTGACTCAGGCGCAACCTGACTCAGGTGCAACCTGAGGCATACGCAACCTAGCCTTGCGCAGTCTAGTGCCTAGCGCAACATGACTTGGCCTGACTTTTTCTGGCGCAACTTGACCCGACCTCGTGCATTCTAGTGCTTGGCACCCTCCTTGCCTTAGCGCAACCTGTTAACCTGGCGCAACTGGGCTAATGCCACTTGTTGGCCATGGCACCCCTTGTCCCTCCCCCTTGGGCGCATTATGTCCCCAGTTTTCCCCTTTTTATGATTCTTTGCTCCCATTTTATATCCTTACGCCTTTTCGATATAAACTCGACATGAACCCGATGTGAGCATGACATTGTTTATGAATGTTAATCTGAACACGGCTTAGTGATGGAATTGCATGATCAGTGACCCGTTGTGGTGCACTTGCATAGACACGATATGACATTATGACCTTATAGGATAACTCTTGATAGTGACCCGCCGTGGTGCACTCTTGACAAGTAATTTGACATGATAATTCTTGATGGTGGTCCGTTGTGACGCACCCTTGCCTTGATAAGTAATCTTGATAAGCAATCCGACATGATAACCTTGATACACTGTTGCGACAGTTAACCTGACATGCTAAGTGAATTCTTGACACCGTGGGTGATTGTATTGAATATGCTTGTATAAGCAACCAGTCTTGTCTCGCATCATATATAGGACATGTATCCCTGGTTACCACAGTCAGGGATTCATACTGAATCTGACTAGGTTAATGACTAGATTGATCAAGTAGAGCATATAGAGAGGTATTCCGGCTACAAGCAATCCCGTTATCTGGGTGCCTTCCTTGATGGACTTGTAGCCTGCCGACGAGTAGGGCACATTTCTAGCTCACTGTTATGTGGGACACTACATCAAACGATTACTATATACACTATCATGTGTTGCATCCAAGTCACCTAACAAGGCATGATAACTCTATTCTTGAACCTTGCGTCTGGATAACCTGGATAGTCTGCAGGACTTATGGCAGTAGGCGTACCACATTGCATCTTGTTAGTAATTAAGCTTATGATAACCCTAGTTAGTTAAGTATCAAGCCGTACTCTTTGCTTGGCCGTGAATGATGGATGGAGTCCTATCTTGTCTAGTCTTGCCTAGATCCGGTACATGGATATCTCCGGACATGCTTGTTTATGCTTTACTTTATCGATAATTGGTTCGAAGCTAAGTTCTGTTCAGGTGAAGGGTTACAACCCCGGTCCTTGTTTGGTTTACGGGTTGTAACTTGGTTACCGGAATAGTCCTTTAGTTATCTTATCGTTTATCATCATGTTTTCTTTAACTCATATCTTATGTTATTTCACCTATGACTTTATGTGCTGACATGCTGGTTTTAGTTCTTAAGTGAAGCCTCCTTTGTGGCACTTGCTCTTTCTGGAGTCTGACCCAGCTGATTTTGTATGGCCAGATTTCGGAGCAGCTACCGAGGATCTTCCAACCTTCCTGCCAGATGGTGAACAATAGAAGGAATCCCGGCAACGAGTGGATTTTATTTTAGTCTCCCACTCCCTTGTAAAAATATTCTTTTGAGGCGTTTAGCCGCCGAGCAAGTGTTAGTTCGTTTGCAACTTTATTTACTGTCTACCTACGGGCTGTAGCATGATTGACAAATCCTAGGGTTGATCATGTATGACTTAAACTCTTGCTAGTCTTCGTATTTTGTATGACTAGCTTCATGATCATCTGAATATATAATGTATGGGACGCCTTACTTGTATGTCTGATGATCTACCATCTTGTTATATCTACTCGCTTGCTTGAGATTGAGACATTAGGCTTGTTATTGACCCTAAGAGACTGATGGCTCGTAGTAAACCCTTATGCATCTAGACAGCCGTGACCGTATTGCGTAGTGGGATTCACTTCAATATACGTAGCTGGCTGTGTCTGTCCCCCGCTCTCCAGTATTCTGGTTCTGGGGCGTGACAAATGATGGAGGTTACTACTACAAGCCAACAGTCGATCCTAGGTCAAGCAATCCTAGGTATCTCAATTACAGGCAGTAAACAATGTACAAGAAGTAAGATCAACTGGAATATAAAATAGTAAAACGTCCCAAACTATCATATATCAATGATCATGAAGCTAGTAATACAGAGTGAAGACTAGCAAGAGTAATAGTCATACATGATAAGCTCTAGCTATAGTCTAGAATACGCAAATCATGTTCTGGCCCGTAGGCTAAATGTCAAGTCCAAAACACGAGCGAAACACGTCTCAGAGGCTAAACACCACAAAAGAATAATGTACATAACTAGTGGAAGAATGGAATAGAAAATTCACTAAGGTACTTTGGTGCTCTGGGTAATCACCAACGAGTAGAAGGTACGAAAGATCCTCCGGGCTCCTCTATCAGATCTGGCCAACAAAACCAGTGGGGTCAGACCCCCAATAGCAAGTACCACAAAGGAAGCCAAACTATGAACTAAAACCAGCATGCAAATCATAGCAACGGATAGAGACAGAAATAAGTAAAGGCAAATCCAGACTCGTGCGCTACCAATGCACTTATCCCGAGAATAGAAAAGACAACAAGTAAAGCAACATGTAGCATAAGGTAAAGGACATGTGACATAATATAAACTGTGTACATGTAAGAAAAAGGAAGCATGTGAACATGAAAGATAAACTAGACATGTGAGCATGTTAAGTAGCTGAGACATGTGAGCATGTTAGATAACTGGAATATGTAAGATAACTGGAACATGTGAGCATGTTAGTAACTGGAACATGTGAGCATGTTATATAACTGGAGCATGTGAGCATGTTATGTAACTGGAGCATGTGAGCATATGGTGAAGCCGAGCATGTAGTAGGAAGAATAGCATGTAAGGAATGACATGAAGCTAAGTACTACAATAAGATAAACTGGAGCAAGACTAGACTAGACAAGAATGGACTCCATCCATCAATCACGGCCAAGCAATGATTACGGCTTGATACTTTAGCTAACTAGGGTTGTCATAATCCTAATTACTAACAAATGCAAGTCTGAGAATTCTATGTCCAGCACCTGCCTGCTACTACCTGAATGGTCCAAGCCAAAAAGAAAATAAGTATAGCAGACACACTGCAGTAAGATACATGTGTCCTAAAGAGGTGCCCCACTCGACGGTGTGCTGGAAGAGTGCTCATCATGACAGATAGCTCCAAATCCCAAGGATATATATATATAATGCCAAGACCAAAGGGGCAACAGGTAACTGGGAAATTCTCAATGATCTAAGTAATCAAGCTAGTTGTTTAGTCCTTAACATTTTCTTGTTGGATTCTGTCACGACCCGCATCCGGATATACGGGTACAAATACGTGGGCCACGCCCAGCCTACGCCGCGGTATCGGCGGTAGAACGCTGTCAAGTATACTATACTAACAACAACATCTAAGAATCCATAACTAGAAATGTACTCGTGTCACATCACGAAAACTAAGGAAGATAAGACAAGAATTAATAACAATATCACTAGAAAAACTAGAATCTACAATAATCATAAGACATAAAAGATAAAGAAGGAACAACAAGACTAACTAAGGATAACTACCAGGCAACTCCCATAGAAGAATAGTGAGATCCACCTCAGCTAGCAACATCATGAAGTCCAATAATGAGGGCACAACTACTCCTAAAATTTGTCAACATATCCAGTCAGGATGGAACGAGTACATATATCTCATAACAGATCTCAAGATAGAATAAAAGCTATAAGGCTGTAAATAGAGCATATACAATGAATCATGGCATGTACATATATGTATCATGGCATGGTAAGCTGTAGAGCTAGAGCTAGAACAAGAAAGTAGAACTGAATCATGGTATATACACAAATCAAGGTAAGCCATATATCCAATGTGTGTGAGTAGCAGTTTCAACTTATGATCGGCTTGGGTACCTGTCGAGAACCGGCCTGACAAGTCATAAGTGCGGTATATGACTCACACTGTTCAAGAATGCAAGGGGATATGATCACAGGCATACGCTACTACTCCCCCTACCCCAACTGGTAGAATGGATCCAAACAGGACACGTCACTGCACGGGATTCTAATGAGAAGGTCGGGAACCTTTTCTAGAATCAGTGACCATATATTAAGCAAGAGCTACAAGGGAGCTTGCACAATACATCCCAACCTAAGAAGGAGAAACATCTCTCGTCGGGATCCAAGAATACCAATCCGTGAGAACCATGTGTCAGGAATAAGCATATCAACACTAAGTACATGAATCATAACAGTTATCATAAATTGGGAATAAGTTATCAGAGAATGTACTCGCCTGGGGTCCTGCTGTCAATATGAATCAGGGTTCAGAGTAAAGCCACAGACCTAAAGATGAAATAATACAAGAGCTGATCAGGGTCAAAAGATATACTAACATCTAGGTCAAACTAAGACAAACTGGGTCAAGGTTGACGTACAGTTGACTTTGGTCAACTGGTCAACTCTGGTCAACCCTAAGTCTAATCTAGGTTAAATAGGTCAATGGTTGACCTACAGTTGACTTGGTCAAAAAGTCAACGTTGGTCAAGTCTGATCAAACCTAGGTCAACTGTTGACTCTACTTCGACGTCTAGTCAAAGTAGTCAACCATGGTCAAGCTAGTCTCTATAAACATCTACAAGGTCAACTTATGAATTTCAGTGATTTAGAAATCACTGAAATCGACGGGTCTCTAAAACAAACCAAAGGAGAAAATATTATAATAATAGGATGACACAAAAAGGGAAAAAATCTACAAATGTTGTCGGATGATGAAACTAACATCACCAACGTGTCCAGAATGGTCAAATCAGCTAGGATCGCCTGTCCATAAGTTCAATTTGGACACAGAGGCAAAAAGGATAATTTCGGGCCAAAGTGGTGTCCGCCGTTGGACACACTTTGCACCGAAAAATATACCAAAATAAAAGTACACAAAACTTAACAAATTATATGTCCACGAATCCAGAATGATGATACGAACCCAACGGTATATCCGGAATTGGATTCTGTTGACCTGATCTCAAATTGGTCCGTTGACCGGGACATTGAAATCCGATTTGCACGAAAAAGCATGTCGGAGCCAATGTCCTCAAAACTCAGCAAATTATATGTCAACGAGTCCAGAATGACGATACGAACTCAACGGTGTATCTGGAATTGGACTCCGATGAGCCGATCTCAAAATGACCCGTTGACCCGGATACTCGTATCCGACTTGCACCGAAATGCGTGCCGGAACCAATGTCCACTAAAACCTAGTAAATTATATGTCAGCGAGTCCAGAATGACGATACGAACTCAACGGTGTATCCGGAATTGGATTCCGATGAGCCGATCTCAAAATGACCCGTTGACCCAGAAAGTGGGACCCACTTTGCACCGAAATGCGTGCCAGGGCCTACGTTCTCCAAATCAAGCAAACTTTATATGAAAACATGCCAGAACGACGCCACGAGTCTACTAGTGGTTTCAGAAATTGAATCCGGAGTCCCGGGTTCAAAAATGGAATTTTACAAGTGCAATACTAAGAATTCGAACGGCCAACTTTGGCGTCGAATTCGACCGACCTAACAAGCTCAAACTGAAAAGGAATCTAAAGGGGGAAGGAAGAGGGTTATACCAGCTGTGCACCGGAACTAGTGGCACACAAAACGGAGCTGCTCGCTGGCGACAGCGATGGCCGGGGCGGCGCGCGGCCGGCCGGTGCGCGCGCGGCCTGCTGCTGCCTGCCTGCTGCAGCTGCTGCTGCGGCTTGCTGCGCGCTCTGCTGGTGGCACGCGGCGGGGGCGGCCCAGCGGCGGTCGTCGACGTCGAGGTGGAGGAGGTGATGGTGGAAGTGGTGAGGGTGGTTTGGTGATGGTGATGAATGAATGGTGATGGTGGTTTTGATGTGAACGATAATGGAGAAGAAGAAGGAGGAGATAAGAAAAAATGTGAAGAAGAAATTGATGGGAGGGGGCTGCTGCTCCTGTGTACTCGAAGGAGGGAGGGGGTGCTATCCTGATGGGAGAGGGGGTGTTGCTTGGCTGTGAGGGAATAGGGGGGTGAGGTGATGGTGTGTGTATGTTTGTATAAGGAGAGAGAGTGAGAGAGTTAATATATAATATATATATATATATATATATATATATATATATATATATATATATATATATATATATATGTAGTTATATAATATAAAGAGAGATATTTAGAGAGAGGGAGGGATAGGTCGGCTGATGGTGTAGGGTGGGGGGTTTCTTTTGTGTGTGTACATGAGTGAGAGGAGAGATGTAACACATGTATACATGTAGGTATATATATATAGAGAGAGAAAAAGAGATAATAATATAAAATAAAAGAATTATATTTTCGAGTAGACAAAAATGGGAAAACACCGGTGGGGTGTATGGGCAGTCATGACAGGGCCCACACTAAACTGGGTTGGACGTTGGGCCATGTTTGGACAAAGTCGAAGCCAAGATTTAATTAATTTATAATTTAAACTAATTAAAAATCTCGGATGGAATGGGACCACAAGGGAGATCAGATCGGTGGCATGCAAGTGGCACGTGCATAGTAGGCTCAAAACAGGCCAGGGCTATATATTGGGTCGACTGGATTGGACCGATGTCGGGCCCGAAAATTAAATGGAAAATTAAATCAGGTTTTACGGCAGATAATTAATTGGCCTAAATTGAACCGAAAGTTGTGCAAAGAAAATGGAGCACAAGAGGGTGTGTCTGAGTGGGACACGAAGGTTATGGGTGAAGAGCGTCTCGAGTAGATCAGGCATGACAAGTTGGTTCTAAAAAAATGACTGGTCTGGTGCTCCTAAATTAAAAGTCACGATAACGCGCTTATGAGGATCAAAGAAAAGAGTGGGAAAATCAATTAATAATTAAATGGTCTAAATTGACCCGAACTTGCGCGAATCAAAAAGAGTACAAGGGAACAAGTTCGAGTGGGACACGAATTATCAATGTAAAGATAATTTCGTCTACTACAAACTCCAAGAAGGAAGTTTCCAGAGACTGGCATCCCTGATGCTCTAGAATTCCAAGTCACGGTAAAGAGCATTAAATCAAATAATAATCAAATAATAATATCTGTTCAAAATAATTGATTTATAAAATTGAAAAAAAATAAGCCCAAAATTCAGGGGCTTACAGATTCCGGGTGTGGCATTCCGCAGAATCCATCCTAGACATGAGACATGCAAGACTGGACAAGACAAGCAAGATTGTGCACTACAACAAGCCACAACAAGACATGACAATATCAAGACAAGAGTGCGCTACGACGAGCCACTATCAAGGAGCAAGACATGTACTGGAATCAAGAGTGCGCCATGACATGCCACTATCATGTAAGCAAGAAAAAGACAAATTCAAGAGTGCACCATGACGGGTCACTATCAAGTAGGCAAGAAGGCATGACAACAATTATCATAGCTTGTAAGAAAGAATCTATCAAAAGATATATCATGGCATGTGGAGAAGGATAATCAAGGCTAAGTACATTTCATAAAATGGTTGAACATATGCTAGTATCAAGTCTATATAGGGTGTACAATCATTATCTAACTGAGCAAGATCATCTTATCATGTTAAGAAATCATTACAATCGAAGAAAATATCAAAAACGGACAAAAACTGGCAGAAACGGGCAAAAACAGACTAAAAGAGCATAAAACGGCATACCGGCGGTATACTACGGCATACCGGCGGTATACCGACCTAAAGACAGAAAGTTTCTGGTGCAAAAAATGGCATACCGGTGGTATACTGCGGCATACCGGCGGTATACCGTTTTTCCAAACAGCAACTAAATCCAAATTTTTGCCAAAACTTGTTTCGGCCATAAAAACTTCGTTTTAAATCGAAATTCGGATTTTCAAAAGTCAAAATTGCATAAAATTGAATTTCCTACAACATGGAACTATTAGATTTCACAAATTCAAAGATTTGATAGATCAATATCTCAAAATACTCTAAAACAGAGGTTCTCGGGACACCGAAACGAGTTCCGATTGCCACCAAACTCAAAATCCATGATATACAAACTAGGTGAGGGCCTCATATATGTATATGTGACCAAGATCCATGATGGTAACACTAGTATCACTCTTGATACCAAGTTTTCTACTAAGTCCATATTGGATTTTAACAGAAAATCAAAACCTTGCTTAAACAAAATTTGGAAACGTGCATATATACGAGAATCATAAAGAAAACATATTTAACAAAATAAGTTTGGAAAAATTCTGAGCAATTAACACCAAGGAAAATAAAAATGACAACAAAACAATATGGTTCATGGATTTGGCAAGATGTACTTGCCTAGGTTAAGCTCCAAGCCTAATCTTCTACTCCACCACCAAGAAGGGCACGAAACCACACTCTAGACCTCAAGATCAAGCTCTTGGCAAGCACCAAGGGGGAGAGAAAGGAAGAAGAAATGAAAAGAGAGTGAAGAGAATGAAAAGAGAGAGGAGAGAGAAAGTGAAATGGTATATATAGAAGGGGGAATTAATCTTAGCCGTTGGATCATGATCCATGTGAAAGATCTAAGCCAATCCTAACCACCGAAATAAAACCAAATATCTAATGGGTAATAGGGTGCATCTACACTATTCACAAAAATATCTAAATACTATTCATTAAAATATTCAAAATACTATTCATCAAAATATCAGAAACACTATTTATGAAATTATCTGTAATCGAAAATATCTAAAATGTAGAAAATCTGTCTAGACGGTATGCCGTCGGTATACTCCGGTATACTGGCGGTATGCCGGCCAAGAAGAAAATCTATGAGTTAGGAAATTTTTTTAAAGCATTACGAAATCCAAGAAAATACGAAATACACTACAAAATACGTATTCGTATATAAATACCGATACTGTGAGACGAGTCTCACAGCCTCTTACATTGAATATTCCTCCATCCTCAACGTCCTCGTCATTCCTTTGAGGTCTATTTCGATTTGTCTTAACATGAGTATCAAAATAAATGGAGCAGAAGTTTGACACCTCTTCGATAAGATATGCTTCGCATATCGAAGCATCTATATGAGCCTTGTTGCCAACTTTCTTCTTTAGATGGTGTAGGTATCTAGAGAGACAAATTATCTTGAGAATTAAGAAAGAATTTTAAAACCCACTGAAATTCAACTTAAACTATATCGATTTTTATGTACCTTTCAAATGGGTACATCCATCGATAATAAACAGATGCACCGACACGGACTTCGTATGCTAGATGAATCGGTAGATGCTCCATGCTGTCGAAGAAGCCAGGAGAAAATATTTTCTCCAACTTGCAAATTGTTAAGATAATCTTCTCCTTAAGTTCAACCATGTGTTGCACAGTCAACTTAGTTGAACAAATATCCCTAAAGAATATTGATAGTTCGGCCAACGGAACCCATACAGCAGAAGGCAACAACTCTTTCAAAGCAATGGACATTAATCTTTCCATAAACACGTGGCAGTCATGACTCTTCATTCCCGTTAGCTTGCGTTCATTGAGATCAACGCATCTAGACAAATTCGATACATAGCCGTCGCGAAATCTTAAAGTAGATACCCACTTGCAGATTATTAATCTATCTTCCTTGCTCAATGTGTATTATGCTATCGGCTTACTTAATTGTCCAGCAGCTCCCCTTTGTATCAAGTTCAGATAAGGACGCTTGCATATCTCGGCAATGTCTTGTCTTGCTTTTGGATTGTCCTTCGTCTTTCCTTTAATATCTATGACGGTATTGAAGACATTATCGAACACATTCTTTTCGATATGCATAACATCTAGATTATGCCTTATAAGATTATCTTTCCAATAAGGCAAGTCCCAGAAGATACTCCGTTTGGTCCAGTTATGGATTTGTCCGAACCCATCGACACGATTGTTCGATGGACTTCCATTACAGTGGGTAAGTCCTTTACATCTTCCCAAATATCGTATCCCGACAATCTGGCAGGCGGATGAGAAAATTCTTGTTTTCCAGCTCTGAACGCGTCCTTGTTCTTTCTCCAAGGATGACCTGCGGGCAGAAATTGACGATGACAATCAAAGAAAGAAGTTTTTCCTCCATGCTTAAGGCGGAACGCCTTACTATTTTGTATGTATATCGGACAAGACAGGGTGCCGTGAGTACTCCTTCCCGACAGCATACCGTATGCGGGAAAATCATTGATTGTCCACATCAGTGAAGCTCTCATCTGAAAGTTCTATTTCCTGGAAATATCATAGGTCGTGACGCCGATCTCCCACAGCTGTTTCAGCTCATCCACCAACGGCTGTAAATATATATCGATATTCTTCGTCAGATTTTTAGGACCCGGTATGATAGCTGTCAAGAACATATAAGGAGTCTTCATACACATCCATGGTGGCAGATTGTAAGGGGTCAGAATGACCGACCAGCAGGAGTATTGAGATCCCGACTGCCCGAAAGGGGCGAAACCATCAGAACATAGCCCCATGCATACATTTCTAGGCTCTGCAGCAAAATCTGGATGGCAAAAATCGAAATATTTCCACGCCTCTCCATCCGAAGGATGTGACAATTCTCCATCGTCCTTTGTGCGTTCTTCGTTGTGCCACGTCATGTGTTCTGCTGTATTCTGAGACATATACATCCTCTGCAAGCGCTTCGTGATCGACAAGTAATGCATATACTTGTAAGGACATCGTTTTCTAGTTGACTTTCCTTTTCCCCTGACTGGCTTGTAACGATCCGCATTACAGAAGCTGCAACTTTCTATATCCTCATTCTCCTTGTATTACAACATGCATCCATTGTGACAACAATCTATCTTGTCGTACCCCAATCCCAGTTGTCGGACCATCATCTTCGACTTGTAGAAGTTTTTTGGAAGCTCTTTTGATTCTTTCGGTAACACCTCCTTCATTAGTTGTGTAATCCGATCATAGCAAGTTTGTGACAAGTTAAAATCGGACTTTATGTTCAACAACCGCATCGTCACTGATAGTACGGAATGTGGCTCACAACCAGGGTATAAAGAAGTTTCAGCATCCTGAAACATATCATAGAACTCCTTCGCCTCGGGATTAGGATCCTCCAGATCAAAATTTGGCCCTGCCGCGTCGTACACCATATCTCGTGCAAGGTTTTACACGTCTCCATAATCAACAGAGCATTCGTCGTCATCGACGACAAAATCTGCTGCAGCATTATCATCAAAAGCATAAGTAGCAGCATTCGCAACCTGTCTTTTCGCATATAGTTCATCTTGCGATGACCACAGGCCGTAATCACGTACGAAACCCTTACGGGTCAAATGATCTCTTACACTCACCACTTCTTCGTAACGTCTATTACGACAATTATGACATGGACACTTGATTTTGTTACCGTTCATAAACTGAGCTTTGCTCATGGCATACTTAAGAAACACTTCCACGCCTGCCTAAAAATCGTCACTCACACCTATTCTGCTCTCGTGTTGTCGTTTGTACATCCATGTACGATCAACGAAATAACGATCCATCACAGATTGGATGTAAAAATCTGTATAGTAAGACAAACTAAACAGAATTAGTATATAATCATGTAACTGGTGGATCCGCTGGTATTCTAGCTCGAGAAGAGAAAAATCTAAGTACAGTTGTTACTAATAGTTCGATACCGATACCGATAGTTCGATACCGATACCGATAGTGCGATACCGATACTGATAGTCCGATACCGATAGTGCGATACCGATACCGATAGTGCGATACCGATAGTTCGATACCGATACCGATAGTCCGATAGTCTGATAGTCCGCTAGCGATACCGATAGTTCGATACCGATACCGATAGTCCGATAGTTCGATACCGATACCGATACCGATACCGATAGTCTGATACCCATTCTTCGTTAGTCCACTAAGTCGAAATAATTCCTCTTAAGCGTCGAGCATGTTATACACGGTTCAACTTGACGAGTCAGTAAATATTTTTGTGGTGTTGTATGCTTGTAGCAGCAAATCAAGTTTTAGACTCATTATAGGTCAATTAATCAAACTGAGTCAATCTATCTATTTCTAAATTGCAAGAGTCCACTTCTAGGATATGGGAGCTATATCCTAAATATCTAGGCTAAAATTAACTTGGTTAGGATACTAGAGTGTCCTTACTATCTAGCAAGCACTACCTTAGTCTAGTTACACTAGTATTACCTATATTTCCTACCATGTTTACACTCACACATTACACCCCAAGCCGTCCTGCATGCTAATAGGCATGGTAGGCCTGCCTTCATTCCTCACTCTCTAAAGCACACATACACATATATATGTATATCATAGTTAGATGTATAGATATATACATCTATATAGAAGCACACAACTGATACACTCTAAGGGTCAATTTTCCAGGAAAAACTTCACTTATTCAGTGACTTTGGTGAAGCGAATGTCCAAACTCCAGGAAAAACTTCACTTATTCAGTGACTTATGCAGATGAAGAACTCGCACTGTCCTTGACACAGTGAACATATACACCATGAACCCAAACTCCATATTCATATTTACTAATCCAAATACTACCAAACTAATGGATAACACCCAATATGGATAACACATTATTTAGCCAATATATAAACTCAGATGAATTTGAGAAGCAAAGCCCCCCGCCGCCCCCGACCAAAGCCCGCCGCCCCATGCCCGCCGCCCAGCCTCCGACCAAAGCCCGCCGCCCCAAGCCCACCGCCCAGCCCCCGACGCCTCCGTCCCAAGCCCGCCGCCCAGCCCCCACTACCAAAATAAGTCATATCAGCGACGTATTTAGCGACTCTGTGAAATTTTGTCGCTAATTTTTGGGGTTTTAGCGACGTTAATAAAAGACGTCGATATTTGTCGCCAACAGCGACTAATAGCGACGTCTAGCGGCTACATTTTGTTAAATGGGGTAGTGCGTCGCAAGTTCGTCGGTACCCGTCGCTGATATAGCGACGTATACCGACGCATTTTAAGTTGCGTCGTCGTTTATTATATATCAGCGACGTTTAGCAACGTCCTAGGACGTCGCTAATCGTTTCATATAGCCAGCGAGGGTTTCCTTTTCGATCATTCACAATTTTTTCCCCCTAATTTTGGGCGCGCTCCTCCTCCGCGACGCTCCTCCGGCGATTTCCCTCCTCCGGCCTCCTCCTCCGCGGCGCTCCTCCGGCGATCTCCCTCCTCCGGCCTCCTCCTTCTCCTCCTCCTCCTTCCTCAGGTAGCTCCTCCTTCTCCTCCTCCTCCTTCCTCTGGTAGCTCCTTCCCAGTTTCTCCTCGTCTTCTAGATCTCTCTCGCTTCTAGTTCGTGTCCACGAGAGCGTGGACTCGCTGCGGGGGACACGAGACTGACAGTGGACTCGCTGCGGGGGACACGAGAGCGTGGACTCGCTTCTAGTTCGTGTGACACCTATTTTGTTGGTTTGGACACGTCGAGTCCCACTGTGTGGACACGAGATTCACAGTGTGACACCTATATACTGAAAAATCTTATTTTTTTGGGTATATCAACTGTCAATTTGATGTTTTGCTTGGATTCAAATTTTAATTTAGGGTTCGAGCCTATTTACTGATACTGGAAGTTTTTTTGGGCATTTTCAGGGTTTTGAAATGATGAATAAATTGACTAATAATTATTATCGAGCCCTATAAAATTTCAGCTATGTCACGAAGGATGGATACTAATTCTGTGAATGATTTTTCTCCTAAGTATTCTCGACAGTTGAGTATGATTTAGCTCACTGGCATTACTGAAATATGGAATAATTAGACTTTCTGTTCAGTACCCTTTGACTGAATTAAGTTGACCTGAATACCATATTTTAAATCCTAAATCTACGGTACGACATCGTGATCAGGACATAGTCCCTGCAGCCATTCGACTGGCGAGGCAGAAACTATGTAGCCGTAGATAAAGTTGACTGTCCTCCGACCCTCATCCCTCGGCAATGATGATACGACAACATATCACTATATCTTATATATATAGTAGTAGATGATGTCTTAGTATTACATTATGTGAGTTCATCTTGATTCTGTTACATTCTTCAGATACTGCATACGATAAGAATATACTACACCATATGTACAGAACATAGATGATTCACACTAATGTATGCTAGAATGAATTTTAGGGTTGTGTTCTGAGCCATCCGTTCTGCTACTTGGCAAAAAATTGAATTTATTGTACTTTATCTGCTTTCGAAAATGTACTCAAATTACATGATGGTTCCTTTAGTTAGCTTGCTTATGTTACAATTATATTAGCTTGCTTACCAGATGGCACCCATGACCCGAGGAGCGGTACGTCGTTTGAGGGAAACAGTGAATGCTGAGGTGGCTCCTCCTACAGTTAAGGAGAAAGTGGCACCGGTTGCTAGTGAGACCGGGAGTTCTATTCATCCAGCACCGGTAGCTAGTGAGACCGAGAGTTCTCTTCATGCAGTCCTTGCAAGGGACGACATCTCTCCTCGTGCCAAAAATCTCGCTTTTTCGAGATGGTTGCGTGAACGTATCACTGAGCGTTTGCATGAGCAGCGTGGTTCTCATTAGCTATTAGTACTTATTTGTATTAGATTATTTGTATTGGGTTGTTTTTGTATTAGACTATTTGTATTGGACTACATATATTAATTAGTACTATGTCAATCTCTGGATTGTATTGGTACTACGACCCTCATCCCTAGGCAATGATGATACGACAACCAACCAGAGAGGATACTCTGAGAGATCCATCTGAGTAGGACGTATACTCTGAGAGATCACCTTTACAAGTATGATATCAGTAGTGGGATTGAGTGTGTACGTCCTACTCAGATGGGTCTCTCACTGTTACTATTTTTTTCTGACAGCATGGTGGATGTGCTCCGTCAACAGATTCTTGCTCCGAGCCAAAACTTTGTCCCGGAGCTCAAGTGGACATCCTTGGTGTAGAGCTCGAGTGAGAGGTTCCTGACAGCATGGTGGTCTCCTTTGTCAAAGTATTCGTGCTCATCATATATTAGTTGTGGGACGAGCATGGATACTTTAACAAAGGAGACCACCATGCTGTCAGGAACCTCTCACTCGAGCTCTACACCAAGGATGTCCACTTGAGCTCCGGGGCAAAGTTTTGGCTCGGAGCAAGAATCTGTTGACGGAGCACATCCACCATGCTGTCAGAAAAAATAGTAACAGTGAGAGACCCATCTGAGTAGGGCGTACACACTCAATCCCACTACTGATATCATTCTTGTAAAGGTGATCTCTCAGAGTATACGTCCTACTCAGATGGATCTGCAGAGTATCCTCTCCAGTTGGGTTGTGTTCTGAGCCATCCGTTCTCACACTTAAAATACAAATTAATTAGAACTGTGTTTTGTATTTTCGGGGAAACCAGGGATTTGATTCTGTATTTTGTATTTTGGTTTCTGTATTTTGGCTCCAGCTCCATTTGCATTAATCTACGGTACGACATGGTCCCTGCAGCCATTCGAATGGCGAGGCAGAAACTATGTAGCCGTAGATAAAGTTGACTGTCCTCCGACCCTCATCCCTCGGCAATGATGATACGACAACCTATCACTATATCTTATATATATAGTAGTAGATGATGTCTTAGTATTACATTATGTGAGTTCATCTTGATTCTGTTACATTCTTCAGATACTACATACGATAAGAACATATACTACACCATATGCACAGAACATAGATGATTCACACTAATATATGCTAGAATGAATTTTAGGTTGTGTTCTGAGCCATCCTTCATCTGCCCCCTTCCCTGAGCCATCCTTCATCTCTCATTTCCCTCCGGGTCCACTCTACTCCCAATCTCTTCCTCTTTATACACGGCTCTACAGAATCAATGCCATCCGAGGAAGGTAAAACTGAATCAGCATTGTCTTCCGGATCGTCCTCATCAAGGCATAACGGGCTGCTCAGTGTGCCCAGCTTCTTCAACTTCTCGCTGGCTGCAGAGTCGAAATGGGAACGGGTCCTCTTTGCTGGCCCGGAGCTCTGACTCGCACTCGTCGCCTCGCTACCGGTTTTCTCTCCTCCTCTGACACGGGTCATAAGAAAAGAAATTTTGTACCTCTTTTTCACATAAACATCATTGCCGCCTTGTACTCGAGCCTCCTCGTCTGTGACGCTATCCAACTTCTCGGTGCCTACATTGTCACTCGAATCTTCCCTTCGACTCGTATCGTCCTCTTATTCGCCTGTCTTTTCGCTCCCTGTCTTGCAATCATCTGCTATCACCGCCGTCTCATTCGACTCCTTCTCCGATGACTCCGAAGAGGAGGAAGAAGACTCGGAGAATGAGTCGAATGAGTCGGCGGTGATAGCAGATGATTGCAAGACAGGAAGCAAAAAGACAGGCGAATAAAAGGACGATACGAGTCGAAGGGGTGATTCGAATGACAATGTAGACACCGAGAAGTTGGATAGCGTCACAGACGAGGAGGCTCGAGTACAAGGCAGCAATGATGTTTATGTGAAGAAGAGGTACGAAATTTCTTTTCTTATGACCCGCGTCAGAGGAGGAGAGAAAACCGGTAGCGAGGCGACGAGTGCGAGTCAGAGCTCCGGGCCGGCAAAGAGGACCCATTCCCATTTCGACTCTGCAGCCAGTGAGAAGTTGAAGAAGCTCGGCACGCTGAGCAACCCGTTATGCCTTGATGAGGACGATCCGGAAGATAATGCTGATTCAGTTTTGCCTTCCTTAGATGGCATTGATCCTGTAGAGCCGGGGGAAGTGGCTCCTCCTCGGCAATGATGATACGATAACCTATCACTATATCTTATATAGTAGTAGATGACGTTTTAGTATTACATTATGTGAGTTCATCTTGATTCTGTTACATTCTTCAGATACTACATTCGATAAGAACATATACTATACCATATGTACAGAACATAGATGATTCACACTAATGTATGCTAGAATGAATTTTGGGTTGTGTTCTGAGCCATCCGTTCTGATCAAGCATCTTCTTTCTCCTCTTCTCCACCATGGCTCTGAACCCATCTGCTCCTCCCTACTTCCCTTCTTCTTATTTGACTCTCTCAGCCGCATATGATACCCAGCTCAAGTGTAGAGTCGGGGGAGAAGAAGTGGACAGGAAGAAGAGGGGGAAGCAGCACAGCCGGCGGCATGACCCGGAGGAAGTACAGATATTTTCTTCAAATCCGTAGGAGAACTATAAGGATATATCTTTTAACAATATGTCATCTTGTCAAAGACCCTTAATGTGACAACCATGTTACCGCGGTGTCGGAAGACTAACATGTCATAATTTTCTAATCCATGTGTTTTGACATAATCCTCCCAACTCTTTCCTCCTATGTAGTAATCTTGCATTATTACATAGAACTGAAATTCGGTTGGAGGATTATGTCAAAACACACGGCTTAGAAAATTATGACATGTTAGTCTTCCGACACTGCGGTAACATGGATGTCACATTAAGGGTCTTTGACAAGGTGATATGTTGTGAAAAGATATATCCTTATAGTTCTCCTACGTATGTTGAAGAAAACCTCTGTACTTCCTCCGGGTCATGCCGCCGGCTGTGCTGCTTCCCCCTCCTCTTCCTGTCTATTTCTTTTCCCCCGACTCTACACTTAAGCTGGATATCATATGTGGCTGAGAGAGTCAAATAAGAAGAAGGGAAGTAGAGAGGAGCAGATGGGTTCAGAGCTATGGTGGAGGAGAGAAGAAGGAAGATGTTTGATCAGAACTTGAGGTAGAAAAGTTGTGACGTTGATAGCATGAGAGAGGGAGAGGGTGGAAAAGTTCTTCTCCCCCGACTCTACACTTGAGGTGGATATCATATTTTGGTTTCTGTATTTTGGCTCCATCTCTATTTGCATTAATCTACGGTACGACATCGTGATCAGGACATAGTTCCTGCAGCCATTCGACTGGCGAGGCAGAAACTATGTAGCCGTAGATAAAGTTGACTGTCCTCCGACCCTCATCCTTCGACAATGATGATATGACAACCTATCACTATATCTTATATATATAGTAGTAGATGATGTCTTAGTATTACATTATGTGAGTTCATCTTGATTCTGTTACATTCTTCAGATACTACATACGATAAGAACATATACTACACCATATGTACAGAACATAGATGATTCACACTAATGTATGCTAGAATAAATTTTAGGTTGTGTTCTGAGCCATTCGTTCCCATACTTGGCAATTAAGTTGTGGACCATTATGTTTGACATTGTTGTTACAAATTTTCATATATCTGTGTTGATTGATGAGATTGTGTTTCAAACGTGTTCGTGATTGTGTGTATCTGTGTTGTTTGATACTGTGTTCGTGATACACACCGTTGTTGCTGTAACAAATGGTGTGGGGGATGCTGCAAATGCTGCAGGGGATGCTGCAAATGCTGCAGGGAATGCTGCAAATGCTGTATTTTTTTATTTTTTTAATATTAGCGACGTTCAGCGATGATTTTCGACGTTCAGCGACGACAATAACGTCGCTATCAACGTCGCTAACTGTGAGGAAAACCGTCGCTGATCGTCACTAAACGTCGGTACTGTAGCGACGTAGAAAAGTCGCAGAACGTCGCTATATGGCTCTCAAGCCAGGTCAGTATCGATGCATGTCAAGTCGCTTAACGTCGCTAGTATACATCGGTAAATGATGACGTTTTACGTCGCTGGCAGTCGCTGAATTAGCGACGTAGCAGCGTCGCTAAAGCTCGTCGCAATAGCAACGTATTGCGACTTTTTTTGTTTAGCGACTAGGTTAATCGCGACTACGTGCATACGTCGCTAAATACGTCGCTAATAGGAATTAGCGACGTATTTTCCCTATTTAGCGAAGCATTGAGGCGTCGCTGATTTGACAGATTTTAGTAGTGCCCCGACGCCCCCGCCCCAAGCCCGTCGCCCAGCCCCCGACGCCCCCGCTGTCACGACCCGCACCCACTGTTAGGGTACGAGAACGTAACAACGCCCAGCCTACGCCGCAGTGTCGGCGGTAGAACGCTGTCCTAGGTTAATCATCTAACAATATAAAGGTACCTGTACAGTTTATACTCTCCGAATGGAGGTAACATCACAACATACAGTCTCAATCACATCTAAGGTAGAAAAATGAAGAACAGATAGATAGATAGTAACTCAAGAGAACCATAGCATAGATAAAATAAGTCCAAGTGTCTAGGATAACATAACACCAGAATGTCAACTCATAATACAATAAGTCTAAGAGTCTATATATCTCAACATCTCAAAATATAACTCAGAATGTGAGACAAAAAGATAATACCGAAAGACTGTCTAGCTAAACTAGCCTAGACTACTGGGGCAACATCCTCAGCTGTAGGTGGATCTTGCTGAGGGTCCACAACATAAGTATCATCTAGTCCTGCTCCATAATAGGTAGTCACCAGGGCCTCTTCCTCATCCTCTGTAATATTTTCAATAGGTCCAGTCAGGACAGGAACGAGCACAATACATCTCACACAGCTCATAACATGTTAGGAAATACGATACATGCAATAGAGTAAGATACAGGAAATGCTGAAAGGAAATATACGCTGTAATGAAATATCTACTGTATATAGAGAACTATAAGTGACTAGTGATATAGAGTACAAGATTGGCATATGAATGGCTAGAATTTATACATGATTACACTACTAAGTTTGTACATGATTACACTACTTTGAAATTATTCACATGTCCACTTCTACTCCCCCGTTACCCCAATCAATACACAAGGATCTATACAAGTTACGTTATTATACATGATATCACATGGGGCCCATGAAAGGGTGCACATGATAGTATACATGAGGGCTCAGTAAACATGAGAGTACATGATCATATACATGCATGATGGAAGCACAGGAGTACATGATGAAAGTGAAACACACGTAACATGAAGTACCCGATGCTCCCGAGGGGGATAACATCTCATGTAAAGATCTATATAGTACCAATCCGTGTTACCAACGTGACAACATTAAGTAAAGTAATCTAGAGCGAGAAGTAAAGCCTGAACAAGTATGAAACGGTCAGAGAATGTACTCGCCTGATAACTGAATGTCTGAAGAGGATATACTGTCTGAAGAGAGGTGTATGGCTCCTAATCAGAGCAATATAAGTCACAATGTATCCACAATGGTAAAAATAAAGTATACAATGCATACTACATGATTCTAGGTCAATCTGGTCAAAAGTCAACTCTTGGTCAACTTTAATAGTCAAACTAGGTCACATGAAGTCATACTAGGTTACAGGAAATCAAACTAAGTCAAATAAAGTCAAACAAGGTCAACAAGTCAAGATTAGTCAAATCTAGGTTAAAGTCAACTCTTGGTCAACATTTAAATCAAACTAGTCAACACTAGTCAACATGATCAATCTAGGTCAAATTTAGACTAACTAAGGTTTTGGGTCAAACAAAGACTAGTCAGCAAGGTGATTAGGTCAAACATGGTCAGACTAGTTAAACTAGTCATTTTTGGTTAGTCCTAGTCAATTCTAGGTTAACTAGGTCAACTCTTAGTCAACAAGGGTCACTTATAGTGTTTAGGTCATTAGGGTTAATTTGAGTTAGCCCCAAATGCCATAGGCTAATCACTTAGGCCATAGGCTAGTGACTTGGTTTCCATAGGCTAGTACCATATAGGGTTTCCATATAACCTATAACTAGAAGTCATACATATATATATATATATATATATATATATATATATATATATATATATATATATATATATATATATATATATATATATATAGATATACACTATCTATCCACTACCCAATATCAATATCAATATAGGAATACTATATATGATACCATCACCCACACTCACATATTTATATACAATGACCTAATGTAAACTAATACAAACATATACATATATATCATCATATATATATATATATATATATATATATATATATATATATATACTATATATATAGAGAGAGAGGGAAGAAAATGAGAGGGACATAGAGTGAGAGAGGGAGAACAGGACAGTGAGAGAGGGGGACAGAACAGTAAGGGAGAGGGGGTGGTTCCAGATTCTGGAACCAAAATCCAGCCCCCAAACACACACACACAGTACATATATACATATATATGTATATACACCACAACTACACATACACACAACCAATTATCCCCAAAACTCACCCACACTCTTACATACATATATACTACGTATATATATACTAAAAATACACTAATACATATACAAAACATAATAAAAATAGGTTTGAAATTCACTTTTGAAAACTGGAATAAATCCTAAAATCTGGAAACTGAGAACAGTGTACTCGAGATAGGGTAATTCCAAATTCACACACAAAATCGAGCTGAGACCCAAATCCCAAGGTTGGTAATTAATGCCCCATGGGTATACGTGTCGTGTGTGTCGATGGGAGTCCACCACGACACGACACGACGTGCCCAGAGGTCAACAAACGAAATCGGGTAAGCACAGACACTGTGCAGTGTCACAGCATCGTGCACGTGTTCACGTGTCTCGTGCTCACGACACAGGACACGTGAAGTGTCGTGCTCATGTCCCTAGGTTCGCCTAGGGTCAGGCTACACACCTAGGACCCTGACACGCATCCACGTGTCGCCGTGTCCAAATGGGAAGCCCGTATCAGTCGTGAAAACACGACTGATAAGCGTGTTTGGCACCGCGTCGTGCACGTGTTCACGCGCCTCGTGGACACGACACGAGCCACGTGGGGCCTCGTGGTCATGCCCACGTGTAGCCCACGTGTAGGGCTACACACTCATGCAAACACGAGGTGTCCTCGACTCGTGTCCATGCGACACGAAGGCCGTGTCCAAGTCGGATTTCGACTGAAACTGTGCGCGTATATGGCCAGTGCGGCCCCGATTTCGTGTCCGATACAAAATGATACGTCATGAAACTTTGGGGGCATGTTCGCAGACATTGCCCCCTCGTGTCTACCAATTTTGGTGTGTCCTAGTGGCCTGTGCAGTGCGCACGAAGGGTGTGGTAGCAGGGCACTGTGCGCGTGTATCGTGCAGTGAGTTCGTGTCCGATTTGGACACGGACACGACTCAGAAATGTGTCCAATCTACTTGGGTTGTGACCTAGAAATCTAGGGCTACCAGAAAACATAATTTGTTTTACATTTTAACAAAAACCATTCCTTTGAGGCATTTCATCAAACAAGGTTTCCTAGTCTAGGATACGTGTCCGATACGGACACCAAACCAATCCTATTTTTCACCAAACTTGACCCACAGTTCCCTAGTACCTAGATGCATGCAAATATAAAAAAAAGCAGAGTTTTAACTAAGTTTGAGAGCATTTACCTATTTGTGCAAATCCAATAAAAAATCAATAAGGAGGGGGGTGTGTCCTTCAACTTTGTGATACCAAAAGCCCCCAAATCCTTGATAGCAGGCCCTAACTAGTACCCTCTAGTGTAGGGGAGTCCAATGCAAGAAACTAAAGGTGATTTAGATCAAAATTGATCAAGTTATGGGTGTTTGAAGAAAAAGGATTTTTCTAGGTTTAAATTCATGTAAAAATGTTCATGAATGATGCAATGGGATCATATAGCAAGGTGTGGCTGCTAGGGGGGTACCCTTGGCCGGCCATGGCATGGGGGGGTGTCCTTGGGTTGATTCCAAGCTAAGGGAAAGACTTTCATGGCAAAAGGGTTGATATTTTGGATATTTTGTGGAAAATATCCATAAAGTAGATATCAAGATATTTTCAAGGCTTTAACCATTGGAATATCTATCCTCTAACATTCTAGGTTAGTGGCTAACTTCTAGATTAGGGCTAAACTAGGTTAGGGACTAACATGACACTAATCAACTAATTAAATAACAATAAATCACATAAATCCAAATAATTTTAAATAAATCCTAGAAAATTACCAAAATACCCTTTAGGCTAAAATCACTAATTTGGTGTTCTAAGCCTATGGCTAGGCTCTCATGGTCATGGCAACTCCTAGTTTAAGGAATAGCTAGGGTTTACACTAAGGTTTTGCTAGTAAAGTCACAAGTCGTGACTTAGAAATAGTTTAACTTAACTAAAATCACCCAAAAATCATATTATGACTAAAATACCACTAATAAATATTAAAAATAATAAATTTTCAAAAATACCCCAATTTCAGAAAACTGGGTGTTACACCCGCCCCAAGCCCGCCGCCCCCCACAGCCCCGCCACCCACAACCCCCCGCCCACCGCCGCCCCCCGCCGCCCAGCCCCCCATGCCCCCGCCCCAAGCCCGCCGCCCCCGCTGCCCCTACGACACCACGAGAGAGAGAGAGAGAGGGGATTACCTTCGGGAGAGAGAGAGAAGAGGACGCCAACGCCGATCACCGAAGCCGCAGGAGAGAGAGAGAGAGAGAGGAGAGAGAGTGAATTTGGCGGGAATGCGAAAAGTTCTCCCCTCCGTTTTAATTTAATTCTGAACGTATATTTAGCGACGGACTAGCGACGGATACTTATCCGTCGCCCGTTAGTCGCTCTTTTTTATACTTGTCGACTGAATATCCGTCTCTACGTAGTCGAAGAATTGTCCCGCCAATTCTTCCCACGACTTCCGCCAAATAATCGACTGCATTGCGACGGACTGGATATCCGTCGCTATATCTCCGACTCCCTAGCGACGGATGTGCGACCTTTTCTCCCCCTAAAAATAAAATAAAAAATATAACGGCTTGTCGTCGGTAATCCGTCGGCTAGTTGCCAGAAAGCCGTCGCTAACGTCGACGGACGATATCCGTCGCTAATTGTCCGTCGCTAATTTACTTATTTTGGTAGTGTCAAAGAAAAGTTAAAAGAGATGGAGGCACAAGGAGCGCAGTTACGTGCAGCCAACCTTGAGAACGAGAAACTCAAAGAAAAGCTGAAAGAGCTCGAGGCAGAAGAAGCGCAACAACGTGCAGTCAACGTTGTGATGGAGGGCTCTGTGCATGAACTGGAGGATTTGAGAAAGCAGAATTCTGTTCTTATTGCAGATAATGCACGGCTCAACGACAATGTTATAGAGCTACATGCACAAAGTAAAATCTTTTCTATTTCAAAATTTTGATTTGTAATCTTCCAGGAGAATGGCTATTCTCCGTGTATTATAACACGAAAAATGGCATTCTCTGTGTTATTTGAAACGGATAATTGCTATTCTCTACATTTCGATACTGGAAAGGTTATTCTCCGTGTAATTCCAAACGGAGAATACTATTCTCCGTATTATATTACACGAAGAATGTCATTCTCCGTGTTAGATTCACATTATACATTTCATTGTTGTTTGTTTTATTTCAGTACAAACAATCGAGCAACTCAGAGAAATAAATAAAAGGCTCATTGAGAAGAAAAGGAAGCTTCAAAATAAAGTTGAATCGTTGAATATTGAAGCCATTGAAAAGGATGCAAAAATTGTTGATCTTCTAGCCATGGTTGTAGCATTGCAGCATGAGGAGATTCAAGCAGCTGTTGAACTTGCTGCTCCAAAAGAAGCCAAAAGAAGAGGAGGATCGGGGAGAAAGAGGTTCATAAAACCATCAGCGCCATTAGTCGTTGAAGATGTTACTCCATTGGAAAAGAATACAGTTAGAGAGGCTAATAAAAAGTGGAAGATTAATGCCGCTCCGAAACTTGGAGGAGACGCCAAAATGGCTGAATTAAAGAAGAACCGTGTCATACTAAGGGAATGCGATGAACTCTTACTTTGGAAAGATGCGGATGAAGAGCTGAAGAAGCAATACATCGACGTCGTAATTCCCAAAAAGACGTATCCAGAGTATGTCTTCCGAACCCTTTTTTCTTTTGTTTTTTCTAGACTTTTTTTACAATTATGTAATGAGAATCTCTATTAATTTAATCTAAACTAAATTTATGTGCAGTGATATTGTATACTTATTTTCGTCGAAAGAGGGTGAAAATGAAGTTACAGTCCAGCTGTCGGCAATAGACCTGCAAGACATACTCAACTATGAAGACATGGAGGCTGGCATACTGAACCTAATAATAAGGAAGCTGAGAGAAATTCAAGGCATTAAAAGAAGGTGTGCCCCATCTAGTTCAAAGGACGTGCCATTGAACCAGAAGCAAAAGCCGGCGCCCCAAACATTGAAACATAAGTAGTCTGCATTCTTGATGCCCCACACATTGAGAAGAATCCAAATAGAAAAATCTATATTCATGTGTACACCGATGAAAAATGACAGAAAAAATTCATGATATTGTGTTTTGTTTTTGGAAAACAGAACATCGTTGAACGTGCCATTGAACCAGACGCAAAAGCCGACGCCCTTGAAGACTTCAAAACAGATGTAGTAGACTTCGTCATGGGTTTGGAGGATGACATAGAGTTGCTATTCATCCCACTCTTTAATTTATCCATCAGACATTATACTCTGCTCACATTCAACTTTATATATCTCCTACGACTGGACACACTACAACTCCTTGAGGCAAACCACGTACGAAAAGGGGAAGGTAGATGCAGAATTAATAAAAAAGACCTTAGAGCCTATCGTCGGGAGAAAAGTTGATATGATGAGGGAGAGATGCCCGGCGAAGATGGAGTATGAGAGCAAAGTGCTGAATTATTCTCCAAATTGCCCACAACAACAGGCACCCAACTGCCTCTTGTACACGGCATATTATATGAAGAGGTTGATGACTACTCCCTTCGTAATACCGGAAGAAAATGACGATGACACTAACCAGGAGGTTACAATGATGAGGTTGGTATGGGCTAAGAAGTTGCTTTCAAGCAAATATGTAACACGAACCAAGCAATGACATTGTAAAACAACAATGTAATTATGTAATTGGGCAAGGAACTTCTGTCTTTTATAAGCTCTATCTTTTATAATAAAATCATTTTTGAATTACATTTACATTGTCAAAACTATGAAAAGTTTGACTTTTATTTACATATGAAAGTCTGAACTACTACATAAAATCCTACAACCAAGAAAAAGTTGAATAAGACGGAGAATGTCATTCTCCGCGGAGAATGTCATTCTCCGCGGAGAATGTCATTCTCCGTGTCATTTGAAACGGCGAATGCTATTCTTCGCGTGGAATTAGACGGAGAATACCATTCCCAGTATTAAAACGGTTGAGAAATGCTATTCTCCGTTTAATTTGAAACGGAGAATGACATTCTGCGTGTTAAATTACACGGAGAATGTCATTACCAGTGTTAAAACCCATAAGAATGACCATTCTCCGTTTTCATTAACTCGAAGAATGATCATTTTCTGTTTCAAATTAAACGGAGAATGGCTATTCTCTGTTTTATATCGACGGAGGACAGTTGACAGAAACCTTTTTCGTTTGGTCTGCTCTGTCTTTTCTAATAAAATTATTTTTAGGCAAGGAATTTTTGTCTTTTATAACGTCTGGTCTGCTATGCTCTGTCTTTTATAATAAAATCATTTTTGAATTATATTTACATTGTCAAAACCACAAAAAGTTTGACTTTTATTTACATATGAAAGTCTGAACTACTACATAAAATCCTACTACCAAGAAAAAGTTGAATGTGAGCTGCGTGCGGGCATCGCAGAGCAATGGAACTCCTTGAGGCAAAGGAATTCCTTGAGGCAAATCACTTCATCGTGCATCGTCAGAGCAATGGAACTCCCTGAACAAAGGAACTCCGTGCATAGTCAGAGTAATGGAACTCCCTGAACAAAGGAACTCCGTGCATAGTCAGAGCGAATAAAAGTATGTGTTCTTCGACAGAGTGTGGGTTGGCAATCAACCCAAACCCTGTGGCTCTTCCAGTAACCAACATGAAGGAGTCTTGCCAAGGCGGTGGATCGGTAGAGTCCATCTCCAAGATGAAGTAAATTCCTTTGTAATGTGCTCTGCCTCAAGGAATTCCTTTGTAAGGTCCTTTGCTCTCAAGGAGTTCCTTTGCTTCTATTCCTGTGCCTCAAGGAATTCATCTTGCTCTTGCTCTGACGATGCACGATGAAGTGATTTGCCTCAAGGAGTCATCCAACGGTTCCTATGCTCTGACGATGTACGATGAAGTGAGACAAATCACTTCATCTTGCATCGTCAGAGCATAGGAACCGTTGGATGACTCCTTGAGGCAAATCACTCATCGTGCATCGTCAGAGCAAGAGCAAGAGGAATTCCTTAAGGCACGGGAACAGAAGCAAAGGAATTCTTTGAGAGCAAAGGACCTTGCAAAGGAATTCCTTGAGGCAGAGGACCTTGCAAAGGAATTCACTTCATCGTGCATCGTCAGAGGAATGGAACTCCTTGAGGCAAAGGAATTTCTTGAGGCAAATCACTTCATCGTGCATCGTCAGAGCATAGGAACCGTTGGATAACTCCTTGAGGCAAATTACTTCATCGTGCATCGTCGGAGCATAACAAAAAAAGCTAAGTAAGACGAGAACAAACTCTCCTTACACTACTGCCATTTATAGGCAAGGAACAACTCGAACTCATACGCCAAGTGGCAGTCACTTCGAACTCAATTCAATTAATTTGCATTAATACCTATGCATCTGCCCCTTCTCAAGTAAAGCTAAGTAAGACGAGAACAAACTCTCCCAACTACTGCCATTTATATGCCATTAATACCAATGAATCTGTCCTTCGAATTCTGCCAACTTTGAGGGGGCATTTGGTTCAAGTTTTTGTGGCTTGGGAATGGATTTTGAATTCCTTTTTCATGTTTGGTATGTTTAGGATTGGGAATAAGGAGGGAATAGGAGGGGCTTAGGGGGGAAAGTAATTTCTATTGACTTGGGAAAGCTATTCCCAAGCCCCCCATTGGGAATAGATGTGCTTTCCTAGGAATGATGCTTGGCTATTTTGTTTGGACGGTTATACCCTCTTTTTATTTTCAAAATTTCAACTTCTATCCTAAACATGTAAATCATCATGAAATTAATGAAAGGGTATGAACAAAAAACTAAATAAATTAATATTTCTATCCCTTTTTAAACCAAACATGGAGATGAAATTTTTAAAATTTTTGAACTACCTATTTCCAACCTAACCAAACATGGGTATAGGAATGTTGAATTCCTTTCTCATGGGAAAGGAATTGAAAACCTATTCCTAGGAATACAAAAACTTGATCCAAACGAGCCATGAGGGTTTCAATTTTACTCTTTTCAAGTACATAGTCTTGTTACCAAGTCGTCAAACATAAAAAATTCGGGATGGCAAAAATACGAGTATATAACAGCTCAATGCAAAAAAAATATGTTCAAAAATTTAATCTAATTTTCGAAAAATGGAAATATTGAGATTAGAAACTTCACATTCTTAAATATGTTGTCAAATTTTGTTAATTAAACATGTTTCCACAACATTTTTTGTGCCAATTAAACGTAGTTGTAGGAGCATAAAAAGTACTTCAAAGACCAAGTCAAAGAAGTTGAGAACTTTACGTAATTCAAACTGAGTCAAATTCAGACTCTACGCGAGCTACTCTCTACGCATGCTATTTTCTACGCCAGAAGCTTTTACGCGAGAGTTATCCTCCACTTTTACGTCGGGGACAGACTGTCAGGCCGCATTTAATGCAAGTGATTCGATCTGACACAATGATTTTCTGATAGCAGGATTACACAGAAGCCGAGGAGATTTTTTCACCAAACCCAATACTCGTCGTATAGTGTACAAATGGGGCTATTTTATGCTCAATAAAAACTGCTTCTTTTATGCACGATAGTTATTTGAGCTTTTACGCTCAAAGCTATTGTGGGCGTAAAGTCTATTTGGGCTACGTTTTACGCTCAAGGCTATTTTTCTAGCCACTTTACGCGGAAAGTTTATTTTGGGCTATTTTACGCCAGTTTGCCACTTTACACTGGGAGTATATTTTGGGTCATTTTTATGCTCAATCTTTCCTGACTACTTGAGAACGTGGTTTGCCTACGTGGCTTTCATGCCATACTTATCGAAGAACGTGTGTACGTACTCTCCCCACTTTGTTGAAGTAGTGGGACACGTGTCACCATACGTAGAGATCAAAACTTTACATGGGACACGTGTCAATGTGCGTAGAGGATGATTTGGATCGTGGGTGACAGTTATTAGCGTAGAGACCTAATTTTGTTGCTTTTTACGCACAAAGGGTTAAGTCTATAAATAGACTTATTTTTACATATCATGCATAAGAGGAGATCAATAGAGACAAGAGAGGAGATTCTGAGAAAACTCATACTTTCAGAGTGATATTCCCAGAAGCATTTCTTCTACATTTTCTCAAGAACAGGGTGAAGCAAAGCAAGAAAGCATTCGACTGTGCCATCAGTGCCGTTGCTCGATACCTTTCCGGTGACTTAGTTCTTCCGATTGTTCGTCTTCTTCAAGCAGTTTTTTTCATCATCATCATATGGTCCACGGAACAAAGTGATCGCTCTCAGATCAGACTTCCATAGCAATACTTTCCAGAACAATTTATACTTTGGTACTTTTTTCTAGTTTTCTTTCAAAAGCCAATTTTTAGGCATTTTGTTAAGTGAAACAGTAGTATGGCATTACAAGAGTTAAAACGAAAGAGAATGCTATTCTCCGTGTTTTATTAAACGGAGAATATGCATTCTCCATTTTGAATTACACGAAAAATAGCATTTCCAGTGTTAAAACGATTGAGGATTCTATTCTTCGTTTAATTTGGAACGGAGAACGACATTCTCCGTGTAATTTAAAACAGAGAATAACATTCACAGTGTTAAAACACATTAGAATGTTCATTCTCCGTTTAAATTTAAACGGAGAATGACATTCTCCGTGTCATTTAAAATAGAGAATGCTATTCTCCGTGTTGAATTACACGGAGAATGCCATGCCCTGTATTAAAACGATTGAGAATGCTATTCTCCGACCATATTGTGAGCATCTGTCCCTTCAAAATGACTTTTATACATATAAAAAAGAAGAAGTGAAAAAGTTGTCTTGGAAGTTGAATAAAAAGTTTTTATCTAATTGTCTTCTCAAACTTTTGTATTGGAGAACATATTTTTATCTAATTGTCTTGTATGAATGACATCTTGCCACATAGGAAAGACATTGTCTTAAGTCAACGACGTTTCATTTGATTCCATTTGCTTTTTGTCGCTATTTTGCTTCCGTACTTTACAATTACGAAAATCGTGACCCGATTTTTTACAAACTCTACAAGTTCTAGGCTTCGGGATAGTCTGACTTACTGTAGGCTGGCTTGATTTTCCTTGAGAAGGCCTTCCTTTTGTTGTTACCGGATTTGGCTCTTTTAAAGATTCATGCACTCCATGAACTGCATCAGCTACCATTTGTTCTTCTTCACCAATATCGGTCACCATTTTTTTCAACTCCATCAGAACAGACGACATCAACTCCGTTCCCCTCTCTTGAATTTTGCTTGATTTTTTACAATAATATGTAAACAGATTAACTTGTTCATTAATACCACCATACCTTCTGCTCTCAATACTGTCTGGGTGGATGAATCTCTCTTTCTGCGCCAGGTCCGGAGAGATAACACTCTTTGCAATCCTTGAGCCAACGAGATTTTATCAAATTCTTTAGAATATCTCCAATTTGCAATCTCTTCATTGCTGAAAAATATGCCTACAAGGAATCCCCTTGGTCTCCATCCACAAGCATTCACATTTTATGATGTTGTCGGCCCGATCAAATGTAACCTTCCGGTTGACACTGTTTGGCGACATATACTTTTGGATAGTGCAAACTTCTGCCTCTGTTATGATGTGATGATGGAGAACAGTATATGCATCAGAACGTGTGATTTCCTTCCTTACCTCTATAAACACCGTTTTAGTATAAATTACGGCAAATTTATCTTCTATTACGGCCATGCTAGTTTGATTCACAACTGGTGTTGGGAGTTTATCAGTGACATGCTTACTTATCTGGCCGTAACGTAAGGTCGCTAAACCGTGGTCACAATTTTGAAGTGCCTTCCATAGTGGCAGCTTCTCATTCAAAAATCTTTTCAGAAATACGTTCATAGATTCACATCTATTTGTTGTAGTAGAACCACCAAAATAATTTCCACGTAGGAATGTGTCCGCCCATCGCTCCCTCGTTCTGTACAATGCAGTGGTCCACTCATTGTTCTCTACATTATAATCCGTTAGCATCTGCTGCCAACGGTTTTCAAATTCTTTGACTGAATAGTACATGTTTAGAAAACATGGACAGTAACTAAAGTTGTAATATTGTAACAACAACATACTTCAAAGTAAAGTAGCAAGTGTGCGATGTACCTTTTAATCAGAAGACTCAATTTATTTGCAAAACCCTCTCGGTGTACATGTTTGGCTGCATTGTTTAGGATATGCCATGAGCACGTTCGATGAACTACGCTGGGCATTAAATTCTCAATTGCTTTATTCATGGATCTGCAACCATCCGTGAGAACTGTCACTGGTAATATGCCATTCATACACAATTGGAATTTTTCTAAAACCCAAGAATATGTCTCTGCAGTCTCATTATGGATCACTGCAAACCCAAATACACAAGTCATTGCATGATTGTTTGTACCCACTAGAACCACCAACGACATTTGACTTATATTTATTTTATATGTAGAATCAAATGCTAGTGAATCTCCAAATAATTCGTAATCGAATCGACATGCACCGTCAGCCCAAAAGAGATGGGTCAATCTGGAATCTTCGTCTACCTTGTACGCGTAGAAGAAATCTAGGTCAATGCCCTCCTTAGATTGAAGAAATGTAAGTGTTGTCGTAGCATCAACATCGTCTAGTGCTCTACTATCTTGAGCTAGAGCGTTGTATAAATCTTTTTTCGTCCATCCAACCTTATCCCAGCCACCTTTCTTGTGGACAATTAAATTCCATATCTCTCCAGTCCCCATCCCTGATTGCTTCATAAGCTTAACTTCTTCCAACTCTGCGGGTGATATCTTACGATGGAATCTCAAAAAAGCTGTTTCATAATCATTCGCCAGGCTATGGTTGTGAAGTACATGAAATTTTTTGACGACCCACATCTTTGTAGAATTGGTGTACCTAATATAAAAAATTGCTTTACAACCACTTCTGCTTTCACTTCTTGGCTCACGAACCCTGTTAGGAGCTTCACTGTATTTCTTCTGTCTGAATCCCGCATTCGAACAACACCAACTACGGACCACCACCATCCAAGATTTGTTTTTCTTTACTTCGTTCTTTCTAATACTGAAACCTTATGCTTTTGAATATATTCGATAGAATGTCTCTGCTTCTTCAATAGAGTTGAACTGTAAGCCAATAATATCTTCTTCTCAGAGTTGTTTTGGATCTTTGTTAATGTTGGCAGACTGCAATATTTTTTCATCGTCGCTGCATCGAAATCCAATGGAGATTCACCGTCGTCCCTAAGAACAGAATAAAACAAAATAAATATGAGAAATAAATGTAAAAATATAATACATTTCTTAAATCCATTAGAAAGGGTGATGCGAAATAACATTTCGTTGTTTGTGTTGATGTCGTCGTCATCGTTATGATGCATTCTTCCGTTGTTTTCTTTATCTTGTTCTTTACTGTCTCCTAAGTTAACAGCTTCCAAACTTTGCTCATCATCCAAATTATCTGACACTCCTCTTGAAAGGAAGCTTTTTTCATCGAATAAATCTTCCACACGACGATCAGTTTTTCCATGTGACGTCGCCATTGAAGAAAATATAGTGTGTTAGAAACCAACAGAAGAAACGAAGGACAAGAAACAATACAAGAAGAAAGAGTAATGCTATTCGTACCTCCAAATTGTCCCTCTAATATATAGCCCTCCCATCTGATGTGGCATGTTAAATAATATTGTGTGTCATATGACATGACTGATGACATAGCAAATTTTAATCCAAAAAGTTAACTACCCAATTTTCTCCATAATAATTTAACGTTAATAACAATGTTAATTTAATGTTAATATTAATTTATGTTAATATTAATATTAATGTTAATGTTAATGTTAATATTAATATTAATATTATTGTTAATGTTAACGATAATATTAATTTTAATGTTAATGTTAATGTTAATGTTAATGTCAACATTAATTTTAATGTTAATTTTTATTTTTATTTAAAAAAAAATTTTGCCACGTCAGCTGCCAGATCAACATATCACGTCAGCTGCCACGTAAGGAGGGACACTTTGAAAGTATAATTTGGAGGTACAAAAAGCATTATTCAGAAAGAAATAACTTCCAGCAAGGCAACAACACAACATTTTCGTCTTCCTTGCACCTCCGCCATGTGGCCCTCTTTTGATGGCTCATGAAAATCTTGAGCGATTCTAGAAGTAAGCATAATTTTAAGGAAACAACTTCCAACAACACAACTTTCTCGTCTTCTGGGTACATGTATTATTAAATTGTGTAGCTAATAACGCATGAGAAAGCATGCAGCAGCATTCTCCACATGGCCCTCTTCTGTAGAATAACGCATGCAACATCATTTAATGCTACGCAACCCTATTGTCTTGTTATGTGTTGTGTATCCTATGTGGCATGAGGCACAAGAAAATGTCTTGTATAGGCGGCAAGATTATATTCACAAATGACAATAAGTTTAAAAAGTCATCTCCAATGCAAAAAAGTATTGAGAAGACAATACAAAGTAATTTTTTACAACTTCTAAGACAACTTTTACTCTTCTAATGATATGGTATAAGTGTTTATTATTAAATTGTGTAGGATAACGCATGCAGCAGCATTTAATACTACGGGATCTGTTGTGTAATTATTTCTAATGATATGGTATTAGTGAACACAACCTGTGAGAGAGAACCCGAGAGAGAGAGAGAGGGGGATGGGATAAAGAGAAAGGATCGAGCTCGACTAGATTTTAAACTTAAAATTCAATTTTTGGTTTTCATTACGAATCACTAGTTCGCACGTACGAGTTTAGACGAACACTAACCGAGCCCGAGCAACGTGACATCATCTAGGTTTCTAATACCGTGGCATTCCTGTTAATTTAAAATTTATAATATTATTGAAACTAATATTAATACTAAAATTTAAAATAGTTTTTGATTTAACATTTACTTCAAACTAGTTAAAGTTAAAATTGTATTCTTTTTTATTTAAAATGTAATTGGAACTACAATTAATATTAACATTCGCTTGTCCCGTAGTTTAAGTCGTATTTCACTGCTTCTTGCTTAAGTCTATGCACCAAAAGAACTTGATTGTTCAAGTCGAACGCGTACACAGCATGTTCTCTCGATGCAAGGCTTGACGTAGCCCTTGCTTGTCAAGTCGTTGTACGAACACGTTAGAAAAGAGTTTTGTTGGGCTATCGAAGTTATAGCAAGCACCGTCCCGTGTCACGTGCATTTGTTAAGCAGTGAAAGGGTGTGAAGGCCATTGGCAATGTCAAGCCATCATGGACTATAGCTGGGTTAGACGACGACCCTTTTACGGCGGGCCGAATCGGTCCCTTGGCCTAGGAATGGATTGGTTGAAGGAGCAATACACAAGAATAGACTGCCATATTGGCAGGATTATTTTTGGTATTCCCGGTGAGGCAGAGTTTTTATTTTTCGGTGAGGCAGAGTTTTTACCATCGACTTGATTCCATGGACGGCACCAGTATCGGAGAGAGTCTACAGGATGGCACCTTCAAAGTTGAAAATCTTGTACAAGATTATTGAAGAACTCAGAACCAAGAAATTCATTCGTGCTAGTGGATCGCCTTGGGGAGCACCGATGCTTCTTGTGAAGAAGAAGGATGGTACGTCAAGATTATGTATTGATTATCGTACATTGATGACTTATTTGATCAGCTCAAGGGAGCGGCTGTATTCTCGAATATTGACTTGCGATAAGGGTACCATCAGAATAGAGTCAGAGAGCAAGACATCCCGAAGACAGCATTCAGATCGAGGTATGGACATTAGCATTCCTTATTATGCCATTTGGAGCGACCAATGTGCCAGCTGTATTCATGGACCTCAAGAATCGTATATTTATGTCATATTTGGATCAGTTCGTGATAGTGTTCATAGACGACATCTTAGTCTATAGTAAGAGTGAGGCATAGCATTAGCAGCATCTTCATGTAGTTCTTTAGATACTCAGGGAACACCAGTTGTACGCGATGTTCAGTAAGTGCGAGTTTTGGCTGGATCGTATATCGTACTTAGGTTACATCATCACCAGAGGTGGAGTGGAAGTAGACCCCCAGAAGATAGTGGCCATAGAGTCAATGGCCAGTACCTAGCACCGTCGCAGAAGTTCGGAGTTTCCTTTGAATATCAGAGCAACGGGAGGTCTCTCCCGACTTAGCCGCAGAGCCAATCCTTGAGGCGCAACCCGCTGAATATGGGACTTGGTTCCAAAGAAGCCATTCCATAACGTAGAATGGATCTTAATTCAACTGTTCCCGTTCGATCGACCCGGCCGATTCTGACCTATCGGTCCCGACCGAATCGGTAGCGACATTATTCCTTTCTCGAGGACCCCGTAGACAAAAACGGGGGACGATGTAGGGACGGGGCACTACAACAATCTCAAAGCTCGTCATATAAAGTATGACTTGGGCGATGGAAACACTGCGCCATGTACCGAGTTTGTGCTACAACTTGGTTTCAGTAGGGAGGCTGGCAGATGATGGCATTCCCAGTCTGTTTGGGGACAAAGATTGGATGCTTGCGAAGGGTGTAATGCCCCACTCCGCACGGTACATTATGATGAGTCGTTGACTCGAAGAGTTGCGTTGACCCGATGAAGTATCGATACGAATCGATGCAAGAATTACGTTGGCCAAAGGTAAGCTTTGAGTCGATTGGAATCTATGAATCGAATCGATGCAAATGATAAGTCATGTTTGAGCAAGTGCTGATTTTAGTTGATCTGGTGTGCAGGCTATGATTTTACGCTGGACGATAAGAGGTCGGCATTTTGCCTTATTCAGTAAAGTGTCCGTAAAACCAAATCGTCGCCTTGCAACAGAGTGTGGCATGGGTGCAGTAGGCCAAATCAACCGAGTAGTTCAAAGGAATGGCTAAGTCAGAGAGTTAGCTATGCAACCAAGTTATGGAATTGAGCTGCTTCAGCTCGGCGAAACGACAAGGCGTATCGACTTAAGGTGGGCGGGTTCTTGACTCTCTCTCTCTATTCGTTCACGTCTAATAAAAATATATTATTGTATGCGTAAGTTGTTGTCAGGTTAGCGAGCGTGGCTCAGTGATTAAGTGTCTTAGTATGGGTTGAACACTAAGGTAGAACATTGAACAATTGAAGCGACGTGCATCAAGTGTATGGGTCGCGGTAGGGCGGTGATGGTAGAACATTGAAAGACAATATCGAGAATGTGCATCACGTGCACGACTCAGAGAACATTGAACACTAGGCTTAGAACATTGATTATGTCGCTGAGCGTGCCCTCGTGCACGAAAGCTAGGAAATGACTATGTAACTATGGAACTAAGCTATGTGAATAACTTATGAATGAAACGATTGCGTTGAATAAAGGTACAAGAAGTCTAAGTCGTTGGGCATCGTGCATCAATACGGATGTGTCGGGGCACGACGCCGTCGGAACGCAAGATGGATTGGAATGTATGACTTGTATGCTATGGCGCGTATTACATGGTCAATGGACACGGATGGCCCGTGCACGGGTGCAGCTTCCTTCGGACGGTTACGACCGGGACACCGGGACCGTTCGGCCTAGGAAGGAATTATGTATGGTATTTATGGTGCACATCATTAGGATGGGTTGCGACCGTCCAGTGTTGTGATAAGCTATGATATCAGTAAGTTTGGGATCCTTCGGATATTGGACTAGCAACCCGTATCGAAGCAATTATAGGCTTACACATAAGGATGCCAAGTCCATTACAGTACGAAACACCGTGACCTTCATATAGATAGGACCGGTGGGCTGAGATTAGAGCTGGTGCAGGTGCAGGGCCTGCCACCCTTATGCATATGTTTAAGTTTACGGTTGGTTGGTTGAGTGAAATGATATGATTTCTTATGTAAAGTTCTAACCTTGCAGGCTAGGCAAAATAGAACAGAGATGAGCACGATCACTATATTTATGTTAAGATTATGTCTAACTGTATCAGTCGCAGGAACACGGTAGTGGACAGGTTCAGGATATGTTCGGCTCGAGGCGGGGCTCGGCTTGGACGTGCCGAGGCATAGAGTCCTTAGCGTTCAAGAGGAGCTACCGTATTGGCGTTCGGACTTGCAACATGGAGATGTTCAGCCGGAGACTACTTGTTGGCTATAAAGAGGCATAATGTATGGAACAATATAATCCTTTGTGAGCTAGAGAGATCATGAACGTTGTAGCCAATTGGCATGTTAAGTTGGGCTATTCAGAGCCATTGTAACCTTCAGTTCATTATCAATAAAAGGGATTCTTGTTGTATACTACGTTTTCCTTCCGCTGCTTATGTTATCAATTTGAGATAAATACTATGTGAATCTGTTATCTTGTCTTGCACGAGCGCAACTTTAGGCTCGTACGACATCACGTCCCAGCGAAGACGATGATTCGGGTGAAATCTAGCGAGGGCGAGCGATTTCTCGGATCGGGGCGTAACAAAGGGTTCCCAACAGTTGAATCATCCAAGTCAATGGGGACTCCTATGGCAACAACGACAAAATTTGATAATGATGAAGACAGTATCTCGGTCGACATTCGTAAGTATCGAGGTATGATCGAGAAAATTTAATAGTAACATTAATATTAAATCTACAGTAGCTTTTCTGTTAATTTAAAATTTATAATATAATTGAAACTAATATTACAAAAATGCAATTTGGCTCCCAAAAAATTTGGGTGATACTGTAGTGCCCCGTCCCTACATCGTGTCCCATTTCCCGTCCACGGGGTGCGCGAGAAAGGAACATTGTCGCTATCGACTCGGTCGGGACCGATAGGTCGGGATCAATCGAATCGATCGAACGGGAACGGTTGAATTAAGATCCATTCTCCGTTATGGAATGGCTTCTTCGGAACCAAGTCCCATATTCAGCGGGTTGTGCCTCGAGGATAGACTCTACGGCTGAGTCGGGAGAGACCTCCCGTTGCTCTGCTTTTTACGCCGCTTGCGTTGGTTTTGGCTTTGTTTTCTGAATGCGTTTCATGAATGATTTCGATAGTTTTCATGGCTTGCATTTTGAACTTCACATTCGTATCGAATTTCCTTGATTAACACAGTGTTCTAATCGGTTGCTTGTACGATTTCAGGTGATCGCGTAGGCAACGTCTAGCACGGCCAACCAGTTTCTCGTCTCAAGTAAATACTAAGGTGAGTGGCAGATCCTTCTTCTCTTGACCCTCTTCTCTAATACATTATCGATACTAGACATGTGTTATGCTAGATGTAATGCAACAACATGAATGATGTTCTAATGAACGGTCACATGACATCTCACGTACACGAACTATACAAATGCTTGTCATTTAACCTTATCGTGCTTGCAATTACCTTATCATATAAAATCGTGCTAAGGAAAGACGAATCGATTAAATGAATGTCGCAACAATACATAAAGGTGTGCCTTGAAATAACAATTAACTTAGCACGGTCATGGACAACTTATCGACAAGGGCGATTGTTTCTTCGGACAGTATCCCGAGACCACGGGACCGTTTCGGCCTAGGAAGAAACATGGATAGCTATACCACATGCATGCCACGGTAGGCAGTGGCTTTCAACGGGGCTCGCTACCTGTGCTGAAGGACCTCTGTCTACCAAGCTATATGTCCAGGATGGCTTGTCGTGCCAGTAACTTTACGAATGCACTCTATTATGTTTTCTTATTATCAACATGACAGGGAAGAACATGGTAAGTTTACGCTACAACGGCGCACTCTGTCGGGGGTAAGATCTATCGTCGTTATACGGTTGTGCCTTCAAATATAAGTTGAATTGACTAGGATGGCTAGAAACTTCACTAAAAATTTGTATGCACGCTCACATAACTTCTTCAACATATGAGAGCACGGGATCTAAACTGCCACGCACCAGCACAAAGTATAATGTGCTGACCCTCGCTCTCAACAGGTACCCGGAACCAGGATAGCGTGCCAAGGAGCTGAAGGCGACGATCCTTTCTTTTGAAGTCTTGCTAGCACGAAGGCTAACTCTGCAACATTTTGAAGACTCAATTCAACTGCATAATGCAGTGCAGACTCTCACCGATCCCAGGTCTTAGAGAGTCATTTTGTTGTTCACTAAAAATTGATGTAAATGTATGGAATGACTATCTCATCGATGTCAGTTGTAAGCCCGAGAGGCCTCTTTTGTAATCGAGTCTGTAATCCAAATTATTATTAATGAAAAATACAAGTTTTCTTCTCTATATAAATGTGTTCAATTTCTCTACGTACTCTTGCAAATACTGTTGTTTCGGATAACCTTATGAACCGCCTTGTGCAAGCTCAACTTAGGCTTGCACGACGTCACGTCCCGGGGGACGATTATCGATTTTATCGAATCGGGGCGTAACATAATGGTATCAGAGCACGGCTTTACGTCCTTGGCCTCCAGTATCGAGTTTCTAGTCTCAAAACCATTGGCCTCGTGTCGGTGAGATATGTCGTTCCATACGAGTGAGTTCGTAATAAGTTTTTTAACTAATATATTTTGCCTTCAAAAATCTCAGAAGGTGAGGCGGCGAACGAAGAAAGCGCTTCGAGCGGCTCGAATAGCTCGAGGCCCGGACCCTCTAACGATGCCATGGAACGGATGTTGCGCATGCTGGAAGCACAACAACGACAAGCTGAGGAGAATCAACGCCAGAATGAGCAACACTGACGGCAGACGGAGGCTCGCCAGACTCAGTTCGAGGCCCGATTCGATGCACAATTCAAGTTACTGCAGAAGCAGCTCGATACTCTCCAGCAGATCGTTCAGACAGTTGTGGCCAACAACAACAACTCCGTGATAACCCATGTCATAACCAAGCCTGCGGCTAGGCAGTGAAGTCGAACCGGAGGTACCCGAGCCTACACCTGCAGCACCGAGAAGTTCCAACTTTGAGGTGTCAAAATTCAACAAAAGTTTTTGTACTTCCTTCTGCGGTACTGAAGACCCTTCTTTGGCGATCGATTGGCTGGAGGAGTTGGAAGACCGGTTCGAGCTTCTGGGCGTCGATGAGTCCAAGAAAGTCGTATGCGCTCAACTTTTACTCCGATTGAACGCGCACGACTGGTGGGCCGTGCAAAAGCGAGCGATCAGACGCGACGACGAGACATCGATAATTTCTTGGGCCACCTTCCGAGAGGCATTCGAGATCGAGTACCTCCCCGAAGCCGGTCGACAAGAAAAGGAAAATGAGTTTATGCAGCTAAGGCAAGGGAATATGACGGTACGGCAATATGCAGCAGAGTTCAACAAGTTAGCCAAATTTGCTGGAGAATTCCTACCCTCCACGGTGAGTCGTGCTCGACGGTTCGAAGTGGGTCTATGACCATCTATTTATGCCCATGTGTCTGTTCTACAATAAAAAACGATGGGAGAGTCTCTCAACCACGCCCTCTGCCATGAACGCCAATACCCTCCAGGTGCTGCCGGCGCAGTGCATACATATAATCACAAACGCCCTAGCAACGCGAGAGGAAACAATGTGACCAAGCGTTCGAACAACGGGCACCAGGGCGGAACCAGGGACCTCACTGCACCAAATGCAACCGGAACGGACATCTTGCCGTCGACTGTGAAGTTCAAAATGGCGGGTGTTTCATCTGCGGAAAAAGGGGTCACTGTCATGGAGATTGCCCGAACCGTAGAAGAAACTTGAACACGCCTCAGCACCAACAGCACCGTCCGGGGAATCAAGTTCCAGCACCTCGAGCCCAACAAACCGCACCGTAAAATATCCAAGACCGTCGCCGCAATGCCCAGGGCCGCGTCTACGCCATGACTCGAGATAAAGTGCTTGCATCAGATACGGTCGTGACAGGTATACTAAATTTTAATAATGTGCCTGCTCGTGTACTATTTGATTCAGGCGCTTCGTATAGTTTCATATCGGCGAACCTTGTCATCGAACACAAATTTTCAATAATATCATTAGATCTCGACCTTAGCGTAAGTACACCTTCGGGCACACCACTACTCACAAATTTAGCCTGTAGCGACGGGATTATTTGTATCGGCGGTCGAAATATCAGTCTTGACGTGATAGTTCTAGACATGAAGAACTATGATATCATTCTGGGAATGGATTGGCTCGGGCCGTGCAACGCAACCATCGACTGCGCCAGAAAGACGATCACCTTCCGTATACCAGGAGTGCCTGAATTCTGCTTTTCGTGTGGTGAGGCGTCGTCGACCTGCATGCTGATCTCGATAATTTCTGCTCGGAGGATGCTGCATTCTGGGTACGAAGGCTATTTGGCGTCCGTTCGAGATATGCGACAGGATGGTGTAAATGCGGGTCAGACCGACGTTGTGGCAGAATTCTCCGATGTGTTCCCGAACGAGCTATCCGGCATGCCCTCCGACCGAGAAATCGAATTCAGTATCGATACATTCCCCGATACTCGACCGATTTCCAAGGCCCCGTACAGAATGGCCCCCGTCGAGCTGAAGGAACTCAAGGTCCACTTACAAGAGTTGCTTGACAAAGGGTTTATTCGGCCTAGTGTTTCACCGTGGGGAGCGTCCGAGTTGTTCATAAAAAAAATGATGGGTCCATGCATCTGTGCGTCGATTACCGAGAGCTGAACAAGGCCACCATCCGGAACAAGTATCCATTACCCCGTATAGACGAATTATTCGATCAGCTGTAAGGCGCCTCGATATTTTCGAAGATTGATCTCCGCTCGGGCTATCATCGACTCAAGATCAAGTCAGACGAGGTACAAAAGTCAGCCTTTCGCACTCGGTACGGCCACTACGAGTTCCTGGTGATGCCATTCGGCCTGACGAATGCCCCTGCCACCTTCATGAATCTGATGAATTGGGTATTTTGACCTTTTCTTGATAAATTTATAGTAGTCTTTATTGACGATATTCTCGTCTACTCGAAGGATAGGGTGCAGCATGCAGAACATCTGCGGACCGTGCTCTAGAGACTTCGAGAGAATCAGTTGTATGCAAAGCAGAGTAAGTATGAATTTTGGCTAAGCAGCGTATCCTTTCTTGGTCACATCATTTCGTCCGAAGGCATTGCAGTCGATCCGAAGAAAGTGGAAGCTGTTGCTGATTGGAAGCGGCCTGCGTCTGCTAGTGAGATTCGAAGCTTTCTTGGTTTGGCGGGATATATCGACGCTTCATGAAAGACTTTGTGAAGATTGCATCGCCATTTACTCGCCTCACTCAAGAGGAAGTCGTGTATGAGTGGTCGAATGACTGTAAAGCTTCCTTCCAGGAGCTAAAACAACGACTAATTTTGGCCCCTATACTCGCACTTCCGGATGGGTTAGAGGGGTTTCAGATATTCTGCGATGCTTCAGGCCAGGGCTTGGGATGTGTACTCATGCAGCGAAACAAGGTGATATCCTTCGCCTCCAGACAGTTGAAGCCGCACGAGAAGAACTATCCTACGTACGACTTGGAGTTAGCGGCGATTGTGTTCGCGTTGAAATTGTGGCATCACTATCTATATGGCGTGGCGTGCGCGATCTATACCGACCACAAGAGCCTCAAGTATCTCTTCACCCAGAAGAAATTGAACTTACGACAGAGGCGCTGGCTCGAACTGATCAAAGACTATGACTTGACGATCGACTACACTCCGGGCATGGGAAATGTCGTGGCGGACGCTCTGAGTCAAAAATATTTTGCCTCGCTATCCATCAACCGCAGACTACTACAGGATCTAGAAAAATAGGTATCGACCTCCGTGTTCGATTCAGGGATGTACGGATGGAGCAATTACAGTTAGAGCCGAGTTTGCTAGTGTAGTACCCCAAAATTTGTGATACGTATTTTATACGTGTTCGTATTTCTGACCCGTATTTCTCTTTTTCTTGATTAGTTAGTTGTGGTTTATTTTCATATTTAGCATTGTGGTTTAATTGTCATTTATCGTTCATGAATTAATTCTGATTAGTGGAGCTTGGTTTTATTTGGATAGGAGGAGGATTGGGTTGGCTCGGTTTGGCCTGGCTTGGTTTGGGTTGGCTTGGTTCGGTTTGGGATTGCTCTTGGTTCATCATGAACCAAGGGGTGAACCCCCTACCTACCACCACCACTCATATTTATTACCTATTCTTCTTCTCTCTCTTCATTAATCTCTTCTTCCTTCTCCACTAAACCCACCACCAACCAAGAACACCCCTTAGGCAAGTGCATCTTGCTTCATGGAGGAACCCGAATTTTATTGATCCATTCTCTTCTTTGCAACATTTTAACTTACTTTAGTACTTGACATTTTCTCTTTTCATGGCTAGATTCTTGTAGATCTAAGTTTAAATTATTTTTGAAAATCTTGGGTTTTGATCTACTAAATCTTGTTATTTTTGAGTTTTGATGGTTCTATGTTGTTGAGAATTTTATTCTACCCAATTTTGACCTTTGAAAAGTTGGATTTGGACTTGTTTTGACCAAGTTATGGACTTTTGAAGCTTGGGTTCAACCATGGAGTTCTTGCTGATTTGGAGAAGACAGTGAGCAGTGCGCGCGAGCTTTCTAGCTTGCGCCACCGAGCTGCACGCGCTCTTTAGCGCAGCGCAGTCTACCCCATACGCTGCCTTTTTGGAGGCGTATGTCTTGCATACGCTGCCTTGATAAGGAGTCGTATGGACCTCATACGCTGCCTTGACAAGGAGTCGTATGGACCTCATACGCTGCCTTGACAAGGAGTCGTATGGACCTCATACGCTGCCTTTTGGAAGCGTATGTCTTGCATACGCTGCCTGAGCGTATGCTGCCTGAGCGTATGCTGCCTGAGCGTATGCTGCCTGAGCGTACCCTGACCTGAGCGTAGGCTGACCTGAGCGTAGCCTGACCTGAGCATAGGCTGACCTGAGCGTAGCCTGACCTGAGCGTAGCTGGACCTGATCCTACTTACCCTGGATCTTCTATAGCCCTGTATATTGATATTTTATTAGATATTTAACGTCCATTTTATATCCTTACGCCTTTTGTCATGAACTTGATAATCCCGAATTTATTTATTATGTTTGGAATGATAATTGAACATGGCATGATAGTGGCCCGCTGTGGTACACTCCTGACTTGATAACTTGACCTGATAACTTGACCTGCTAATTCATGACACGACAGTGACCCGTAGTGGTACACTCTTGACAAGTACTCTGACATGCTTGATAGTGGCCCGTCGTGGCGCACTCTTGATAAGTAATAATGATAATGATAGTGGCCCGTCGTGGCGCACTCTTGACTAATTAATTCATTAGCCTGGACACCATGGTTGTTTGCATGGATTGTGCTTGTATAAACTACAAGTCCTGTGTGTCTTGCATCATGTCTAGGACATGATCCCTGAGTACCACGGTCAGGGATTCATATTGAATCTGGCTAGGTTAATGACTAGATTGATCAAATAGTTCATGGAGAATTTCCCAGTTACCTGTTGCCCCTTTGATCCCGGCCTTATATATATATATACATGGGATTTGTTGCTATCCGTCGAGATGAGCGCACTTCCAGCCCGCCGTCGAGTGTGGTACCTTAGGACACATGTATCTTACTACAGTGTGTCTGCTATATCCAGCTATCTTTTCCTTTTCTTGCTGGGATCATTCAGGTAGTAACAAACAGGTAACCGGACTTAGAATTCTTATTGCATCTTGCTAGTAACTAGGCCTGTGATAACCCTAGTTAGTTAAAGTAGCAAGCCGTATTTATTGCTTGGCCGTGATTGATTGGATGGAGTCTAGTCCAGCTTTGTCTCATCCTGATTCTATACCATTTCTGGCATGACATGATTACTCGTGCTTTATCTTAATTCTATATCATGAATAATTGCATGACCAGATTTCTTACCTTGCCGATAAATGGTGGGAGAAACCAAGTTCTGTTCAGACGAAGGGTTACAACCCCGGTCCTTGTTTGGTTTACGGATTGTAACCTGGTTATCTGAATAGTCCCATGGTTATCTCATCGTATATCACCTGTCATGCTTTTCTTAATTACTGTCTCTTATTAAGTAATTATATTCTTGTGCTAATTTGCTGGTTTTAGTTCCTAAGTGAAGCCTCCTTTGTGGCACTTGCTCTTTCTGGGGTCTGACCCAGCTGGTTTTGTATGGCCAGATACCGGAGCAGCAGCAAGGGATCTACCTGCTTTCCAGCCAGATGGTGACCACTAGAGAGAATCCTGGCAACGAGTGGGTTTCTTTTATTCTCCCACTGTAATTGTACATTATTCTTTTGAGGCGTTTAGCCGCCGAGCAAGTGTTAGCTCATGTATATTTTACTTACTATCTGCCTACGGGCTGTAACATGATTGGCAACTCGAGGTTGATCATGTATAAGTTAACTCTTGCTAGTCCTTACATTTTGTACGACTAGCTTCATGATCATCTGGATATGTAAATGTTTGGGACGCCTTACAATTGTATATTTGGTGATCTGATATCTTGTAACTATTACTAGTTGGTTGAGATTGAGACAATAGGATAATTTATGACCTTAAGAGACTGATGGCTTGTAGATAAACCCTCACATATCTAGACAGCCGTGACCGTATGGTGAGATGGATACCATTTCATTATACGTAGCTGGCTATGTCTGCCCCCGCTTCCCAGTATTCTGGTTCTGGGGCGTGACAGCTAGAAAAGATCAAGATCGCTCAAAAGGATGATCCGTACCTGAAGAAAATGTGCGAGCGAATTTCAACAGGTAGTACGACCGACTTTGCGGAATATGAGACCGACGTTCTGAGATTGAATGGCCGACTATGTGTTCCGGATGATTCAGAAATACGAAAGGAGATATTGTCGGAGGCGTATTATGCGAAATATATCTTGTATCCCGGCAGTACCAAAATATATAAGGACCTCCGCATGTAATGCTTGTGTTCGTATTACATATTATGGGAATACGTGTACGTATTTTATTCTTGTAATTGCATGATTCCTTGCTTAGCTCTTCCTTCATGGCTTGGTTATTCTTGGTTCGGGTTGGCTTGGTTCGGTTTAGGATTGCTATTGGTTCATAATCCTTAGCCGCATGGCTCTTCTATAGCCCTGTATATTGATATTTTATTAGATATTTTACGCCCATTTTATATCCTTACGCCTTTTGTCATGAACTTGATTTTACTTAATATGTTTGGAATGACTATTGTACATGACATGGTATGACAAGGAACTAGCATAACACGATAGTGACCCGTAGTGGTGCACTCCTGATAAGTGACCTGGCTTGACCTGATAGTGGCCCGTCGTGGCGCACTCCTGACAAGTATACCTGACATGATTTTCTCGAATAGCTGTTGCGACGGCTACCTGACATGACATGACCTGACAAGAATGAACATCCTGGACACCGTGGGCGATTGTGCTTGTACAAATAAACCAGTCTTGTCTTGCATCTTGTCTAGGAGGGGACTCCTGAGTACCACGGTCAGGAGTACCTACTGAAATGGACTAAGGTTAAATAACTAGATTAATACATTAGTCATAAAGAGATCTCCCAGCTACAGGTAATCCCGTTACCTGGGCACGCCTTGGGATCTGTAGCCTGCCGTCGAGTAGGACACATTTCCAGCACACTGTCATGTGTTGCACCCTTCAAGCTACTTAAGGGTACATGCGTTTCCTGGACGATGTACCCACCTGAATTCAACCCTAATCTTTCAACCCGGGTAACCTGGATGGTCTACAGGGCTTGTGGCTGTGGAATAATCTCACTGCATCTTGTTAGTAATTAGGCTTGTGACAACCCTAGTTAGTTAAAGTATCAAGCCATAATTCTTGCTTGGCCGTGAAATGATTGGATGGAGTCTAACTAGTCTAGTCTTGCCCTGATCCTGTTCCAGATTACTGAATGACCAGAATGCTTATATTTATTTTTTCGATAAATGGTGAGAATTCCAAGTTCTGTTCAGACGAAGGGTTACAACCCCGGTCCTTGTTTGGTTTACGGGTTGTAACCTGGTTATCTGAATAGCTCCATGGTTATCTCGTCGTATATCATCATGATGTATTTTCCTTATTTCCAGTTCTTACTTTATTTATACTCTTGTGCTGATTGCTGGTTTTAGTTCCTAAGTGAAGCTTCCTTTGTGGCACTTGCTCTTTCTGGGGTCTGACCCAGCTGGTTTTGTATGGCCATATTTCGGAGCAGCTCCAGAGGATCAACCGACCTTCCACCCAGATGGTGGCCACTAGACGGAACCCTGGCAATGAGTGGGTTTATTCTTGATCTCCCACTCTATTGTAAAAATATTCTTTTGAGGCGTTTAGCCGACGAGCACCTGTTTAGCTCGATTGCAATTTACTTACTGTCTGCCTACGGGCTGTAACATGATTAACAGATCCTAGGGTTGATCATGTATGACTAAATTCTTGCTAGTCCTGACATTTTGTAACGACTAGCTTCATGATCAGCTGAATATGTAATGTTTGGGACGCCTTACTATTGTATATTTAATGATCATACATCTTGTAACTCTTACTTACTTGCTTGTGATTGAGACAATAGGCTGTTCATGACCTTAAGAGACTGCTGGCTTGTAGTTAAACCCTCATGTATCTAGACAGCCGTGACCGTATAGCGAGGTGGGTTTCACTTCAATATACGTAGCTGGCTATGTCTGCCCCCGCTCTCCAGTATTCTGGTTCTAGGGCGTGACACCGCATGACCTTCTGGTGGCACGGGATGAAGAGAGATGTGGCGCTCTTCGTGTCACAATGCATAGCCTGTCAGCAGGTGAAAGCTGAGCACCAGAGACCGGGCGGGGAGATGCAGAACCTTGTTATTCCAGAGTGGAAATGGGATCATGTTACTATGGACTTTATTATTGGCCTGCCGAAGACACCACGGGGGAACGGCGCCATCTGGGTCATCGTCGATCGACTAACCAAGTCAGCGCACTTCCTTGCCATCAAAGTTACTTGGAGCGTTGATCGCCTGGCGCAGATTTATCTGGATGAGATAGTACGGCTGCACGGAGTTCCAGTATCCATCGTCTCTGATCGGGATTCACGGTTCATGTCACAATTCTGGAGTAGCCTTCAGTCGACGCTGGGTACGAAGTTGCAGTTCAGCTCAGCTTACCATCCTCAGACCGACGGCCAAATGGAGCGCGTTAATCAGATTCTCGAAGACATGCTACGACTCTTCGCAATTGACTTCAAATCAAGCTGGGACGTCTATCTACCGTTGGCAGAATTTGTATATAATAATAGCTACCAGTCCAGCATCCAAATGGTGCCGTATGAAGCTTTGTATGGCCGGAAGTGCAGATCGCCTATTTGCTGGGATGAAGTCGAAAAACAGCAGATACTCGGCCCGGAGCTGGAGGAACAGACTGTAGAAAAGGTCAAGCTAATTCGAAAAAGACTGAAGATTGCACAGAGTCGACAAAAGAGCTACGCCGACACCCATCGAAGACCACTTGAGTTCCTGGAGGGCGATCACGTGTTTCTGAAGGTGTCGCCCATACGAGGAGTTACTCGGTTCGGCACGAAGGAAAAATTGAGTCCGAGATTCGTTGGGCCGTTCAAAATACTCGAGTGGGTCGCCCCAGTGGCCTACAAAATTGCCCTACCATCGGCGCTTAAAGGTGTACACAATATCTTCCACGTCTCTCAGTTACGGAAGTACGTGCACGATCCTAGCCACGTGGTAGATTTTGGCCAGCTGGAGCTGAAGTCCGACTTATCCAACGTTGAAGTGCCAGTTCAAGTCTTAGAACGCAAGGATAAGCTACTGCAAAATCGGGCAATCCCCCTCGTTCGCGTACTCTGGAGGAACCATGTGGCGGAAGAGTCGACATAGGAACTCGAGTCAGAGATGAAGGAAAAGTTTCCTTCATTATTTTCATAGAGGTAGGTTCTGTTCTTAAGTTTCGTGGACGAAACTTTTCTTAGTTGGTTATGGTGTAGTGCCCCGTCCCTACATCGTGCCCCGTTTTTCGTCCACGGGGTGCGTGAGAAAGGAACACTGTCGCTATCGACTCGGTCGGGACCGATAGGTCGAGATCGATCGAATCGATCGAACGGGAACGGTTGAATTAAGGTCCATTCTTCGTTATGGAATGGCTTCTTTGGAACCAAATCCCATATTCAGCGGGTTGCGCCTCGAGGATAGACTCTGCGGCTGAGTTGGAAGAGGCCTCCCGTTGCTCTGCTTTTTATGCCGCTTGCGTTGGTTTTGGCTTTGTTTTCTGAATGTATTTTCGTGAATGTTTTCGATGGTTTTCATGGCTTGCGTTTCGAACTTCGCATTCGTATCGAATTTTCTTGAATAACACAGTATTCTAATCGGTTACTTATGCGATTTCAGGTGATCATGTAGGCAATGTCTAGCGCGGCCAACCAGTTTCTCACCTCAAGTAAATACTAAGGTGAGTGGCTGACCCTTCTTCCCTCGACCCTCTTCTCTAATACATTATCGATACTAGACATGTGTTATGCTAGATGTAATACAACAACATGAATGATGTTCCAATGAACGGTCACATGACATCTCACGTACACGGACTATACAAATGCTTGTCATTTAACCTTATCGTGCTTGCAATTACCGTATCATATAGAATCGTGCTAAGGAAAGACGAATCGATTAAATGAATGTCGCAATAAATACATAAAGGTGTGCCTTGAAATAACAATTAACTTAGCACGGTCATGGATAACTTGTCGACAAGGGCGATTGTTTCTTCGGACGGTATCCCGGGGCCACGGGACCGTTCCAGCCTAGGAAGAAATACGGATATCTATACCGGATGCATGCCACGGTAGGCAGTAGCTTTCAACGGGGCTCGCTACCTGTGCTGAAGGACCTCTGTCTATCAAGCTACATGCCCAGGATGGCTTGTCATGCCAGTGACCTTCACGAATGCACTCTATTATGTTGTCTTATTATCAACATGACAGGGAAGAACATGGTAAATTTACGCTACAACGGCGCGCTCTGCCGGGGGTAAGATCTATCGTCGTCATACGGTTCAGCCTTCAAATATAAGTTGAATTGACTAGGATGGCTAGAAACTTCACTAAACATTTGCATGCATGCTCATATAACTTCTTCAACAAATGAGAGCACGGATCTAAACTGCCACGCACCAGCACAAAGTATAATGTGCTGACCCTCGCTCTCAACAGGTACCTGGAACCAGGATAGCGTGCCAATGAGCTGAAGGCGACGCTCCTTTCTTTTGAAGCCTTACTAGCACGAAGGCTAACTCTGCAACATTTTGAAGACTCAATTCAACTGCATCATGCAGCGCAGACTCTCACCGATCCCAGGTCTTAGAGAGTCATTTTGTTGTTCACTAAAAAGGGATGTAAATGTATGGAATGACTATCTCATCGATGTCAGTTGTAAGCCCGAGAGGCCTCTTTTGTAATCGAGTCTGTAATCCAAATTATTATCAATGAAAAATACAAGTTTCCTTCTCTATATAAATGTGTTCAATTTCTCTACGTACTCTTGCAAATGCTGTTGTTTCGGATAACCTTATGAACCACCTTGTGTAAGCTCAACTTAGGCTTGTACGGCATCACGCCCCGGGAGACGATTATCGATTTTATCAAATCGGGACGTGACAGATACCATCTTCCATTATGTGGCATATGACATGGTTGCTAACATGACAGCTGACATGGCAAAATTTAACAATAAAATTAACATTTATAGTAAATAAATAATTTAATATTAAATTAACATTAATTAATATTAACATTAACATTAATATTAACATTAATATTAATATTAACATTAGCATTAGCATTAGCATTAACATTAATATTAATATTAATATTGACATTAACATTAACATTAAAAAAAATTGGGTAATTAAATTTTTGGGTTAAAATTTGCCATGACAGCTGTTATGTCATCTGCCATGTCAGATGCCACATAATAGGAGATGGCATCACCCAAATATTTTGGAAGCCACATCGACTAATTGCTAATATTAATACAGTGGCATTACCATTATTTCCTAATAGATTCGTGCCTTGTTCGGTCACACCCCTCCACGAGCGGGTTATACCCCCGAAACGAGGGGTTAAATAGGCTTTTCCAAAGAAAAGAACCCATCCGACTAGAGAGAAACAAAAGAGAGAAGAAGAAGAAGAACAGTCGCAATGGAGAGGAGCAAGAGCAAGATCAACTGCAGCGGATGGGCCGTCATCCCTACCGAGATTCTCTCGATGATACTGGTACTGTCGGGGATGCCGGCGGACGAGGTAATGTGCAACGTGGCCCCAATTTGCCGTTCGTAGTGGAAGGCGCTCAACGGTCCCTTAGACTATTGGTCTAACGTCGACTTGGTAAAGTGGTGCCGGAGGACCCAGCAAACCGCTGAGATTAGTTTGACCATAAAGAAGCTCGTGGCTCGCAGTGGGAGATATCTACAGTCCTTCTCCGCGTACAAGCTCGACGAAGTAGCCTTCCCTTTTGCTTGTTTAAGGCATGTGCAAAATTTTATTTGGTCTTATTCTAATACTTTATTTTTTCTATTACAAAATTTTACGTATACTTATGTTAATTTCTATTGATGTTTTCCTATTTTTATAACGCAGTAGAAAATTTCTAAGGGTGTTGCGCATTCCGAAGTGCGACGTGAGTGATGAAACTTTCGTGAGACACTTGGAGTTTCTCCCAGTGCTAGAAGAACTCGACATTAGCTACTGCCTCTATATCACGACGACTGGAATATTTTTTGCTTGAAAGTATTGCCACCGTATGGTCAAGCTGAGGAGGAACATGCCCCCTCCATATTTCATGCTCAGGAACAGATTCGTGCTGAACACGCAGAACGAGACGGGGGAAAAGGCCGTGGCTGATTCGATGCGGCGTCTCAAGCACCTAGAGATGGGATTCGGTATGTTCAATGGAGACACGCTGCGATCTATCATATGCAACTGCAAGGGTCTTCGCGTGCTCGACATATGTGGGTGCTTCAACGTGCACTTCGACGACGACCTCAGAAAAATTTGTGATTTAATACAGACGTTTAAACGACCCTTTGATGATGTAATCCCAGGGGAACCTGGATACGAGATGTATAGTTATTTAGATATCATCAATCATTCCTGGGGTGAATGGTTCTTCTGACATTAGCATGCATGCTTGCATTTTTTTATATTTTTTACTAGTCTACATATACGTACTTTGTTCGTATTTTAATTAGAATATTATAAAGTCAGTTGTCATCTTTTCGTCTTTTTCAGGTAACTATTTATATGTCAAGAGATTCGAAGTACAATTTTTTTTAATTTTTATTTTCTATTGAGACTAATAACCTTTAGAAAATGGTAATGACATAAAAATTTATTACCATTGGAACATAATGTTATATGGAAAAATAAAACTTGCATGCAAACTTTATTCCTTTGACTCTTAAACATAAATGACATGCAAGTTGACATAATAATATCTTGTTTATAAATACTCAAGGGTATTTTAGGAATTCAAAGGTTTCACCACCAACTTTTCTTATTATATAGTAGAATAGATAGATATAAAAACGTATAATATGAATTTTATCCAATTATAGTTAAATACGCTTCTAACTCATTTGGTTAAGGTGTAAGGTATTTTTTTTGAGTTTGATTCTCCATTTTGACAAAATTTCACTTTTGTCAATAATTTTTTACATGATTAATTTTTTTAAATAAAACGGACTGTGATATAATGACGCCTAAGACGGCTCACTTCTGAGCCATTTTGGAATCTCATTATATAGTGGAAGATATGATATCAGTATCTTAACATTAATACAACATCTCAGTGTAATCATATCCAAGAGATTTTGACATTTTCCAACACAGATTTTACCTTCTTCAAGATGAATTCTGGCGGTGCAAATTCCACTCATATTAGTGGTATCAGTGCCATTCACCATAATTAATGGTGATCGATACGAAAATATTGGTTTCTTTTTCACAACCCTTTAAAATCTATTTATACAGCCAAACAACCAAACTATTCATCTTCACCAGCCTTCAAAACCAATTTATATAGATTCAAAACAAAACTAAACAGCCAAACTATTTAAAATTCACAACCCTACAGAACAGTCTCAAATGTACCATTCTCCGTCCTAAATGTACCATTCTCCGTCCTACATGTACCATTCTCTGTCCTACATTTACCATTCTCCGTGTTAGAGGAACGGAGAATGGCCATTACTCGTCCTAAATTGTTCCATACTAAGTTAAAAGCATATAATAGCACCCAAGAAATGTTAACAATAGAAAAAATTTACAGAACCCACACACCAGACTCGAACCTAGACCTTCCATGTAAAAGTCAATTAAGCTTGGAAAAAGAAGAGTTACTGGAGGTCATTGAATATTCCAAACTTCCAATAAGGAATAAGAAATTGAATATCCACAACTTCCAATAAGGAATAAGAAGAGTCGGTTAGGAACGTGTATATATATACATAGGGGTCCCCATTCATTTGAGTAGGTTGCACATTTAACATGGCTCCAAAAAGATCATCTGGTTGGGAACCATGTTCAGAGTCTTCTTCCAGTCGTCGTCGAGCCTCTCCGCATGGAGCACCCTCTGCGCCGCCTCCGGCCCATGACTGGCTGGCAGAGGCTGCAGACTTCCTGACCTCCTGCGGGTTGTCAATGGAGGTCATCGTTCGACCTCTTCATCCGACGTCCAACTTTGACCTGTTGCCGATCACTCCGGAGGAACGGACTTCTCTGGAGAAGAGGGAAGGGTTGCGCCGCCTGTGCCATAGGGCCGGTGTGCGCACCCTGCAGGACTTTGCGGAGATCCTCCGCGAGGCTAGTGAGGGGTAGACCCCTTATTTTTCTTTTTTTTTAGTTTTTTACATTTTTTTCCTTCTCTTGTATCCTTCGTCGAAGAATGTTCCGACGACGAAGCTGGGATTTAATGCAACATAATATTTTGTTAACTCAATTTGGTTTCGGCTACAAGTGACTAACTATTTTATCTATTTTTCAATTAACAAATCTTGTTACGTCAAATCCATATATCAGCGACGATATCCCCATCAATGACTTGTTAAATCATAGAATTGATTATGCTGTCAGCGTCAATATTGCCGTCAAATCTATCTTAAATATGATTACAAAGTAAACTAGAGGACAACTTTGAGGGTTTCAATTTGTCACGACCCGTACCCTAGCGTAAGGGCACGAGACGTGGGTACGTCCAGCCTACGCCGCAGTGTCGGCGGTAGAACGCTGTCCTAGGTCAATCATCTAACAATATAAAGGTACCTATACAGTTTATACTCTCCGAATGGAGGTGACATCACAATATACAGTCTCAATCACATCTAAGGTAGAAGAATGAAAGACAGATAGATAGATAGTAACTCAAAGAGAACAGTAGCATAGATGAAATAAGTCTAAGTGACTAGGATACATAACATCCAGAATGTCAACTCATAATACAATAAGTCTAAGGGTCTATACATTTCAACATCTCAAAATACAACTCAGAATGTGAGACAAAATACAAGTAGAAAAGACTGTCTAGCTAAACTGGTCTAGACTACTGGAGCAACATCCTCAGCTGGTGGTAGATCCTGCTGAGGGTCCTCAACACAAGTGTCATCTAGTCCTGCTCCATAATATGTAGTCACCCATGCCTCATCCTCATCCTCTGTAATATTTTCAACAGGTCCAGTCAGGACAGGAACGAGCACAATACATCTCACACAGTTCATATCAGGTTAGGAAATACGATACAGGCAATAGAGTAAAATACAGGAAGTGCTGAAAGGAAATATACGCTGTAAAAGAGATAGCTTGTAAAGGAAATATCTACTATATATAGAGAACTGTAAGTGACTAGTGATGTAGAGTACAAGACAGGCATGTGAATGGCTAGAATTTATACATGATTATACTACTGAGTTTATACATGATTACACTACTTAAAATTATTCACATGTCTACTTCTACTCCCCCGTTTCCCCAATCAATACACAAGGATCTAGACAAGTTACGTTATTATACATTACTTCACATGAGGCTCATAAATGAGTATACGTGAAGTTATATATGAGGGCTCAGTGAACATGAGAGTACATGATCACATGAGTGCACATGCATGATGGAAGCATAGGAGTACATGATGAAAGTGAAACACACGTAACATGAAGTACCCGATGCTCCCGAGGGGGATAACATCTCATGTAAAGATCCATATAGTACCAATCCGTGTTACTAACGTGACAGCATCAAGTAAAGTAATCTAGAGCGAGAAAGTAAAGCCTGAACAAGTATGAAACGGTCAGAGAATGTACTCGCCTGATGTATGAATGTCTATAGAGAATATGCTGTCTGAGGAGAGGTATCTGGCTCCTGATCAGAGCAACACAAGTCACAATGTATTCTAAATAGTAAAAATGAAGTTTACTATGCATACTACATGATTCTAGGTCAATCTGGTCAAAAGTCAACTCTTGGTCAACTCTGGTCAACTCTAAAGTCAAACTAGTCAAAGTTAGGTCAACCATAGTCAAACTAGTTAGGGTTTTAGTCAAACTAGTTAAACTAGTCATTTTAGGTTAATCCTAGTCAATTCTAGGTTAATTAGGTCAAGTTTGACCTAAGGTTGACTTTGGTCAACTCTAGTCAAACAAGGGTCAACTAGTTAGGGTTTGGGTCATTAGGTCAATTAGGGTTAGCCCCTAATGCCATAGGCTAGTAACTTAGGCCATAGGCTAGTTGTCATAGGTTTCCATATAACCTATATTTAGAAAGTCATATATATATATATAGATATCTATATATATAGACATACACAAGTCTATCTACTACCTATATATATCAATATATGTATACCCTATATATAATACAAATCACACTCACATATATATAATGACACAATATATAATCTAATACAATATATATATATATATATATATATATATATATATATATATATATATATATCAATATATGTATATATATATATAAAATATATATATATATATATATATATATATATATATATATATATATATATATATAAATATATATATATATATATATATACAAAACATATATATAATACATATATATAGAGAGAAGTGACAGAGAGAATAGTGAGATAGAGTGAAAGTGGGAGTGTGTGAGAACTGGACAGGAAGGGGGGGTGTTCCAGATTTCTGGAACCAGAAATCACACACACACACCACACAGTTACACACACACGCCTATATATATACATATATGTATATACACATGTACACACACGTATATACCCCCAAATTCCTCCTACACACACACATATATATACACTACGTATACATACACTGAAAATATGGAATTATATGTATAAATCATAACAAAATCATTTTGAATTTCGATTTGGAAAACTGGGAAATGTCCCAATTTCTGGAAATGTGCACTGTGCACAGGTAAAATGGGTAAACCCAAATACACACACCAAACCGAGCTAAGGTTCGAACCCAAGGGTTGGTAACACTAGCCCCTAGTGTCCTCTAGTGTCCTAGGTGCCTGACGCGACACCACGACACAATTTGATGTGTCAAAACTCACCAAAACCCAATCGGGTAAACTGACACACACACACGAATACGCTGCGTCGTGCACGCGTGCAATTCATCCTAGGACACGACACACACGCACACATATCTCGTGCTCGTGAACGATGGTTCACCTAGGGGTTGTGCACGTGTCCAAGTGACTGCCCTGTGTCCACGTTGCTCCCGGACACGATACGAAGTCCGTATCAGTCGTAAAAAACACGACTGATACGCGTGTTCAGACCGCGTCGTGCACGCGTGCAACTGCCTCGTGTTCGCGACACAGGACACGACACGTCTCGTGCTCGTGTCCATGTGTTCGCCACATGATGGGCTACCTCCTCGTGTCACCACGAGGTGCCCAAGTGTCGTGTCCGTGCGACACGACACGCGCGAAGTTGGCCCCCGCGCGCGTGTGCGCTGACAGTGCACGACCAGTGCACGTGTCCGTGTTCTCGATACGACACAAATGTGTCTCAAACTCGAGGGGGGCATGACAGAGGTTTCCCCCTCCTCTGCGTCAATTTGCACGTGTTCTCATGGCGTGTCGTGTCCGGAATTGGGGTCGAGTAGCAGGGGATTTTTCGTGTCTGTGCACAGTGTAAAAACGTGGGTTCGTGTCCGATTTGGACACGAAAAAGAATCTAAATTGTGCTCAGTCAACTAGGTATATATTCTACTAGTCTAGGGCTACAAGAAAATGTAATTAGTTTTACATTTTAACAAAATCAAATCCTTTGTGGCATTTCATCAAACAAGGTTTAATAGCCTAGGATACGTGTCCGATACACACACCAAACCAACCCTAAATTTTACCAAACTTGACCCACAGTTAGGGTAGACCTATATGCATGCATTTATGAAGAAAAAACAGAATATTAGGAAGGTTTATGGGTATTTACCTATTTGTGCAATTTCAATGGAAAATCAAAGAGAGGGGGGTGTTTGTCCTTCAACTTGGTGATGTCCAAAGCTTGTAAATTCTGGATTGCTAGCCTCCCTTAGCACCCTTGATGTTGTAGGGTCCAAATGCAAAAGACTAGAGGTGATTTGGATCAAAAAAGATCAAGTTATGGAGGTTTGAAGGAAATAGAATTTTGTAGGCTTAAAATTTCATGTAAATTGATCATGAATGAATATAATGGGATTATATAGAATGGTGTAGTGCTAGGGGGTGCCCTATGGCCGGCCATGGCAAGGGGGGGTGTCCTTGGCCTTTCTTCAAGGTGAAGGCAAAGACTTTCACACCAAAACAAGGATATTTTGAGGGTTTTAAGCAAAATATCTATTATGTAAATATCTAGATATTTACATTACTTTAACCCTTGACTAATTATCCATCCTCAAGCTTCTAGGTTAGTAGCTAACCTCTAGATTAGGGTAAGATAGGTTAGGGACTAATCATGGTACTTAACAACAATTAAATAATATTAAAAACACATAATCTCAAATAAAATCTAGTAAATTACCAAAATACCCTTTTAGGCTAAAATTAATAATTTGATGTTCTAAGCCTATGGCTAAGCTCACATGGTCATGGTAAACTTCTAGGTTAAGGAATAACTAGGGTTTCCTTAGTTTAACCCCCAATTCACAAATCAACCAATTAAATGGTTTACACTAGCCAAAAATCATCTAAAATCATAACATGCATTAATTATCCTTAATAAAAGATTATAAATACAAAACTTCAAAATTATCCTAATTTCAGAAATGTGGGTGTTATACAATTTTACTCTTTTCAAGTACATAGTCTTCTTACCAAGTCGTCAAACGTGAAATATTCGGGATGGCAAAAATACGAGTATATAACGGCTCAATGCAAAAAAAATACGTTCAAAAATTTAATCAAATATTCGAAAAATGGAAATGTTGAGATTATAAACTTCATATTCTTAAATATGTTGTCAAAAATACATTAGAATGTTCATTCTCCGTTTTAATTTAAACGGAGAATAACATTCCTAGTGCTAAAAACACATTAGAATGTTCATTCTCCGTTTTAATTTAAATGGAGAATGATATTCTCCATGTCATTTGAAACGGAGAATGCAATTCTTCGTGTTGAATTACACGGAGAATGACGTTCCCAGTATTAAAACGATTGAGAATGCTATTCTCCGTTTAATTTGAAACGGAGAATGACATTCTCCTTGTTAAATTACAATGGTCCAGATTTGAGATGTATCGATACATCCTTTTTTGTGCCAAATTTTTCAATAATTTATACAGAACACGAGGATATGTACTAGTAATAATAGTAATAAATTTAATTTTGAAAAGTAATTTTTAAAATTAGGGTCTCAAAATTTCAAAGGGTTATGTAGTCATTTCACATGGATATATACTAGTAATAATAGTAATAATAGTAATAAATATAATTTTGGAAAGTAGTTTTTAAAATTTAATAGTAATAAATTCGACCGTCTTATACTAGTAATAATAGTAATAAATTTAATTTAAGACTCAAAACTATTCTAATTTTTTCCACTTCCCAAGGTCATATAAAGACGGTCGAATTTTTTCTCTTCTTCTCTCAAACCCTCTTCGTTCTCCCAAACCCTCTTCTTATCAAAATGCCGTCGAAGAAACAACGACCGTCTCCGAAGGAAAAGAATCCACAAAGGGATGCGATACAGGCCCGAAGGGCAGAACTTGCAAGGGCGACGAAAGTCAAGATTATGGTCGCTAGGGCAGAGGTCGAAAGGGCAGAGACGGAAGCAGCGACGACAGCAGCAACGATGAAAGCGGAGGCGGCAGCCAAGCCACCTGCAAAAAAGGCTAAAAAAACTCATTGCTCGACAAAGACCAAAAAATCTACCTTCGATACAGAGTCGTCGGAAGACAACTTATGAAGATCGAAGGCGTACTCAAGCGAAGGCTAAGGTGGCAACGGATACAGAGTCATCAGCGTACTCTGAGGATTTTGAATCCTCATCAGAAGAGGAAAATGAAGAGGAAGAGCAATCATCAAATAAGTCCCAGGATGGAGAGGAGGTAAAAAAATTTAAAGACTCTAAATCTAAGAAGATTTACAATAAATATTTCAAGAAAAAAGCTGTTATGCCTGAAAGATCAATTAAGATGGATGATGTCGAAGACGAAGCTTTCCTGGATATATTAAAATTCTATCAATTGGAGAAACTGAACAAATCATGTCTTGAGAAAATCTCCCAAACAATAGTAAGAGAATTTTACTCAAATCTTTCGGCTGAAATTAAAGAAAAAGAAGAGGATCAACAACTGGTATTTCTGAGAGGAAAACTGATTAGGATAAATGCTGCTGTCATCAACGAATTTTATGGATTTGATCCAGTTTCTGAGTTTGATATGAAAGATATTGATAATATTTCCATGAAGGATACAATTCATGAGATTACAGGTGTATCAGTGGGTGCCAAGACCCCTCAAAATGTATACAAAGATCAATTAAAAACTTTGTATAAATTGTTGCATGCCTACGTATCTCAAACACTCAACCCTACTGGACATGAGTTTTCCATCCATCCCGAGAGAGTAAAATTTCTTTATTATATGGGGAAGAAAAAAAGGATGGATATAGGTTCCTATATGTTCAGTAGAATGATGCATCTCGTGGAAAAACCAACTGCAAGGACAGCTCTCCCTTTCGGAGGATTTGTATGCTCGATGGCTAGTAAATATTTTGTCCCAAGCTTAGCAGGGGATGTTTATATTAAAAACAAAGGCCCCATGAGAAAACTAACCTTCACTCGAATGTTTGAAAAATGGGCAGCAGCTGCAAGCAAACCATTAACATCTGGAAAACCATCAACTTATGGAATCAAAAACACTAAGGACATGGTTGATGATCTATACAATTTTGTTGCTGCAAACTTTGAGAATGTCTTCAAAGAGATGAAGACTATATCCGACAACCAGAAATTGATTCTGGATAAGATTAACCAGATAGAGGTTGAATTTGTTGACCAAGAATAAGATTTCCTTTCCCTCGTGAAGAAGGTAAATGGGGCTAGCCCAAACTGTTATGTAAAAATACACACTGTGCACATTGACACTTTAATGCTAGCCATCACTTTGATACTTCTATTTATGTTACTGGATGTCATTTCTACGTATACAATGAGTCCATACTGACTATAATTTTTCTTATTTCGTCCCTCAAGGCGTAGGTGAAGGATATTTTGAGGAAGAAGAAGAAGAAGAAAAAAAAAAAAAAAAGAAGAAGAAGAAGAAGAAGAAGATGGAGATGGCTATGAAGATTCATCTTTTGAGTTTTGAAGCTTTTATTTCAATTTGGAAGTAATATTTGAATTGTAATATGGTTCTGAATATTTGTTGGTCTTGGCGGTGTAACTAAAATTTGTTTTTGAAATATTGTAAGACTAAACTTTTCGTTTGTACTAAGTGCATAGTTAGTAATTTGTTTGGAAAATGTAATATGATCTTGAATTTAGAGTAGGTCTGATATTTATTTGGATTATTGTATTGTGAATTATGCAGGTTCTATGTTGAATTACTAACATGGATTGGGCAGATTACTGTAACGTGGATTATGCAGTTTATTGGACTTGGAATGAAGTATACTTAATTTGATTATGATTTTTTGGTTGAAGCGTTTATTTGATTTGCAGTTGGCCTTCACAGATGATATTGATATTTTGGTGTATTTTTTTGATTTACAGATGCCCTTTACAGATTTTATGAGTCCTGGGTGCATTCCTAGGGTTTACAGATGGCCTCATTACGGATGCATTCCTGGGATCACTAAAACTTTATTTGATTGTAATCTGTTTTGCTTTCTGTAAAAAATTATTATATCGATGCCATCAGTATGAATTCGATGCCAGTGTAATGCATAATGTAATCATGCATGTTCATCCCTTGTTATTGCTGAAGCAAAATTGTAATCATGTCTGTTCATCCTTTGTTATTGCCATCAGTACATCGATGCCATCAGTATGAATTCGATGCCAGTGTAATGCATAATGTAATGTAAGAAAAATTCTCTTGGATAGTAGGTTAATTATATTTAAACACTCGCAAGAAATTTTGTGCAGCCATACAGTGGAAGCCTAATAAAATGATATTCAGATTTTCTTGAACATGATTTAATATTAAATGAATATACTTTGGTAAATGATATTAAAAATACTGTAAATATTTGGTAAAAAAAATATGAGATACTTGAACATTTCCAGTCCTAAATGTACCATATTGTAATGTATTTTGCTTTCTGTAAAAAATTATTACATCGATGCCATCAGTATGAATTCGATGCCAGTGTAATGCATAATGTAATCCTGACTGTTCATCCCTTGTTATTGCTGAAGCAAAATTGTAATCCTGCATGTTCATCCTTTGTTATTGCCATCAGTACATCGATGCCATCAGTATGAATTCGATGCCAGTGTAATGCATAATGTAATGTAAGAAAAATTCTCTTGGATAGTAGGTTAATTATATTAGTGGCCATTCTCCGTGTTAAAAGCAAAGAGAATGACCATTCTCCGTCCATTCGCCGTGTTAAAAGCAAAGAGAATGGTCATTCTCCGTCCAAAAAAATATTCTCTTCAAAAATATTATCATTAGAAAAGTAAAAAAATATTTCGTCCGATCAATACAGATTTTTTTTTTAAATATGTGAGCAGATGATCCGCCCGACCTCAGAAGCAGGTTTTCTCAGTTCACCACCACCACCATGACATGTAGCTTTATTAACAAAATATTAAATTGTTAGATGAAAAATAAAATTTCTGACAATGGCATGGACAGTCAAATTAGAGCGACGCCGCTGGTACTTATCCTTGTTCGATGAGGTCTCGACGACGTCCGATGCGAACCGGACCGATTCTTCTCGGCGCAGCTGGTACTCATCGTTGTTCTAGGAGGGCTCGACGACGTTCGATGTGATCCGGACCGATTCTTATTTCCTTCTTCATCTCCGTTTCTCTTTCCACCAACACCACCACCACTACCACCACGACCTATAACCAAAAAAAAATTACGGAATTTATATGTTGATGTACAAAATATTAAATTGGATGGACGAAAGAGAGAGTAAATATGAGTTAATTTAGGGTGTTCATTGAAAAAATTAAAGTGAAGAATGACCTGCTAAAGCAAGTTACCAACAGGTCAAAAGTCTAAATCAGCATTAAATGATGTTTCTACTCTATTATTCAATCCGAACCATTGGATCAACATCCAATGGTCCAAATTTCAGATGTATCGATACATCCTTTTCCAGGAGATGTATTGTAGAACGACCATATATATATATATATATATATATATATATATATATATATATATATATATATATATATATATATAAGCGGATCAAAAGCCCCCCTTAGAAAACTCCCTTAAAAAACCCCTCACTCTAATCCGTAATTTAATGTTAATATTAATGTTAATATTAATGTTACTATTAATATTAATGTTAATAATAACATTAAATACTAAAATTAACATTAAACTTAACATTAAAATTAATATTAACATTAACATTAACATTAATATTAACATTAATATTAAAAAAAATTAATATTAACATTAACATTAATATTAACATTAATATTAACATTAACATTAATATTAACATTAATATTACGAATTAGAGTGAGGGGATTTTTTAGGGGGTTTTCTAAGGGGGGCTTTTGATCCGCTCCCATATATATATATATATATATATATATATATATATATATATATATATATATATATATATATATATATATATATATATATATTTGCACAAACTATCGATCAAGTGCAGATATTTTGAAAAAAATATTTTTTGCTGAATTCAACTTATTACAATATTGACTTTCTTATATATTTTAGACATTTAGAAAACATATATTTTGGTTAGCAAGTAACAAAAATATCCAACATATTGTATATTGTTTTTCGGTAGAGTAAAAAAACATTGATAATTCGAAATGAATAAGATCGATATAAATTATTTTTGACGAACAATACTCGAACTTAATGAAACAGTGATTGATAGATATAAATTTTTGATGGATCATTATATTTTTTTTCAGGATCGGCCCTGGTCCAGGACAACCGTCCATGACCCACAAACTAGGAAGACTTCTCATATATATATATACTAGCATATGTGCACGTGCCTTGCACGTATTTTAACATTCTTTTAATTAACTTAGGAAGACTCTTTAGGAAGACCAAAGGGTAGTCTTCTTAATTATTAAGTTGTCTTTATTAAAATTAATGAACAATTTTTAATTACTATAGACATGCAAGGGTATTTTCGGAATTCAAAATTTTCACCATCCAAGTTTTCCTATATATATATATATATATATATATATATATATATATATATATATATATATATATTGAAGCAAAATATATATATATATATATATATATATATATATATATATATATATATATATATATATATATATATATATATATATATATATATATTGAAGCAATGGGTACTTGTGGCGAACTCGCCTTCACTGAGGCTCGAACTCCTGACCACTTGGACCGCATGCATCTCTCTTAACCACTAGGCTAGAGGTCATTTGCTATATATATATATATATATATATATATATATATATATATATATATATATATATATATAACATTTGTGATATGTTAAATATTATTTTTCATACAAAAATAAGTTAAAAAAATTACTTCGTGTACTTGGTTTTCATTTATACCTATAATCCTGTTATGTAAAATGTCAGTCGAGTGAAAACTATTTTGTTTATTTTAAATATTTATTATTATTATTTAAATGGCACCGAAAAACTCTGGACTGATCATGTTTTTTTTTTCAAACTAACGAGATACGGTGTACCGTGTATATGTAGAAAAAAATACAGTGTATAAACGACTCGGGTCTGGATCCAATTTGGATTTGTATCCATTATGGATGGTGGTAGTATGTTCGAATTAGACATCGGTGTATATATCACTAGCCACAAATTATATAATAATTTTAGTGCGAAAATATTTATTTATTACCGTCTCCACCGTTGATTAATATTTTTTAAATTATTATTAAGTAGCAGCCAATGTGGACCAAACTTTATGTTTCCTTCTTGTCCAAGATTCTACTTAACATATAATACGTAATTAATTCTTGTTTGACCACTATTAGGGTTAGTCTTTATGTTGTGTCATTGTGGAAATGATGGTCACTGGTCGGATTCAATGCATCCCAATATGTACTTACTTTCACGTGACAATATGCTTAAATTTTTTATTAATTTTTTTTTGCGATATTAAATTTATTATGTTAGTTATCTGTTATAATAATAATATTCGACAGATTTTGTCAAAAAAGAAAAGAAAAATATAGTCTCTGTTTCCTTTCTTACTAAATAATAATATCCGTAGAATTGTGATGTATGATTAAGAGGCAATGCAATGTAATAACAATAAATATTATTACTGAAAACTCTTTATAATAGAATTAACAGTTATTATATATTTAGTCTGAGGTTGTAATTTCTTGGTCTTGTTGGTGCAGAAGACTTTACAGACTAATTATATTGGACGAGGGGAAAATCAAAAATTATAGATGGAATAGACTATCATAAATTTGAATAGACTACAAATGTACCCGTCTATATAAAAAAAATTAAAAATAAAATTTATATGGAGAATTTGACAATATATTTAATTTTGTAGAATATAGTTCACTTCTCATTTTGTTTCGATACTTTCATGTTGGATATATAACTTTTAGGTCTCTTTTGGTTCGCGGAAAGGGAAGGAAATCAATTCTTTGTTGTTTCACTTGTCTTGAAAAATTATAATTTTTATCAATTTTTTTTGTTCAGGTGTTTAGAGATAACAAGAAAATTAGAAGGAAAAATAAATTTGCTATAGTGGAAAAGTGAGTTTTTGGTTGGATGGGGGAAACCACTTTCTCCCTTATTTTTCTTTCCTATGTTAATCATTTTTTTTAACATCTAAACATAGGAAAGAAATAACTTTCCTTTTCCAACCCGTGATTCCGCCTAGGGGTGGATTCAGCCAGCCCACCCCAAAATTTCTTTTTTTTTTCTATATGCTTTTGATTTTTTTTTAATATGGGTTAGCCCACCCTAATATATTGTAGTACACCCTAATCCATTATAGCCCACCATAATTTTAGTTTCTGGATCCGTCCTTGATTCCGGCAGCCAAAGGTGGCCTTAGTTTTTTATTACAACAGTCTGAACATATATTTTTGGCATCCCTGTTAGATTAAAAAAAATCAGAATTAAAGACGATAGAGATCCTCCACAGTTGTTGAATTAGGTCTTTTGAATGGTTCTCCCTTTTTTTTTAAATTTCAATTATATGAATTCCTTATAAAGATGTTTGCATATCTATGTGGTAAAAATAGTAATACAGAAATTCAACTATTAAAAAATGTCTTTAATGGTTGCTCTTTATATTTATTTTTATCAAATGTGTCATTTTAAAAATATTTTTATGTATTCAATTGGAGACATTTTTTTCTGTGAAAAACTCTATTATAAAAAAAATTGAAGAAAAAAGTTTCCCTCTGAGTTTTCCTAGTTTACTCAGCACGTTCAGATTTGCATGAATGGTTCGCGATCAGCGTCATGAAATTAATTGGTACACATTTACAAATTCCATAGTTTCCAACCATATTAGACCTACTACTTATACTTTCTTAAATTTGTTAAGATTGTTGCATATTTAGTTATTATTTAGTTAATTAATTGTTCGCAATTTACAAAACTTGTGTCCAAATCATTTGTGTAATCGAACTCGAATGGTCTTGTGGTCGTCAGAGAGTTGTAAAATCTTAGCCGAGTGACAAAAGGTGCATAAAATTCCGTTCATGCATCTAAAAAAAAATCATTTTATAAATTTTGTGAATGATTATGAAACTTAGCAGCAATAATTACATATATGTCCTTAATTGTTGTGCAGGATTGGCATGCCGACTTCCAACAAGAACAGAACTGGTCCTCCGCCAGCGCAGCCATGGACGGACTTCCCTCGGAAGTGAGTGGGAAGTGGGCCCCGCCCTCTCTGGTCCTTATCCCCTCCTCACTCTCCCACAAACACCGTCAATTGCCGGTTGGGTTCGGTTCCGTCGGCGGACGAAGGGTGGACTTTCCAAGAAAGTTCCCGATTCATAGAAGAAAAAAAAAAGGCTTTAATTTTGTTTCCAGTCCTCCCTCGTACTTAATAATAAATTAAGGAATTGCTATTAATAAGCAGCAGTCCACTTGTTCTTCTCTCCGCCAACGCCAAGCCATCCAAACAAGATCAGCAGCACTCTCCTCCTCCTCCTCTTCTTCTTCTTCGAGGTTCGTTCGTCTTTTAAGTTTACAGTCTTTATGTGATGAGAAATTTCTTGTCTTTATGGCTCTTCGATGCTATAAACTTCACTCCTTTGGCTTTTACTTGAGTTAAAATTTATTATTATTATTGTTAGTTTGAGCTAAAGAGAGTTCATTTATTCATTCGAATCGAGCATGCAGTAAAGTCTCAATCTTTATCATTTTTAGGGTTCCTTCTTCTCGATTTCATGAGAAAGTTTTGATTTTGCTGGTTCTTGACTATATGGGCATGGACACCGGAGTCCGAGATTTCCGAGGTACCATCAAAGGATTTCAGTTCTCCAGTCAAATCGAAGAACCGCAGCCTTTCCTTGCTCAGAACCAAAACCCCTTCTTGGAAATCCTAAATAGCACGAATCGCGATGCACTGCCGACTTCCGGCGACGACGACTCCCACGACGACGCCTTCTCCGACCTCGCCCTCACCTACATCAGCCAGATGCTCATGGACGAGGACGACAAGGTCGACAACTTCCACGAGTACGCCGACCTCCGTGCCGCCGAGAAGCCCTTCTACGACATCCTCGGCCAGAAGTACCCGCCCTTGCCGATCCAGCCTCCGCTGGACTCCAGCCATAGCTCCGATAGCCCCGACGATAGCATCAGTCCCCACAACAATGGCTGCGACCCCAGCAGCAGCAGCAGCGGCGGCGGCGGTGTAGCTCACGACGGTATTTGGCTCCACGACTTTCCCGAGTACCAGCTGTCTCCTGTGTACCCGCCGCCGCCCGTCGACTTCTCCTCGCAGTCCTCGTTCGGATCCGTAAACAATGTGTTAGATGGGCAGGATGCCGACTACCTCGACGGCCTCTCCAATCTTTTCCGCGAGAGCGAGCCCGCTTGGCAATTCAGGAGAGGGGAGGAGGAAGCCCTCAAGTTCCTCCCCAGCGGGGACAAGTTGGTTATCGATTTGGAGGTTAACGGCTACTCGTTCCCTTCGGAGGCCAAGCTAGAGAGCAGCTTGGCTGAGGTCAAGTCGGAGAAGGAAGGAAGAGAGTATCTGTATGAGTCTAGGGGGAGGAAGCATCCGTACAGGGACGACCTAGATTTGGAGGAGAAGAAGAGGAGTGCGAAACACTCGGCGATTTCGTTCGAGGAGCCTCCTCGATCAGAAGTGTTTGATCAGACCTTGCTTTGCAACGGAGGGAACTTCCCCAAGGCCATTAGCGATCTTCGAGAAGCGTACCATATCGGGCCGAACAAGAGCTCCCAGAATGGCGGTCAGTTGAAAGGTTCGAGCGGCAGGAAAGGCCGAGGGACGAAGCAGCCTAAGAAGGAAGTGGTGGATCTCAGGACCATGCTCATCCATTGTGCCCAAATGGTGGCGGCAGACGACAGGAGGAGCACGGACGAACTGTTGAAGCAGATCAGGAAGAACTCCTCTCCTGTTGGTGATGGCAATCAGAGGCTCGCTCACTACTTCGCCAACGGGCTCGATGCTCGCTTAGCTGGCACCGGGAGCGAGATCTACAGTTCGATCGGGCAGAAGCGGAGGACTGCGACCGATTACTTGAAGGCGTACCAGCTCTACCTAGCTGTTTGCCCTTTCAAGAAAATCTCTTACTACTTCTCTAACCAACATGTTTTGAACATAGCGGAGAAGGCGACACGGGTACATATCATAGATTATGGTATCGGTTTCGGTTTCCAGTGGCCATCCCTCATGCAGTGTATGTCATCCAGGTCCAACGGAGCTCCGAGGATCCGCATCACCGGCATCGACTTACCTCAGTCGGGGTTCCGACCTAGGGAGCGGTTGGACGAGACTGGACGCCGTCTTACTGAGTATGCTAAGTTTTTCGGTGTTCCTTTCGAGTACAAAGGCATAAGTGGTAGATGGGAAGATGTGTCGGTCGAGGACCTCAACATTGACAAAGATGAGGTGCTCGTCGTCAACTGTCTGTACATGTTTCGAAATCTGGCAGATGAGACTGTCGCGGTGGACTGTCCAAGAAATATGGTACTGAACACCATAAGGAAGATGAAGCCAGATATCTTCATTCATGGGGTCGTCAATGGCTCTTACAGTGCTCCCTTCTTCGTAACTCGGTTTCGTGAAGCTCTCTTCTACTTCTCCGGTATATACGACATGCTTGAGAGTAACGTGCCGAGAGAGGATGAACAGAGGCAGCTGATTGAGAGAGAGATCTTTGGACGAGAGATTCTAAACATCGTTTCTTGCGAGGGGCTGGAGAGGGTGGAGAGGCCGGAGACGTATAAGCAGTGGCAGGTGAGGAACCTCAGGGCTGGTTTCGTGCAGAGATCGCTGAACCGAGACATGTTTACGAAAGCTGTGGCTAAGGTGAAGGAATCCTACAACAAAGATTTCAATATAGATGAAGATGGTCGATGGCTGGTTCAAGGTTGGAAGGGGCGTATTCTCTTTGCACTCTCCTCATGGAAACCCAATAGTGCTTCCTAGTGTAGTTTCGTGTCGTGTCGTGTCGGAGGAGTTTATTAGTAGAACATGCATGTTGTGCATTACCATTTTAATTTCATCCTCGTAAGGTACCATTCATCCATCCATTCATTCATTCATCATCTGAATGTTTGTGGAAATCCCTTTCTGATTCTATAAAGGCGGTTTTGATGGCACGCTGCAGCGGGTGAGAGCGTGCGGGGGCCTGACTTGTACAAGGATGACGGTCGACAAGTTCGATACACTACTTACAGACTTACAGACAGTTTAGAATGATGAGCTTTGGATGAGTAGGTAATGATAACAAGTTAGCTGCAGAAATAGAATCGCTGTGAAATACAAAATAGTTCCTATGCTTTTGTAATATGTATGAATGTATGCATGGTTAAGGAGTTCATGTTGGATTGGTTCTATATTGTGCCCTTACCTTACCTTTCCTTTCCTTATAAATGACACACTACTCTAGTGCTTACAAGCTAGGGGTTTTCCAATTTTGCTTCTGCTAGTTTTACTCCCTTGTGGCCTCTTATGAGCTTTATACTCCCTTCTATGTTGCGACGCTGTTACTTGTTTCTTTGCTTCGATTCTAGGGTTCAAAACTTCTCTCTGGACCTGTTGATTGTTACATCTGTGTCGTGTATGTTCAATTTTAAGTTGCATAAGCAGCTGTTTTTGATGTGTTATTTGCGTTCAGGAGGACCTAAACGAAGAAAAAAACGCATGGATTATGATGGTACCTAAATTTTCCAAGGAAGGAAAGGTGTGAAGCTTAATGAAATGTTTAAAACTGTGATTACTACTTGCAACCGCACAATGTGACCATGTTTTGTGCTGATGGTTTGCATTTGTTACATAGGATGGATGGAAAGTCAGACACGCCATCTTGGATAGTTTGCATTCAAAGGGTTGGGTATTTGACCTGACCAAACTGGGAGGTGCTGGAAGTAGAAATGCTTTGCTCCGAGCACTTTAGCTTGCACATCATTGACCGGATGTGCAATGTTGTATACATACGTCATTTGTGGCAATCAAGATTACATTTGTCTTTGGCAGTTGAGTCCATTCCATTCCAGTACAATCAAGACTATGGCTGTAACTGGTAGAGTCTGCTACAAAGCAGTACATATGTTTGTTTCCTCAAGGAACTGAGATGACTGTGCACAAAACATTTATTTTTATTTTCATCACATACCAACTATTAAAATTGAGAAACATAACCGGAGCTGCTACCAAATTATATCCGAGATATCAAGATTCCAGTAAAAGAATGTTCCAATTAAAAAAAAAAAGAGAGAAAATCACGGCACCACTTTCAAACGCAAGGTCTGCGTCCAGATGATGCATGGGGGATAATAAATAGAATAACCTATATATATAAAATCATGTGCAGGTTACCATCCATTGGTGGGAATAGAATGTCCCAGAACCCAAATCTTCTAAATACACGAGTACAAAATGTCTATGTTGTCGAACATGACAAATGGGCGTGAACTAAATTCCTTTCATTTCTTTTGCTTGTGGACCCGACAATGTGAAGTGGTCCTCATTTTGGCTACTTCTGAATGCAACGGAGCATGTACATCATGATGATGGTCCACAAGAGAGCTAATTTTACGGATGTTGTGCGCTTACATAAGCACCTTCTTCGTATATATAATGTCCTTGTGTGCCTTAACTATACTGACACAAGGATGATGATAAACATGACATGGGACCTTGTGAATGGTGTTCTAATTTTTCCCATATGCTAAACAGAAGAGCTTCAAATCATCGACTTTCCTAGCCATTTTCTTTGCTGCAATTTGCCTTGTGGCTTGTCGATACAGTACACCTGAATGATAAAAAAAAAAAAAATTATACAGTTGGTCAAAGAAAGCTTCACCAAACATTCCGTAAGTACATGATCGAATAGATAAAGGTATTTACAATTAATACGCAAACGTACAGAAAAAGAAGAAAATAAAAGCACTATGCTGTTTAGAGGCATATCTGTTTTAGATCCATACAATTATTCTTTAAAATAATAGTATACTGTACACAGCTAAGCAGCAACCGGTTCTCTCAGGTACGGTGAGCTTGCTGCCACAAGTAAGATCCTAAAGACCAATAGCTTGTGGCTAAAGCATGCTTGAATCAATTGATCATAAGCTTTCACAATCTTGCCCATCTGTATGTTTTTATAACTGGATGGAAAATATATGGTGCTAACTTTCTAGTTTTTATAACTGCATGCTTGAATCAATTGATCATAAGCTTTCACGATACAGGAAAGTGAAAGGTCGTTGATCAAGGTGAACAAGAATTTGTTTACAGCAGAATAATAAGTTTGCCATGCATCAACTAGTTTCAGTCTATAGTCAATTACTAAAACGCCAGTCCAAGGTTATTGATAGTCGACAGTAGATAGTGAAGTCATAGTAACATTCCACAGAAAACTAAGACAATAATACGCTCAGATATAACCCACATTTCCTTTTTCCTTTTGGCTTCTTGCTGAGACTACTGGAGAACTAAAACATAGCTTGAAGTACACAATATAATACTAGAACTTCAGAATGCCCATCTGATCAGGCTAGAGAAAAGGCAATAAAAGACAAGGAGCTAAGAACAAGGTACTGGGTGATACTTCATTGTCATGGATCAGCACCACCTAATATCTTGTATCTTTCAGGCGCGCAGTCTAATCTATGTTGAGAATATTCCAAAACAAATTGAACATGTTGATATAACATCTAAGGGTACAAATGAACAAAAAAAACCATCAAAATGTGAATAGAAAATAGGATTGTTGGCAAAAAGGAAGCAGGGTTATTGAAATGATGTTGCTAGAGAATTTAAATGTTCAAAAGTTCAAAATGTAATGTTGTAACCCAACAGTGTACTATGTGAGTGTGCATCTTCCTGGAGGTAATTGTAATGTTCTACTGGTCTAATATGTGTGTACACAGTTGTATCGTTCGTGCATCTGTGAGTGTATGGGGGCTGAGTGGGATGGTGGTGGGGTTGCTATTGGACACCATCAATAAAGATCATCCACTCTCAACAATTTAAAGTTGACCTTGAAGTCGTACATCGCTATGGGTACAAAAACTGAAGACTGTTTGCATCTGTATAATTGCTGACAGGAGAACCAACCAAAGGGCCCAACATAGTGTAGATACCGGTCTCATTATTGACTAACTAGTAGATCCAGATTCTAGATACACATGATTAGACAAAGCATCATTATTTCACTGTTTTTCTTCATCTAGCTTATATCCCAGTCATTGATAACCTCACACACTTTCTTTATCTCAGTTCTCTATATCATTGATAACCTCACAAACTTTCTTTATCTCAGTTCTCTATATCAAAATTCTGCAGAATAAATCCATAGATAAACTAATCCATATGCCGAAGAGGTTGGTTATGAAGATCAACTGCAAATCCAAATACCCAAACTTTTTTATGTTACATAAACCCAACACTGTAGTCAAGATCCTGGCTGTGACAACTATATTGACAAGGAAGGAGGTTGCCGTGAAGTTTAGATGCCAACTGGCAGGCAAGGGAATAGTATCAACCAGCCAAAGTTCTAAGCTGAAACAAATCTAAATCAAGGAATTGGGGTCTATCACAAAGTCATATCGAAGTGCCAACCTGAAGGCTGAAACACAACATCTACATAGACAAGGCAACAACAAGAAAGACTATATAAATCATTTTTCTTCCATTATTCTCAGTTAACGATCATTTCCTCCCTAACATTATCAAATGACATATCCTTTTCCACAGGCCTCAAACACAAGTAATAACCATTGCCATATTTTCCACCAAGTAATATCTTTTGAGAAGCAGCATCAAAAGTTGTTCAGTAACAGCTGCTTTTGCTTAATTTTTGATAAGTCGGTTCATTTTGGGGGCAACTTTCGAAATCAGAAGGCGGCGGCTTCAGAAGTTGCTTATGTTTTTCGAAAAGCAGCAGCAAATACAAAGCCAGGACTTAATCTCCTCTCACAAGTAGTTTTTCTTCTTGTGGTATTCCTTGAATCGAACAATCCGCATGTGATAATCTCTAACTCATCTGCACTTTGAAGATCAGTGATACTTTCTAATGTGATGTCAGCAGTCTTTGGTTTAGTGGTCGGGTGGGGAACCAGGGATTGGGGTTGGGGCGGTGTACATTGTAATCTTCACATACAAGATTATGCATGCAACATATAGTGTTGAAATTAAACACAATAGTTCAAGTCTCCACTCGTTTTGAGATCGATGCTGAAGCCTGAAATGATTATCAATGATCAGATGGTTTTCCCTCATCAAACCACCTTGGAGGATCAAATCCATACCCACCTGCAGCAATAAAATGCTGGTTAGGCAAATTGTGATTTGTTGTAAAGCAAATTTAGTATACTTGAATAGAAAAGGTCCATTCAAAACTGTCATTCTATATGTACTGTCCTAGATAAACAAGTAGGAACTCGAGATATAGTACTGAGTAATTCATACTCCAGAGAAAGTCAACAATGAAATATTGTACAACACTACAAGAAGTAATTAGAGGTTAGAAAAAGAAGTTTACTCCGGCTGTACGTCAAGATGGCCTTTCAACCACATCATCATCGGGGACTTTTCCCTTAAGAATAGTTTACTAAGGAGCACAAGAAGGCTCCAAAAGAATTGACAACTTTCTATGACTAGTTGACTAGCCGTCAAACAGTTTAAGCTGACTTCCTAGATTAAGGTAGCTATGACAACAGAGGGCCTTGCAATAAAACTTAGAAGACTAGTTGGCAGGTAGGTAAACCACCTTTCTGGTCAAACAGTTTAAGCTCGACCAACCAAGCAGCACCTTCCCAGTTCGACAATATTACAAAAGAGTATAAAGTCTAGGAAGCAAGGAAACTCCAAAAATTCATATTGTGTCAGTGCCGCATCATGGCGGACATGTATCGGACACTCCAAGATACACTAAGGCACACCAAATTACTTGTAGAATGTGTGTTGCCTTGTCCAAAAATTGCGTTGTAAGTTTGTAACCGTGCCCTTGCAATATAGAAATAAAAGGGTAATATATACAATTGCTATAAGGAACTGCAGTTGTATCTGTGACACATTAAGACAGATCCAAAAGGAATGAATTGAATGACATTCCCATAATCATAGCTTCTGCTTAAATGGTTTTTAACATGAAAAGGGTAATTAATTGCTAGTTGAGAAGTAGGAGGATAATTGTATTCTTTTTCTTCTTCTTCTTGTTTGTCCTGTTGTTTATCAAGACTTCTTGTTCATCACTTCCTTAATGAAGACAATAACCAAAGTTTATGGTATGTACAGAACAAATATTGGATGTGATAAAGGAGTTGTCATTGAGAGAGACAATCCTTACATCATGTTGCACATTATAACGCGACAACAACGGCAGCACGCACTCGACCCATGACAATTCACCAATAGAGAAATATAGCAAACAGGAAAACACTATTTTAAGGGGACACAGTGAAGGCATCACATTGGCTGTATGACCAGACAAACAACCAAGAAAGAAATTTCACAAAAGTAACCTTCTTGTGTAAAACTAGGGAGAAAATTAGTGTGGGCTAAAATAAGTATGACACCTATTGAGGTCAAGACTAGAGAAAACAGTATTCGGTTCAGACGTGTGCACGGCATAGCAATAGATACTCTCGTAAGGAGCAATGAGATACTAGTTACAAAAGAAGCTAGGACTTGAGATAGTCCTAAACGAACATTTTTTTTGAAGCTTTGAAGAATGATATGATTTTTGTTAGTGTTGTGTAGGACATGGGCCCATGGCAAATAGAAGAGGTGAATGGAAGAAAAGGATTCACGTAGTCGACCTCAAAAAAATTGGGATAAAGGCGTTGTTGTTGATGTTGTTGTAGAATAAGTTAATAAAATCACTAAATGAAATTCATCATCTCAGTAGGGTCAGCTCTAGTGCATAAAAAGGACCAGCAAAACTTTAATGACTATTTGTCAACATAGCATCAACCATCCATATAAGTGCCAAATTCCTAACCTATGAAGTTATGGACATATGCGAAGACCTAGATGGTCAGTTGGCAGGTAGCATAGTTTTTAGAAGTGCACCTAGGCAAGAAGGGGTATGAACTAGCACACACATACACATGTTTCCTCACCCTCTTGACACACACTCTTGTAATCTCATACCTAACACACAAGTGCTTCACACACACACCCTCATGCCATGTATCACACACACACACATGTCTATCTCTCACACACACACACATGACACATGAGCACATGTGTCCCCCTCTCGCTCTATATATATATATATATATATATATATATATATAGGTATCCTATATATATGAGTGTGTGCTATTATATATATATATATGATATGTATGAAATGGGTGATATATTATAGGTAACCTATAAGCTAATGTATGTTTCTATATTATATTATAGCTATATCAATATGTGTAATATATATTAGATATATATTGACATGTAGTCATGTGATTTGTGGGTTGGTTTTAGACATGATAGCCTATAGCCTATGGATGTATCTGTGTGTCAGTTTAGAGTCTAGATTAGACTTGTGTAGCCTTGTTAGACCTAGAATAGACTAGTTAGACTAGTATAGACTTGTTTGACTTAGGTTTGACTTGGTTGACCTAGTTTGACTTCTAGGGTTGACCAGAGTTGACCAAGAGTTGACTTTGGCCTAGATTAACCTAGATTCATGTAGAATGCATTGTAGTGCATCTTATTACCATTCTGGACTTGTTGTGACTTGTGCTGTTCTAATAGGAGCCAGACACCACTCCTCGGACAGTATATATATTCTCCAGATTCTCAGGATACATGCGAGTACATTCTCTGATCATTTTATATCTTATTTAGGATTATATTCCTGCTTTAGATTACTTTACATGATGCTGACACGTTGGAAACACGGATTAGTACTATATGAATCTGATTGTGCGATGTTATCCCCCTTAGCGGATACATCGGGTATTCGTGTTCGTGTACTTTATCGTGAACATCGTGTACTCCTTGTATTTGTGACATTCGTGTACGAAACGTGTGAATCGTGTATAATCATGTATTCACATGACCTTCGTGTACAATAACATAACTTAGCTAGATCCTTATGTATAGATTGGGACGGGGGAGTAGAAGTGGTTATGTATTCAATCCAGTAGATTACTCGTGTACAAACCTCTGTAGATTACTCGTGTACAACATCGTGCCGTCTACATAACCATCGTGTGCTCTGAATCACTAGCACTGTTAGTTCTCTATATACTGTAGCTATTTACTTACAGTCTCTCTCTTTTTATCATGTTATTTCTTCAGATCATGTATCTTACTCTCTGGCATGTTTATATTTCCTAACCTGTTATGATTTTGTTGAGATGTACTGTACTCGCTCCCGTCCTGACTGGACCTGTTGAAAATTTTACAGTGAATGATGAGGCTCTGGTGTCTACCCCTCTTGGTGCAGCATTAGACATCACTAGTGACATGGACCTACTAGCAGTGGATGACACTCCTTAGACTAGGATGTCTTTACTTTTCTGGATCACTGTATATAGATTCTGAGATATTTTGGGTTATGTATTTATTTTAGACACTTAGAATTCTGGATTGTAATTTTGTGCTTTCATTCTGGATATTTATCTATCTATTTTCATCATGTTCTACCTTAGTTGTAATTGAGATATATTATGTTATGTCACCCCCATTCGGGGAGTATAACTGTTTATTACCTTTAACTGTTAGATGTTGTGACCTAGGACAGCGTTCTACCGCCGACACTGCGGCGTAGGCTGGGCGTTGTTACGTGCTCGTACCCTCACAGTGGGTGCGGGTCGTGACATGAAGAGACCTAGACTGACAATGTTTTTATGACTTGCTTCGTGCAAGGCCTAGGTGTGCACCTTAGGTGAGGCAATGAGGCTCCTAGGCGACATCTTCAAAAGAAAAGGCTTTTTTTTTTCGTTCGTTCGTCCATTTGTTGTTGTTTTTTGGTTGCTTGCTTGGTTGGGTGGGGGTGGGGGAGGAGGAGGGGTGGGGTAGAGTTTACGATTTGACTCGAACTTGAAGTTCCTGAACCTAACCCGAACGAATTCTTCTAAATTTCTACCCAAACCCAACTCTAATTCCAATCCATATTCAACTTGTTAAGAAAAACTAAAAAGCCCTTACTCTTTATGATCTATCTTTATATACTCGTGACTCGAGTAGCAACATCGGCGGATCTCACCTGCGACGAGTCCTTGAGTCGGATCCTAAACATTGGCTCCTCCTTGTTACCATCAACAATGTCTCCCTTGCGCTTGATGCCTAGACTGCGAAAGACCATGGCGCCTGGGAGCATTTTTTTGTATCTGACAGTTATGACGGGCAAGCTCGTGCAACCAAAGAGAACTATACACATTATCCTAGACAATGAAGTGTATACATGAATACATAAGATGATACTATTTGTCACAGGGAAAAACATTCCTCTCTATGACACATTAAGCCAGCCAAAGAGAGAAAGAGACCAAAAGAAATCCGTGGATGGATCCATATGTAGCCATAACTAAAACTTAAAATTCTAAAGCAGATAAGTCTATGAACAATGTATTCCAAAATGAAGACCAACTAATAGACAAAAATAAATAACCAGGCAGATCTTGTTAGTGGAACTAAATTTAGAAGGCTTTAGGGCGGCAAAGCAAACCAAGTGGGTTGCATCGGCACAGACGCCAAGCGGTCAAGATAGTCCCCTTGGCCACCCCGTACTTCTTGTACGCCTCCATCGAGTACTCGCTGCACGTCGGCACGTACCGACAGCTCGAGGGCAGCAGCGGCGATATTTCTCCTGAAATAAATAAATAAATAGGCGCATAAAATTATGGAATTCGCATGTTGGAGAAAAACAAAACAAACAAAAAACCTAACCTACGTTTGTAGAATTTGAGCATGGACAGTGCTGCTTGCACTCCGGGATCCCTCACCTCCTCATCTGCAAACACAAACCCACCAAAATAGAAAGAATCAAACAACGGAGAAAACGACTAAAATTACGATAAATTGGGTGGGTGGAATTGTGGACCTTTAATGGATTTTCGACTCGATTCTTCTTCTTCTTCTTCTTCTTCTTCTTCTTCCTTGGTTTGGTCAGAAGAAGAAGATCGAATTGGCTGAAATTTCCGAGGGAATAGAGCTAGGGTTTCATAAATTACTGCTGATCGAGGAAGAGTGATTCGAGTTGGGGAATTTGTAGGGACGACATAAATCCGCTCTTTTGAGATGGGAACGTTGAATGGTAGCGATAAGCCGATCAGTGCCATTGGTATTTTACAATTTTAAGGCCACACAAAAAAGACAATAAGAGAAGATATGCTTCTTTATAAGGACCGCAAATTGGGTTGGCCCCTTATGTATGTGCCTATTTGTGGGCCTTGGGTTATTTTTCAGACCCAAATTAGAAGGGAAATACAAATAAAAATATACCGAGAGAAAAAAGAAAATAAATAGTAAATAATTATTAACTTGTTTAGCTTTAGTATATTGCTGGCTTTTAGTCTTTTTGATGTTTTGTGAGACTGTTGGGATAAGTTAAAAATCTAGTGGAGTACTGAATAGGGGTGATCAATCGGTTTAATCGGTTTAAACCGAACCGAAAAATCTGAAACCGATTAAACCGAAAGTCTGAAATGTAAAAACCGAAACCGAACCGATTTAACCAAAAACCGAAATTAAACCGAACCAAAATAATCGGTTCGGTTTTTCGGTTTATTCGGTTTACATATATGGGCTTTTGCTAATGGGCCAATTCGCATTTGGGCTTGCTTACAAAAAAAAATTGTATCAAATTTTTTTTATATATCAATAATGGTATGCTGCATACATAATTACAAAACAAGTTTCTAAAAATAATATCAATAATGTCATTTGGGATCCAGCAGACTCAGCAGTCTAGCAAAATGTTAAAAAAATAATATTACAAAACAAGTTTCTAAAAAATATCAATAATGTCATGCATACAATATACATAATGAACAACAGAACAAGTAGCCATACAGTTGCATATTTGCAATATTCTCCAGAGTCCAAACAAATATGTCCACAATCCACATACATGAAAATAGAAAGACTACATCTGATCAATATGATGTTACAAACAATGAAAATTAAGAAATACAAATATATTATGCAATATGATCTATTTCATTCACTCAATATATTATACAATCCACATACATGAAAATAGAAAGACTACGTTGCATAATCAATGTCCAAATTGTACTATTGGATTCTGCACTTATATTTATGAGAAGTTGCTAACAAATATGAAGAGAGGGCAATGATGAGATGGCAATAGTGAGTAGGGGACGGATACTACATTGCATCTATTGATGCACAACTTGCCAATCTGAGCCTTCAGAAACTTCAAACAATACTTTCTTTCTTTTGCTCCATCATTCAGGATTTGGGTCATTATTTAAGGATTTGGGTCACCTCTTGGCTGTTGCTGAAAATTGGAGTCAGCTCTTGAATACTGTGAGATTTTAGACTGAAGCTATATGAATTGGCCAGCTCTTGGCTCTTGCTGGAAATTGGCCAGCTCTTGGCTCTTACTGTGAGATTTTAGACTGAATAGTGAATACTGCTGGAAATTGGAGTCAGCTCTTGGGCCTTGGCTCTTGCTGGATGTCACGACCCGATCCCAAATAATTGGGTCGAACCGGATCATGCCCAGCCTGCACCGTTGTTGAGACGGCGGCAGTTAGCTGTTCCATTAGCAGGTAATCCACAACAACATCTAAATTTGTCACAACTCAAAATTCGAAAAATGAAATTTTATTAAACTTGAAATAAGTACAACTGGAATGTGAAAGAACTGAATTAAAAGCTGAAGTCAAATTACAAAATTCTAAACAACAAATCTAGAAACAGAAAATCTAGCTAAGTGTTCGGCTCGTCGGCCTCAAGTCCTGCGTCCTCCAATAGGGTACAAAACAGGGTCAAAATTAGCTGTTGTATAGTATAACAGCTCAGCATTCTCAATGTTCTCTAAAAATGTTATCTCCAGTCAGGAGGGAGCAAAGTACAATTCATGCTAATTTAAAACAGTTAAAGTAAATAATAGAATCATGCAGTTTTAAACAGTTTAAAGATGGACAGTTTTCAACAGTAAAATAGTGTGATTTGAACAGACAATGATTTATGACCGGCTTGAGATGTACAGTTGTATCCTATTGATACGATTCGGCTTATCCCCGTGTGTATGAGGGGTAAGCTAAACTGGCCTAAGTTACAGTTGGATGTGGTCATAAACATTACTCTATTCCCCCAGTCCCCAATCAGTTACAGTAGTTGCAGTCAGTACTCTCAGGGAGAGTTTCGTATTTGCATCGTGGTTTAAACTTGCAGTAAAACGATTATTAAAATAACTGTAAAACTAACACAAACTATACTTGCCTCAAAAATGAACTTGACTGGAGAGGATGAAGACTTCAAGACAGGAATTCAGAATCGTCCTCGAATTCCTACATTCGAGAAAATTGACTCAGATTCCAGGTTTACCAATCTAGCTACGCTAGTTGAAATCTCTATTTGTGTCCTAATCCATTTTTAATTCTTTATTTAACAAAACACAAACAAGATTACGATTATCGGTGCGTTTGAATTTAATACGAGGGAAAAGATGGTTTTAACTTTGTATTTGGAAAATTCGTCGATACCAGATTAATTGATTAAAACTTTGTATTTTCATAATTTATAAATATAAAACTAATTTCTTATTTAGTGAGAAATACATGATCTTTAATTAATATTAAAACTGATAGATTTTAGGTGGGAAAATCTTAATTAATTTTGTACGAAAATACTTATTAAACTTATTCGTTTAATACAAAGAAACTCGCAAAATCAGTAACAAACAAAACATATACTACCAAATACAGTTACAGACCAACAACCAGCTGGGCTTATGCCCATTACAATTTATTTACATAAATTGAAATAAGACAAAAACTGTCGTTAGTCCTAAACTTTAAATAAATAAAATAAAAATAAAGTAATCATGACTAGTCTCAGATATGGTCCAATCCTCAACTAGGCTAATGCCTCAACGTCCGGGCGAAGCCGGTTTCGTTTGCACTTAGCCGGGGCCCATTGACCGATACGTTCGTCGTCCAAAACCAAATATTAAATAAAATTCCGAAATCCATTTTAAATTCATTTTTAAAATATTCTAGAATTTACGAAAAAATCCGGCAGCATCTCCTCTGTTTTTGGTCAACCCAAAAATATTCTAGAATTGCGCCGATAATTTTCCTGCAAATCCCAAACCATGGAATCTCCAAAACATATATACAGAATAAACACAACCAATCCACAGATAAATTCGGAACGACCCGAAATAATTTCGGAAGTCCGATTCCAACCCAAAACATCACAAAACGTTACCGGAAAAATCCGGGAAGCCAAAATATACCAAAAACCAATTCTCGAAATATCCGGAAATCCCAAAATAATCCAAAGGACCTTTCTGAAGGTTCTGGAAAATACGACGTCGCTAAAACCGAATTTCCAAGGGGAATCGGGGACCATTTCTCATCACAGACTGTATAGAAAAAGGACGGGACAGGGGTTATACCTCAGGTTGCTCGGCTAGAGTTCTCAGATGATAAATAATAGAAAGAAAAGATCCGAACAGCAGGTCGGGAAGATCATGAACAGCAATGCAAACCCAGGACAGCGTCCGAAATTGGAACTTCGCTCCTGGCCGGGAACGGAAAGTCACAGAACGCGGATCGGGGTCGGGACAGCAGTAGACAGCGGCAACGCTGTCACGGAACCACCGAGACAGCGGATCGGGGCGCTGTGCTCGGCCGGGGACGAAGGGGGGTCGCGGCCAGGGGAGTCGGGCTGACCAGAGGGGCGCGCGGGCTAGGGCACGTGCCAGGATGCCTGGCCGACGGGAAACGTCGGCGATGGACGGCCGGAGGGGCGCGAAGGGCGGAGTCGGGCGCGGGCTTCGGCGCGCTGGCCGTCGGCGGGAGCTGCGCCGAGGAGGGCGCCGCGCTAGGAGCGGCTGCGGAAAGCCGAGCCGGCGGGGTCGGGCTCGCGGGCCGTCGGGCGCACGGGGAGCTCGGGCTAGGGCTTCGACGCTGGCGTGAAGGAGGAAGGGGAGAGGAAGAGGGGATGGGTTAGAAGTGGAGAGAAGTAAATAGAGTTTATATGCTCTCCTCTGGTGGTGTGGGAGAAAGGTGCTCTGTGGGGAAAGAGTTTGAGAAAGGGGTTATAAGGAGGTGGGGGTAGTTGTTGGAGAAGAAAGAGTGAAAGGAGTGGGAGTGTTATGTGGCTGTGAGGAGAACGTGGGTGAGGGGGTTTGAACGTGTGTGAGGAAGAGTAGGGAGAGTAGGAATAAGGGTGAGTGAGAACGGGTATATGCTGGTCCAAATTTGGACCAGCTCAAGGAATTATATTTTTTTTTATAACCAAAACAGAATTAGAAAGGAATTGGGTCTGGGTTCGGACTCGGGTCTGGGTTTGAATCCAAAAATCCAAGTTAATTAATTTTGAAATAATTTTATCACTCTAAAATCATAATAATTATAATAATAATAATAATAATAATAGAATACTAATAGTAATTTAATTCACAAGAAATGGGTTTCACAATCTTCCCTCCTTAGAAAATTTCGTCCTCGAAATTAAAGGCAAGGTAGGAGAATCAAACAGGTACGGGTACTACACCCGTAACTCAGGTCCAACAATAAGAATTTCTAAGGCAGTCGTGGATGAGACGGTTTAGGGATAAGTTTTATTTATGATATCATCCATGTAAAAAATACAAAAGCGAACCAAAGTACACGAGGTTGATCAGACCATCATGCACCGGTCCTGATTAGACAATATTTTAGTGGGTGCACCCAATAAAATACCGTCATGATCAAGCTTGATAAAAAGATAGCTTGCAAAACTAGGCTAATTTAGCAGCATCAGTCAAGTTTAGAACGAAAAGATAAGGAATAGGAGTTTACGTGATGGCTCAAATTCTGATCTTCTTCTCACCTCTGACTACACTTGCAACTGGTTTCTCTGGCTCTGAAAGGTTGAGTCCAATCTTCAACTCTGAATTATCCAATATGTGACTCGGATCCAAAATGTAGCGTCTGAGCTGTGATACGTAGAAGACGTTGCACACTCTCAAGATTAGCTGGTAGAGCTAACCGATACGCTACTTCCAACTCGTCTTAAAACTTCAAATGGCCTGATGTACCTGGCCTCAATTCCCAGCTCCGTCAAAACTGTTTGTTCCTCTGGTAGAAGAAACTTCACAGAAATGCTATCTCATTCTTCAAACTTCACCGGTCGACTACTACTATCAACCCAATGCTCCTGTCTGTTTTGGGCAATCCTGAGCTTGTCTCTGATCATTCTCACCTTCTCTGCTGCATCGGTCACCTTCTCAGGGCCCAGCAGTACTCTTTCTCCTACGTCGTCCCATGCAAGTGGTGTACGGCAATGACGTCCATAGAGTGCCTCGAACAGTGTCATACCGATAGTAGCTTGGTAGTTGCTGTTGTAGGAGAATTCTACCAAGTGCAAATGGTCTTCCCAAGACCCTCCAAATTTCATGACGCAGGATCTCCGCATGTCTTCTAACGTCTATATTGTTCTCTCCGTGTCACGACCCGCACCCTATAGTAAGGGCACGAGAAGTGGGTACGTCCAGCCTACGCCGCAGAGTCGGCGGTAGAACGCTGTCCTAGGTTACTATCTAATCAACAACTCACGCAATTGTATAATGTACTTGTCAATATCTCAACTCCGAACGGAGGACAAGTATAGATATAATAAAATCTCAATCACAGTCTAAGCACGATAAGATAACACAGAAGTTTATAACTAAAAGTAAATAACAACATTTATAAACTACTAAATAATAATATCTCAAACAAACTCAAAAATAAACTCGTATCTCAAGTTATTACAATTCAAGTTCTAAAACATGAAAACTAAACCAAGTCTACTAGCTAGTCTCCCGATCACTCCTGAGTGTCGGGGCCAAAGGTAGCTAAGCCGTCTCCTGCTCCAAGGCAAGTGGGGCAAATGTCCTCAGGGCAATCATCTGTAATATTTTTAACAGGTCCAGTCAGGACAGGAACGAGTACATTTCATCAAGAAATTTCAAGTAAATGACAGAGAACTATAAAGCAGTTATAGACAGTTGTATTGATGAATATGGCAGTTTATGTTCAGGTGATGGTAAGAAAGACAGATAAAGTGCAAGGAAGGTAAATAACTAAACAAGAGAAGAATCATAGCAAATAAGACTGTAAAATAAGATCTAGCTGAACTAGAGTAACATAATGAGTTCAGATGGTACAATATAAGTCGAGTGTAATCCCAAAGTGAGTCTAATACAAGATGAGTCGAATATAATTCTAATCATTGTTCTAATAAGGTGATTCGAATAAGGTGATGCGAATAGTGATTCGAATAAGGTGATACGAATAGTGATTCGAATAGTAGTCAAACAATGATTCGAATAAATTCTCCAAGTGTGTTTTAAAATACCGAGTTCGACATGTAAACGGCTGTAGGTAATACGGCACACCACTCACTGATCAGATGAGGGATGGCTATCGTTCGAATATAATTCACAGAGGGGTGATTCGAATAGGAGGATATGTCTACATGTCTAATCAGTATTTTCCCGCCCAGTCTAATACAAATGAATCCGTAATCCAACACATAAGACGAATACAAGTCCAACCAACATATGAAGATACGAATAGGGTGATTCGAATAGTGATTCGTATGATGATTCGTATGGTGATTCGAATAATAGAGGTAAGACAAGTAAGTATGTGTGTCGCATACATGGATTCAGAAATAATAATACGTGTTTGTAACAGAGAATCACATACAGCTAACTAGAACTGAAGTACAGTAATTGACAAGTAAATGAAAGAACTATCAGAGAATGTACTCGCCTGATACTCTGAAAAGAGTAATAAAATATCAGATGTCTGCACCGGAGTCACAAAGTCCTAAATAGAGCAGTACAGGTTATAATGTGTTTAAAATAAGATAAATGAAGTCTACGATGCAATCTATATGATTTTAAGTCAATTCTAGGTCAAAGTCAACTCTAAGTCAAACTTGGTCAACTCTGGGTCAACCCAAGTCAACATTGTCAAGGGTCAATTATCCAATCTAGGTTAAAGAGTCAACCTTTAGGCCATTGGGTCATCTCTAGGTCAAATTGGTCTAGTTTGTCAACCTTGGTCAATTCTAATCAACCTCTAAGCATACTAGTATATTTTAGTCAAAATCTTGTTAAGGCTAGTTAATAGCTAATACTAGTTTATACTCTATGTAATGTATCTCACACTTATATATGCAATATGTAATCACATATACTTATTGACACCAACATTGTAGCTTCTGATACCAATATAGGATGAATGACACACATACAAATATTAGTCCTAACCTCACTCTATATCTCAGGAAACTGAGATCACACTCAAATCTCAACTCCCCACAACTACTAACCTACCACTTATCCTAAGCCCCAAAACACACTCTAATTACCTCCCTCCCACAAATATATATATATATATATATATATATATATATATATATATATATATATATATATATATATATATATATATATACATAGGGACTGAACTATATCAATGCAGGACAATCTATTGTCAATATGGGACTGTTCATACAACATGGACTGAATAAAATCAAGGAAGAAAAGGCAGACAGTTAACAAAAAAAATGTGAACCTAAACATGCATTCAGTGAATGCAGTTCACTGTTATTCCATCAAAATTTCCAGGATAGTTAAAGAAGAATGATCTCAGGTTTACAGTGTAGTTGTGTGTGTGAATAGAGAAGGGTGTGAGGAGCCCTGTGTGTGGATGTGTGAGTCTACTCAGTGTCATGTCTTCAGTTAGGCATGTGTGTGTATAGAGGTGAAGTTCTCAGGAACAACCAATCTCAGGACACATAGGCACTCTCAGGTTTTATCTATCAATCAAATCCAGGTTTTGATTATAGGGAAAATTCAGGTTCAGTTTCAATCTCAGAATTTAGTGTGTGAGTGATTTCTCAGGATATAAACATAGGCATATTTCAGTCCAATGGAAAATTTTAGGTTTAATACATTGGTATTCTCAGGTTTACATAACTGTACATCTCAGGATTTTAACCCAAAGATCACATAACAAAACAACTCAAATTTCATCCTCAGTTTACATTTGAAACTGGAAACATATATATACCACATTTCAGGTTTATGAACATGGGGTAAACAAAGGAAATTCATTTTCAGTTTTCAAGTTTAAACTCAGTTAACTGATAGTTCACAGGGATAATTTTCAGGTTTCAGATATCCACCCTTGTTCCAAATTGGAATATTGAACTCAACTCAATACCCAGTTCAGTTAGGCAAAAAAAAGAAATCAAATCATGCTCTAATTTAAACATCCAATCTCAGGAATTAACAGTGAATAGTGTGTGTGCTTTATTGTGAATTATCAGAGAATGTGAGATATCAGTCCAATGTCATTCAAAGCCCCATAGTGAACTAGCATGTCTGAATATGACTGAGCATGGCAATCACATTCAGAAATTAGTGAAATCGAGTTTAACATTTACAACAATGAATCAAAACCTCAGTTAATAGTGAATTCGAATTAACATTTTAAATCAGAGAACAACATCTCAGTTTTCTTCCCATTTCTGAAACATGAACTTCCATTTCAAAACCAAAAACAAATCACAGGATTTTAATAACAGGCATACATATACAATATAGTTTTTAAACTAAAATCAACATTGAATCTTAGGCAAAAATGGTTTCTTAAACCCCTTGACAGTTCATAAAGTAACCCATTTGATTCAAACTCTGATACACGAAATGTTTCCCATTCGAAACTCAAATCAACCATTTAGTTTCACAAACAGGTGTACCAGCGTGTTCTCCATATGTTCATGGGTCTAGGGGGTGTGTTCGTGTCCACTAAAGTGGACACGAAGTGTCCAAAAAACTAATTTACACAGACTAAAAACACTGCACAGGCAGTCTCGTGCGGGCATGCCAGTGTCTCGTGGACACGACACAGGTCGAACCAAGGCACGTGCTCGTGTCCTGACATTCGCCAGGGATAGAGCTACATGCTCGAGTCCCTGATACGACACCACGACGTATCCTGGTGGGACACGAAGCCCGTATCAGTGACCCAAAGTGCGCGCGTGTGTGTGTTTGTAAAACCAGTGCAAGGGAGTTTTCTCTCGAAACACTCAACGATACCTCCCCAAATTTTGTGGGCACAATGTCAGTCATTGCCCCTCGGTGCTGACCAAAATTGGTCGGGTCTCGTGTCGTGTCCAGTGAGAACTGGACACGAGGTAGCAGGACAGTGCACAGTGCTGTGCACAGCGTGTTCGTGTCCAATTTGGACACGGACACGACACGGTCTCGTGCTCAGTGTCATGGTTCTGTGATCTACACCTATAGGGCTAGAAGATTGTGCAATTAGTTTTCAAAAATATTAACATTTAATTGGTAGAGGCAAATCATCAAACACTTATATTAAAACCTAGATACGTGTCCGATACGGACACCAAACGCAATCCAATTTCTACCAAACTCAGCCTATAGGTCCCTGGTACCTAGATGCATGCATCCATGAAGAGAAATCACAATATTAGTAGGTTTAGAGGCATTTTACCTATTGAGTGAAAACTCAATGAAAAGCCTAGAATAGGGGTGGGTGTCCTCTTCACTTGGGGGTGCCAAATGCTTGTGCAACCTTGCTAGCTAGCTCCCCTTAGCATCCTCAACAGTAGAGGATTCCAATGCAAGAAATTTGGCTCAAATTGGAGTTGATTTGGATATTTGGGGAGAAGTTTAGGGAAGAACACAAAAGAGGCAATTAAAATGAATTAAAAATGGTGCAAATGATTAATGTGTTGCATTTATAGAGGGGGAGAATGTGTGATGGTTGTTGAAAACATTAGGGTTAGGGTTTAGGATGAGTGGCTAAGGTTTCTCCAACAAATTCTAAGGCTTCCTATTGGTTAAGGCTTCTTTTCACAAATATCTCAAAAGAAAATATCTTTCCTAATAATATCTAGATATTACACTAATGTAATTACTTAATGAAACTCTCTAACTTAGTCTCTAGGGTCATGATTAACAATCTAGATTAGGCTAACTTCTAGGTCAAGTCTCAACAATTTAACTAACACATATTTAATTAATATAATTCACAATTTCACAAAATTGTCAAAATGACCAAAATACCCCTAGGCTTAGAAATAGAAATTTGAAATTCTAAACACATGATTAGGTCTCCTTGGTCATGATTAGTCTTCTAGGTCATGATTGACTAAGGTTACACTAGCAAAACACCAATTTCACATTTCACCCAATTAAATAGTTTTAAAATAACTAAAATCACCAAAAATCATATCATGACTTAAATATTATTATTAAATGATTTAAAATACAAAAGTTTAAAATTACCCTCATTTAGAAAAACTGGGTGTTACACTCCGATTGTCCGTCAGTCTGGGGGTGGTAGGCGGCGCTGAACTTCAGTTGTGTTCCCAGACTGTCATACAAACTCTTCCAAAAGTGAGAGGTAAATCTGGTATCTCTGTCAGATACGATACTTACCGGAACACCATGAATCTGGTAGATGTACCGTATGCACAGTGCTGCCCACTTCTCGGTGGATAGACCAACCTTGAAGAGGATAAAGTGAGCTGACTTCGTCATTCGGTCCACGATAACCCAAATGGCATCTTTCCTCCTTGGGATTGAGGCAGTCCCGACACAACATCCATTGTTATGTGCTCCCATTTTCACTCCGAAATGTCAAGCGACTGCAATAGTCCTGCTGGTCTCTGTCTGCTGGCCTTCACTGGTTGACCAATTAAACATCTAGCAACATACCTGGCCACGTCTTTCTTCATTCCAAACCACCAAACAATGGTACGCATATCCCGATATATTTTGTTGGCTCCAGGATGTATGAAATACTGCGACTGGTGCGCTACTTGCATCAGCTCATTCCTCAGTTCGCCAGTTGGTACACAAAGCCTCGTACCATTCTTCAGCGCTCCGTCACTGGCGATTTAGAATCCTTTAAGTGTTCCTGCCAGCACTTGATCTCTAAGTTTGCAAAGTGTCTCGTCTTGAAACTGCGTCTCCTTGATTTTGTCCATCAGACTCGAGCTCACTTGCAACTTCATCAAAATGAATCAGCATCCAGCTCCTTCCTTCCAGGCAGTATAATCTCCCGTCCAAGCTTCTCGATGTCCTCTAGCAGATGCCGCTCCTTGGTCAAAAACATCGCCATAAGGTATCGACTAAGTGCATCTGCGACCACATTAGCCTTACCTAGGTGGTACTATAGATCGATATCAAAATCCTTCATCAGCTCCCGCCATCTTCTTTGCCTCATGTTCAGCTCCTTCGGAGTGAAAACATACTTCAGACTTTTGTGGTCTGTATATATTTCTACTCTCTCTCCATATAGATAATGCTTCCATAGCTTCAAAGCAGAGATGACTGCCGCAAGCTCTAGATCATGTGTGGGATAGTTCTTCTTATGAGTCCGTAATTGCCTAGATGTGTCACGACCCGCACCCGCTAAAAGGGTACGTGACGCGACAATGCCCAGCCCTCATCGGAAAAACGGCGTAGAATGCTGTGGATTTTCTAGTCTGACAACAGTTTATATATATAACAAAACCTGTCGAGAATATGGTCAACTCCGAACGGAGGACAAGCAATGAATATATATAAGTGCTCAATCACAACTCTAAGATAATAAGTAAAGACTAAAAGATAAAGACAACAAGACGATAAAATATAACCTGTCAAGTCCAAATACAAATAATATACAAGTCCAGTCTCTAATACAGTCCAAATGTAATACAGTCTCAAAAGTAACTGGAGACAAAGTCCAGTACAAAGACCTACTCTAACTAAACAAGAGGTATGGTCTCGTCAGGCGGAGCTACGCCCTGCGGGACCAAGTCTAGGCCCACTACGTCGTCCGGACCGTAGTAGGTACTGCAATCTCCCTCATCGGCATCTGTAATATTTTATCAACAGTCCAGTCAGGATGGAACGAGTACATATATCTCATAACATATCTCAAGATAGAATAAAAGCTATAAGACTATAAATAGAGCATATACAATGAATCATGGAGTGTACATGTATGTATCATGGCATGGTAAGCTGTAAAGCTAGAGCTAGAACAAGAAAGTAGAACTGAATCATGGCATGTACACAAATCAAGGTAAGTTATATATCCAATGTGTGTGAGTAGTAGTTTCGACTTGTGATCGGCTTGGGTACCTGTCGAGAATCGGCCTAGCAAGTCATAAGTGCGGTTGTAGCACCCAGTTTCCCAAATGAGGGTAATTTTGAAATTTCGTGTTTATAATTATTTTAATAAAGATATTTAATTCATGATATGATTTTTGATGATTTTAAATTATTTTAAAATTATTTAAATCAATGACTTGTGGTTTTGACGTTTTGCTAGTGAAACCCTAGAGATTGTTTGACCTAGAGCCTAACCATGTGATTATGATATTTTAATATCATTTTTGGCCTAAGAATATTTTTGAATTTGACCTCTTTGAATTATTTTGATATTATTTTATTATTTATGATATTGTTTTGGAGTTATTTGAGTCGGGTTCGAATTTCAACTCAATCCGACTTGAAATGGGGACCCGGGGGTAGTTTGACTCTAGTGGGACCCACACACTAGTTAGGCATGGCCCACGTGATATTAATTTTAGTCCACATGATAGAAATATTTTAGTTAGAGGTTAGACTAATTATTATGGATAAGGTTAGTGTGATTAGAGACTTTAGAATGACTAATTTAGCCCCAACCAATTAGCCCTTTCCTAATACTCATAGAATAGGTTAGTAGGGGCATTTTGGACCTTACCATAATAGGACAAATAGCCCCATATGGCCAGCCACTTTGGGAGAGGATAGGCTCAAGTTCATTTCATTATTCTCATCCACACTCTCTCTCTTGTTCTTTCCCAAATTCCTAGAGAGCAATCCCTAGCAATTTCTCCACCAAATCCTTCCATTTTGCTACCAAATCTTCTTCTTTCCTTCTCCATTCTAGACAAGGAGGATGCTACCCAAGTTTGGAAGGATTCGGAGCTCGTTCGTGTCCTTTTGGAATCTCTACGTGTCGGTGTCGCTCCGGGAAGGCTTTTCTTCGATTCGATCTACCGGGAGGTATAAATCCCTTCTCCTTTTCATTTTCTCATGCATATAGATCTATTTTGAACCCATATGAATGACCCCCATAGTTGTATCTCCATTTGTGTCCATTTCGTGTCCATTTGGAGGTCATAGGAGTGTCCTTTGTGTTGTGGTTGTGTTCATGTGGGAAAATCCCAAATTTGGACACACTATGTGTTGTTGTTATGTATGAATGAATTATTACATGTTTAATCTCATATTTTTGTATTGGAGATGTGTTTTATAGTGTCTCATATATATATATTAGTGTAGAGAGTGAGTTCTTGATATATTATGTTATATATTTGTGTTCTTTTGTCTCAAACTATCCAAATCCGTCATGATTTTTATCCACGTTTTTAATTTCAGCCCTAACTTAGAAATGTCATAACTTCTAGCTCAAAACTCGGTTTAATCTCCCATTTTTTTAAAAGAAGCATATTGAAGTTAGCTTTCGAAAAACATGTATTAATAGGCCTAATTCTTTCTGTAACTTTCTGGAGAATTATTTAAGTGTCAGCTGTACGAAAGACAAACACGTTCTCGATGTTTTCGCGATTCCGGGAGTTTCCGGAAACGAAAATGCGATCCGTTTGAAGTTTCGGAAAGCTAACACATAGATCTATAACATACTTTAATCCTAGATTTTAATTCATGCTAAGATGGTACAGTATTGATTATTAGTAGGAGTTACTATTCGGCATATGTATTTTGTGCACCCTTGTGTGTAATATAATGTTCTATTTGATTTTAACCCATGTTAATGTATATACATTATGTAATTAAATAGAGAATGCAAGCATGAGTAAATGTTTAAATAAATGATGTATAAGGTGTAAGTATCCTATCTAATGTAAGCATGTATAAGTATGGCTTGTAATGAATATGTAGGTTCCATAGTATGTAATGTATGGTGCATATAGTGGTGCAAGAGAATAAATGAATGATGAATGAATGCAAGCGTGAATGTAATATAATAATAGATGTAATGTATGCAATATATAAGTTAATGAGATGTAATGTTCTATGTTAACACAAATTCTATATTACCTTATGTACCCCCTTACACTATGTTGACACTATTACACTTGACACATTGTTCACTTACACTTTGACACTCTTTGATATGTATACACTATGTATGCCCATTTAACCCTCACTTGCCCCTTTGCCATGTTCACATACACACACATAGCCTCTTAAATAAGTATTTATGAATATAGTCAACTTAGCTATGTATGTATATTATATATATGTTAGCATATTGTGTTGTAATATATAAGTTTATACAACCATTTGAAATGCCATGATTATAGACCTAATGTTGAATACCAATATATGCATGTGTATATATGTGTAGACATATATAGCTTAAAGTAATAGATTACCTAGTGTATATCCAATGTGAATTCTTGCCTATTTGAGTATTGAATAATTGTATGCTATATAGAGTCGGGTGTATATTGGCTTGTATAGCCTTGTATTGATGTGTGCTTGCTAGGATAGTCTTGGTTAGGCCTAGTAAGACTTGCTTGGTTAGGACATGACCTAGTTTGACCTAGTTTGACTAGTGCAGTTGACCAGAGTTGACCAAGGGTTGACTTTGGCCTAGTTTGACCTAGATTCATGTAGAATGCATTGTAGTGCTTTATATTACCCTTCTGGACATGTTATGATTTGTGCTGTTCTAATTAGGAGTCAAACACCTCTCCTCGGATAGTATCTTTACCTTGGACATTCAGATATCAGGCGAGTACATTCTCTGATCATTTCATATCCTGCTTAGAATTATTTCCTGCAGTAGATTACTTTATTTGTACTGTCACGATGGTCACACGGATTGGTACTATATGGATCCTTTCTTGAGATGTTATCCTTTGGGAGCATCGGGTACTACGTGTTCTGTGTGTTTCACTTACATGGCGTATCACTATGCTTCTTGGTTCATTTGATTACTTGTGACATGTACCCTCATGATCACAGAGTCTCTTGAATCTTACACTGTTGGGTAATCCCCAGAATCCCCATTTATGGGACATCCATGTATCACCCTTCGGGGGCCGTGCATGAAATCATATAACATAACCTGGCTGGATCCTTGTGTATTGATTGGGGGTACGGGAGAGTAGAAGTGGACATGTGAATAATACACCAGTAGTATCTTCTTTGAATCATTCCGTAGTGTCTTCACAGAATCATTCCAGGCCATTTACATGTTCATATTGTACTCTGACTCACTAGTCACTGCTAGTTCTCTATGTATAGTAGATATTTCTATTACAGTTCTCTCTCTATTTACATACTGCTTTCTTTCAGTATCTGTATCTTACTTTACTGCATGATTATATTTTCTAACCTGCTATGATCTGTTGAGATGTACTGTACTCGCTCCAGTCCTGACTGGACCTGTTGATAAATTTTACAGATAGCCTGGAGGTGCCTGCTAGCCTAGAGGAGACACATTAGAGGATGTTTAGATAGTTATTTCATTTGTCTGGAGTTGTACTTGATTTGTGGATTACTGTATTTGAGTTTTGAGATGTATTCCTGGGTTTATGTATCTTAGACACTTAGACTTCTTTCTCCTGTATCTCTTTTGGATTTCATGTTTTATCTATCATTATCATGCTCTGCCTTAGATATAATTGAGACTGTATCTGCTATGTCACCCCCATTCGGGGAGTATAACTGCTTAGCATTATATTATTATATGTTGTGACCTAGGACAGCGTTCTACCGCCGACACTGCGGCGTAGGCTGGGCGTTGTTACGTTCTCGTACCCAAACAGTGGGTGCGGGTCGTGACACATTTTTAGTGGTGGTCCATGCATGTCGAGTTTATGTAGTGGTATTCGAACTAGAGTACCACTACAGCCTGCAGTAGGAATATGATATATTTTGAAGGTACTCAATCACAGTTAGGATCCTTGAGAGATTCCTGGGACGACCCTTGAGAATCTTGTTTAATTCCGATTTGAAAACTCTTTTTTCTTGATTTGATTTATCTTTACTTTCTGCTATTGAATTTGATTTTGGTGGATTATTATTGAATTTGAGTTTGTATTTATTGATTTTGATGAAGATTGTTGAAATTTGAATATTGATGTTAGCTATAGCATCCGAGTTTGTAGTTATATGATTTGAAGGATTTTGTTCATTTCCAAATTTTGATGTTCGTTGATAAATTTGATTTTTTGGGTATTCATTGTTGATTCAATTTAATTTTTGGCAAGATGAAATTATATGGGCTAGGTCATCTAAGTTATGGAAATCTTGTCTTCTATAGTCACATTAGCCAGCATGGTGAGGACATATAGTCTGACTTTGGATATATTTCTCGGGTGTGGGAATTTAAGATTTTCGCAGCCAAGCTAGCGGCACCGCAAAAATGTTAAATACCATGATTCTAGAGGTATGTGCATAAGTCAAGGACTCTGTGATTATCGTAGCCTTGCTTACTAGTATGACGGGGATTTAGAGTACCATGATTTTGGATAGACGCATATGATTATCAGATTGTACCTTAAATATTTTCAAGCATGTTTTCTCTACTTTGATGCAGTCCTTCAAAAAGAATTATTATTTGTTTTGCTTCTAATTATTTAACTTAGGAGTAGCTTGTGTAACTTCTTGCTATGAGTTTCTTCTTAAGACAATGAATCGATAATTTTGCTAGACTTTATCTTGGATTTGATATTTATCTCTGGATTTCAAAATGGTTCTTTCTTTAAACAGATAAGCAGAATAGATTTCATAGTTATTTCTTCTTGCTACTATTATTGTATTAAACAATAATAATAATGATAATAAAACTGTCTTGATTTCGTCAATCACCCGCTTGCAATCTTGGTAGGAATCTAAATGTTAGTGTTAACGTGGAATTAATTTTTTTTATATATTGGGACATGAGAATATATATATGAATATATATAGTGGATACTTTCCTGACACTTATGCATGCTATACTTGATTTCCACCTATCTAAATAAATATTAATATGTCGTTGATGTTTAAATTTTCAAAACTCCAATATTTCGGGTTCTCTGCTTTTTTAGCTTAACTCGTGTTTTAAATATAAATTTTATGTTATTAGTTATGTTTACATCACTGCACATGTATGTTATACTTAGAGTTTCAATTCAAAATTTTTGTTGAGTTTTGTGTTTAATTTGTCAAATCTAAGACTGTGTGCATATTAACCCTTGATACGAGATTCTGAATGTTAGTTCAAATTGCTGTTCCATTTTTATGAAATATTTAGAGCTGTGTACATTGTTGTAAGTAGGAATATAATGTTAGGTTTTATATTCTTACATGATAGGTTGTGATAAACATTGAGTTGGTTTTGATGTTCAAATTTCTCCAAAATCCTGAAAACTGAATATATGTTAACATTTTCACATTGATTTCAAATGTTCAATTTCAGATTTAACATTTAATATTGAACTGTATGCGTAGATAAATGTATGGATAGTATGTTAGGGTTTCATTTCTATCATGTTAGGATGTATTGGGACCATTGAGATTGGTTGCGATGTTCAAAATCCTAAAATCTGAAACCGTGTTATGTTAATATTGCACTGGTTTAAATGTTAGCATCTTTTCAGATTTTGTATGTAAATGCTGAACTAAAACTGGGTTTAACCTTTCAATACTAAGCTATAACCCTGTACAAGGACACACACACCCTAACTTAGTATACACTGTCATGTAACCTAACCCTTTTTCCCCTCTATGTTATGATTATATATCTAGATAGATATATATAGAGCTTAGGCATACATGTTATAATATATAAATACATAACTAAGTCTCTACCTTTATATATATATATATATATATATATGGTTAGCCATGCAAGTTGTGATTAAATAGATTGTATATTGTAGATTGTTAACCCATATGCCATGATTAGTGTAACTTGATAGTTATTGTTTGAAATCCAAATCCTCATATACACTTTCATGTATATTCACGTACACACACGCCTACTATCTAACCATATGAACATGTCCCCATACACATAATGTTAGCTTTTTCCTCTCTAACGCTCTCTATATATATTGTGATTGGATTTCAATGCAAGTGATTTTCAATTCCTTAATTTTTGAATTTGATTTTTTTTCTGTACCCCTTTTAGATGCTTGGTAGTTACCTTTCTTTATATTTTTTTATGAGTACCAGTTTTCATATAGGATGGTAGACCGCCTTACAGTTTTGATAATTTGTTATTTCTGTAACTTTTCTAGTTAGCACACTAGATTGCTTGTGTGTTTTGATACCCTATGACCGTTTTTGGTTTAGCATGACTAGTATACCTAGATGAGACTTTCACTACCACCGTATGCCATGATCCTGTACGTCGTCCTTTTGATTACATGATTTGTTTTAATCTGGGACTTTGATTATGGGGGTTTGACCTAGAGGGAGTATGGACATTTTAATTTCGAGGACAAAATTTTTCTAAGGTGGGTAGAGTTGTAGCATCCAGTTTCCCAAATGAGGGTAATTTTGAAATTTCGTATTTATAATTATTTTAATAATGATATTTAATTCATGATATGATTTTTGGTGATTTTAAATTATTTTAAAATTATTTAAATCAATGACTTGTGGTTTTAACGTTTTGCTAGTGAAACCCTAGAGACTGTTTGACCTAGAGCCTAACCACGTGATTATGATATTTTAATATCATTTTTGTCCTAAGGATATTTTTGCATTTGACCTCTTTGAATTATTTTGATATTATTTTATTATTTATGATATTGTTTTGGGGTTATTTGAGTCGGGTTCGAATTTCAACTCAATCCGACTTGAAACGGGGACCCGGGGGTAGTTTGACTCTAGTGGGACCCACACACTAGTTAGGCATGGCCCACATGATAGAAATATTTTAGTTAGAGATTAGACTAATTATTATGGATAAGGTTAGTGTGATTAGAGACTTTAGAATGACTAATTTAGCCCCAACCAATTAGCCCTTTCCTAATACTCATAGAATAGGTTAGTAGGGGCATTTTGGACCTTACCATAATAGGACAAATAGCCCCATATGGCCAGCCACTTTGGGAGAGGATAGGCTCAAGTTCATTTCATTATTCTCATCCACACTCTCTCTCTTGTTCTTTTCCAAATTCCTAGAGAGCAATCCCTAGCAATTTCTCCACCAAATCCTTCCATTTTGCCACCAAATCTTCTTCTTTCCTTCTCTATTCTAGCCAAGGAGGAAGCTACCCAAGTTTGGGAGGATTCAGAGCTCGTTCGTGTCCTTTTGGAATCTCTACGTGTCGGTGTCGCACCGGAAAGGCTTTTCTTCGATTCGATCTACCGGGAGGTATAAATCCCTTCTCCTTTTCATTTTCTCATGCATATAGGTCTATTTTGAACCCATATGAATGACTCCCATGGTTGTATCTCCATTTGTGTCCATTTCGTGTCCATTTGGAGGTCATAGGAGTGTCCTTTGTGTTGTGGTTGTGTTCATGTGGGAAAATCCCAAATTTGGACACACTATGTGTTGTTGTTATGTATGAATGAATTATTACATGTTTAATCTCATATTTTTGTATTGGAGATGTGTTCTATAGTGTCTCATATATATATATTAGTGTAGAGAGTGAGTTCTTGATATATTATGTTATATATTTGTGTTCTTTTGTCTCAAACTACCCAAATATGTCATGATTTTTATCCACGTTTTTAATTTCAGCCCTAACTTAGAAATGTCATAACTTCTAGCTTAAAACTCGGTTTAATCTCCCGTTTTTTTAAAAGAAGCGTATTGAAGTTAGCTTTCAAAAACATGTATTAATAGGCCTAATTATTTCTATAACTTTCTGGAGAATTATTTGAGTGTCAGCTGTACGAAAGACAAATGCGTTCTCGGTGTTTTCGCGATTCCGGGAGTTTCCGAAAACGAAAATGCGATCCGTTTGAAGTTTCAAAAAGCTAACACATAGATCTATAACATACTTTAATCCTAGATTTTAATTCATGCTGAGATGGTACATTATTGATTATTAGTAGGAGTTACTATTCGGCATATGTATTTTGTGCACCCTTGTGTGTAATAATGTTCTATTTGATTTTAACCCATGTTAATGTATATACATTATGTAATTAAATAGAGAATGCAAGCATGAGTAAATGTTTAAATAAATAATGTATGAGGTGTAAGTATCTTATCTAATATAAGCATGTATAAGTATGGCTTGTAATGAATATGTAGGTTCCATAGTATGTAATATATGGTGCATATAGTGGTACAAGAGAATAAATGAATGATGAATGAATGCAAATGTGAATGTAATATAATAATAGATGTAATGTATGCAATATACAAGTTAATAAGATGTAATGTTCTATGTTAACACAAATCCTATATTACCTCATGTACCCCCTTACACTATGTTGACACTATTACACTTGACACATTGTTCACTTACACTTTGACACTCTTTGATATGTATACACTATGTATGCCCATTTAATCCTCACTTGCCCCTTTGCCATGTTCACATACACACACATAGCCTCTTAAATAAGTATTTATGAATATAGTCAACTTAGCTATGTATGTATATTATATATATGTTAGCATATTGTGTTGTAATATATAAATTTATACAACCATTTGAAATGCCATGATTATAGACCTAATGTTGAATACCAATATATGCATGTGTATATATGTGTAGACATATATAGCTTAAAGTAATAGATTACCTAGTATATATCCAATGTGAATTCTTGCCTATTTGAGTATTGAATAATTACATGCTATATAGAGTCGGGTGTATGTGGCTTGTATAGCCTTGTATTGATGTGTGCTTGCTAGGATAGTCTTGGTTAGGCCTAGTAAGACTTGCTGGGTTAGGACATGACCTAGTTTGACCTAGTTTGACTAGTGCAGTTGACCAGAGTTGACCAAGGGTTGACTTTGGCCAAGTTTGACCTAGATTCATGTAGAATGCATTGTAGTGCTTTATATTACCCTTCTGGACATGTTATGACTTGTGCTGTTCTAAGTAGGAGACAAACACCTCTCCTCGGACAGTATCTTACCTTGGACATTCAGATATCAGGCGAGTACATTCTCTGATCATTTCATATCCTGCTTAGAATTATTTTCTGCAGTAGATTACTTTACTTGTACTGTCACGATGGTCACACAGATTGGTACTATATGGATCATTTCTTGAGATATTATCCTTAGGGAGCATCGGGTACTACGTGTTCTGTGCGTTTCACTTACATGGCGTATTACTATGCTTCTTGGTTCATTTGATTACTTGTGACATGTACCCTCATGATCACAGAGTCTCTTGAATCTTACACTGTTGGGTAAACCACAGAATCCCCATTTAGGGACATCTATGTATCACCCTTCGGGGGCGTGCATGGAATCATATAACATAACCTGGCTGGATCCTTGTGTATTAATTGGGGGTACGGGAGAGTAGAAGTGGACATGTGAATAATACACAGTAGTATCTTCTTTGAATCATTCCGTAGTGTCTTCACAGAATCATCCCAGGCTTTACATGTTCATATTGTACTCTGACTCACTAGTCACTGCTAGTTCTCTATGTATAGTAGATATTTCTATTATAGTTCTCTCTATTTACATACTGCTTTCTTTCAGTACCTGTATCTTACTTTACTGTATGATTATATTTTCTAACTGCTATGATCTGTTGAGATGTACTGTACTCGCTCCAGTCCTGACTGGACCTGTGATAAATTTTACAGATAGCCTGGAGGTGCCTGCTAGCCTAGGGAGGACACATTAGAGGATGTTTAGATAGTTATTTCATTGTCGGGAGTTGTACTTGATTTGTGGATTACTGTATTGAGTTTTGAGATGTATTCCTGGGTTATGTATCTTAGACACTTAGACTTCTTTCTCCTGTATCTCTTTTGGATTTTATGTTTTATCTATCTTATCATGCTCGCCTTAGGATGGATTGAGATGTATCTGCTATGTCACCCCATTCGGGGAGTATAACTGCTTAGATATTATTGTTAGATGTTGTGACCTAGGACAGCGTTCTATCGCCGACACTGCGGCGCGTAGGTTGGGCGTTGTTACGTTCGTACCCAAACAGGGGCGGGGTCGTGACAGCGGTATATGACTCACACTGTTCAAGAATGCAAGGGGATATGATCACAGGCATACGCTACTACTCCTCATACCCCAACTGGAGATGGATCCAAACAGGACACGTCACTGCACAGGGATTCTAATGAGAAGGTAGCTAACCTTCTTTAGAATCAGGACCATATTGAGCAAGAGCTACAAGGGAGCTTGCACAATACATCCCAACCTAAGAAGGAGAAATATCTCTCGTCGGGATCCAGGAATACCAATCCGGAGAAACATGTGTCAGAAATAAGCATATCAACACTAAGTACATGAATCATAACAGTTATCATAAATTGGGAATAAGTATCAGAGAATGTCCTCGCCTGTAAGATGATAAAATATGTCGACTGGATCAACTGCAGGTCTCGAGGACCTATAGAGAACAAGACGTATCAATACTATGTTTAGGAAGTAAAGTTAAATCAAATTAAATCATATTTAGTCATTCTAGGTCAAGACATGTCTAGTCGGGTCAATCTTGGTCATGGAAGAACATTGGAAGTTAATCCGAATCAAACTAAGTCAAAAACTAGCTACCGTTGACTTTTGGTCAACGGGTCAACTCTGGTCAACTTAGGTCAATCCTAGGTCAATGATGACTAATAGTTGACTTTTGGTCAACTGCCCAAGTTTAATGGAATTTGGGACTAAATTGGGTAAAGTGTTGACCCATAGTTGACTTTAGTCTAAAAAGTCAACCGTAGTCAATCGGGTCAAGACTAGGTTTAGATGGCTAATTCTATCATTACCAACCTATACAACCCATATCAAGTCCATCTTGGACTTGGAAACTCAAATCTGGCCATGGGCCAATTCCCTATTTTACCTTAAAAAGGGTAAAATTCTACTTTGGCGATTATCTAGTTAGCTACCTACGCTTGATATTTGACCCGATCTCCCTAGGGTAGTATGATACTAACCTATA